>OX467286.1:7296144-7896144 GCA_950108345.1 Malthinus flaveolus
CTCCCCGAGACTGAGGCTTACTCCTTGCCTCAAGTTGCCGTCCCCGCTGATTCCGGCTCCTGTGCCTGTTGAGCTTTTAGAGCCGTCTGTGTAGAATACAAGTCCATTCATCTTGACTGCCTTGTATTCCCATTCGTCCCTTGTCGGAATTTTAATTCCGTAGGTTTTTTCGATGGTATATGCATACTAAGTATGGGGTGTTCTGCCATCTCTCTTACGATTAAGACATGTTCTTGCACATTCTTACCTGTGGAGGATTAAATTTTAGATCTGTACGCCTCTCGAATGAATTTATTTGTTTATAATAATACAAAGATTGACAATTTGAAAAAAACAAAAAAAAATAAACAACAAAACACTTTTAAACCGCCCCAAACCCAACTCCAAAACCAGATATCTAGATACTAGATTTACCCACCAACTCCAACGTAAAATTAAACAGCGCTTCAGCCCCTGCTAGCTCGATAATAGTTAGTTTGTTATGCACCGTGTCTACTCCCCGAAAATGTTTGTCTCTTACAGAGTCCAACGCCGGGCAGGACTGTAAGCAATGAACCAGAACCAGGTCTCCGCCTGTTCCCGCACCACAACACACGCACCTCTCACCCTCCCTTAACATTACACAACTATCCTTGTATTTTATATTTAAATATTTAGCATTTGAGGTTCTAAGTCGGCACACTAGGTTTATCACTACCGACGGAAGTCGAAAACTCAAGTAGGGTTCCGCGCCGACGGTTGTTTTTATTTCCTTGTATAAGGTATTGTACGATGATGCCTCGCTTCTCTGGACATCTGAAGCAAAGAGCAAAGTGCGGTACGCTTCCACCATCCTCTTGTAGTCTGACGCAATTAGGTTTATTCGATCCTCCTTCAGCAGATGGTCGTAATTAATTTTGCACAGTATACCACGAACCTGAGTGACCCAGTTATATTTGTCTTTATTTTGTTTCCAATTGTCCAATGTCCATAGGCGCATCAAGCATATTCGAGGGTATCTGCTCTCTTCCATCTGCAGGATCTTACATAACCAATTCAACACCATCGCAAATATTTGAATTGCCAGATGTTCGAGTCCAAGCTCCAATCGTAGCACGAAATTTGCAGTGCCTCTAGGCAGTAACAGTAACGATTTAAAGAAAATTGTTTGTACTTTTTCTAACTCCTGCATATATCTCAAACCCCAAATTTTGGCCGCATATAGAGTCGTCGGTTTAACGATGCTGTCGAACAATTTAACTTTCCCATCCCAATTCTCCATTCTCGATTTATAAATTATACTTTTAATTCTTGCCATGGCTCTTTTACCCTTATTAATTGCAAGGTTGGTGTGATTATTGAAAACTCCCGTCGAACTAAAAGTAACACCTAGATAGTTATAAGAGCTTACTTGCTCTATATGTACGTTGTCGATTTTTAAAGTAACGGGAACACCCGGTCTACCCCCTTTCCTAAATATCATAAATTTGGTTTTCGACGTATTAATTTCTAAACTATGGGCAACGAGGTATGCGTTAAATAGATCGAGCTTTCTCTGGGCATCGTACGAGTTGTTAGCCAGCATAACCATGTCGTCGGCGTACGCTAGAAGCATGATGTCGTTGTGTCCGTCTATATCAACTCCCTGCATTCCCTTTTTTCTTAAAAAAACTTCAATGTCGCTCAGGTATAACGCGAAAAGCAAGGGACTCAAGATTTCACCTTGAAGGACACCTTTTGTTATCTGTATTTCCGACGTGTGACCCTCGTTTGTGCGCACCCTCATCACGGCTTGTCCATACAGATTTTTTAGGATCCGAATCAATTTGGTAGTTACTCCTGCCTCGTATATTTTCTGCCAGAGCTTGGTGTGTGGTACCGAGTCAAAAGCTCGCTTAATGTCCACGAAGACTGCAAACAAATTTCCAGACTTTAATCGAATTCTATTGTGTATTAAAGTTGAGAGCGTAAAAAAATGATCGTTGCACCCACGGCCCTTCCTAAAACCCGCCTGGTTCTCTGGGAGTATAGAGTTAGATTCTACCCACCACGATAGCCTGTCGTGAAGGATTTGCGTAAACAGTTTCACTATTGAGTTGAGCAAGGATATCCCTCGATAATTGAGCACATCATCCTTATCTCCTTTCTTAAAAAGCATAACCGTCTCTATTACTGACCATTCCCTTGGGCATATTTCGGTCTCAAATACCCGATTAAAAAATTTCAAAATAAAATTTGTCCACTCCGGAGTTAAATTTTTGTAAAACTCACTTTTAATTCCATCGTATCCGGGACTTTTGTTACTTTTGCACTTTTTGAGGCTTATTGTAAGTTCGCTAACGGTAATTGATCTATCCAACTCCGGGTGCAAACAGTCATGCAGGACAATGTCACATTTTGCCTGGTTAGCATAGTAATTGCAGTAGAAACGCTCCCATGCAGCTTTAGAAATCTCATTATGTGCTATATTTTTGTTGTCAAAACCTTTAACTGTCTTCCAGAAGTCTGCAGAGTTACGAATGTTTTTCAATTTATTGATTTGATTTTGGTAGTAGTTAGTTCTTTTTAGAGCAATTATATCCTTGTAACTTTTTTTTTTCTCAAGAAACAGCTGTAGATCCGTTTCGGCAAAGCCACTTCTGATCCATTTTCTATGAGCACTACGCATACAAGTCTTCGCTCGAATACATTCCGAACCGAACCACGGTTTATTCTTGAACTCAACCCTCCTAGGCATATTCTTTTTAACTAAGTTACATTGCCTCTCCTCCGCCTCTCCTAACGCCCTGGTTTCACTACCAGGTGTAAGGGTGTATCGAGGGCATAGAAAAAGTATACTTTTAGTTAATAATTTAAAATAATACGTTGCATCTTATTTTTTTAAGAATTAAGCAATTCATTTTTTTGTATTAAACTGAAGCTGTAATTTCTAATTCAAAAATAGCATATAGGCTTGCCATGCCATCTTAAACGAACTTGTTCTTTCAATAGCGTGCACAAAAAGTCTTTAATTGGCCGTCAGTTACACTAGTAGGTATTTATTATATTTTGATGAAAAAGGAAGCTGTCTCCAACAGTTTTGGATGTCAGTAAAGAGGAGCACTTAAATAAGCTCTTTTCAACTTTAGAAATTATCTCAAAGTCTTTTTGATATAATACGTGTTTTCGTAAAGTATATAAAAAAATAAATAAACCTTCTTTTAATACTTGACAAATATTTTATGAATTTCGCTCTTTTTTAAATAAAGTAGTAAATATTATTACGGGCAAAATTCAATTTTTTACGAATGTTACTAACTTAAATAAATTTTTTTAAAAGCGCGCTTTTACATTATTTAAATTAATGTAACCTCAATTTGTACCAAATTAATTAAAATGGCGCAATTTAAGCGAGCTCATAAAGATAAAGCAAGGAGTAGCTAACAGTATTCTGTTGCTGATTTAAAAATAAAATCTTGCTCCAGAATGCAAATTTCGATGTGTTTTACACTTGAAAGAAACTCTCCAATAATAAATTTTACTCAGGGGTGTAATAAATAGATTCCAAACAATACGAGCAATTTTAAATGCAAGATTGCTCCTATTCGTCGTTGTTTTTCGATGGAATTGTTCTTTTTTAACAACCGTACCTTATTTAGGTTTCGATTTTAGTTTATCGATAGATACACTTTTAAGTTCCAATAGAAAGTTTGTCAATTTATTAAATAGAATTTTTTAAAGCCAAAATATGAGATTTGCATGAAAAAAATTGTTGTTTTGACCGTTTATCGATCAGTATGCTGTCACAATCTCAATGGGGCCCTTCGATGTGTTTTTTAATGAAAAAATCTATTTAAGAAGTCGACTACAACTCAAACTTTTTCCATAGTCCAAAAGTAGACATGCGTGATGAAATCCAAGACTTGGATGTAGTATTTATTTAACATTTTCACTGTAGCTCAAGTCAAAAATTCTGAAAGGGGCACTTTAGATTATTACGTCAGTTTGATAGTGGTTATTGGACCAAAAAATGTTTTTTAAAATCCCCTTAGACAATTAGTTTGTACATAGAGTAGCAATGAATCATGGAGAGACAACGACTTTTAAGAAGTTTCAATTTATAACTGTATAACGAAATCATTTTCGTCTTCGTGTCTTAGAAAAAATAACAATTAATCATTTCTTTATATCCCTATTTTAAAATTCTTTTTCAAGTATTATAAAAAAATTAAATCCACGTAAACTCATAAATTTCAAAACTAACTTTTCGTTGTAAAACTTAAACAAAGGTGAGAAGACGGGCTTAAATATTTACACGTAACCAGTAACCACTAAGAGAAGATTAGGGTAATTAAGTGTCAGGGTATTTTAAATAAATGCCTTTCATTAACATTTAAACAATGTTGTCATCCCTCTTCTTAAGTATTCCAGACATTCAAAAGACGATATATACCTACATCACAGTAACCGATATGTTCAATGTGATGTCTGGAAAGGTTTAGATTTTAGCCGTTATAATAAATACCTAAAGTCAAGCAGATGATCCCACAATGTTTGTAGGATATTGCGCAAATTTCCAGCAAGGTATCAAAATTTTACCTTACTCTTTGGCTAAAAATACCTCGTGTTTGTTGAACTATGTAGACTTTGGTTCACAAACCTCTGCAATGGCATGCCAAGCACCCATCAAGTTAATTTAGGCTATTCAAATTTTCGGATTGTATTGCGTCAGAAGGAAAGCTCGCTCTGGTAAGACGTGGAAATTATTATTGCTCTCGAATTAAATAGGTAGGACGAGTGTAATTTTTAGGCAGTCGGGCATTAATTAAGTCATCAAGTTTAAGATTGCTACAAATCCTCTATTTTTAAAAGAAAAAAGTTTTACGGTCGAAAAAGTTTGAAAACTGCACAATTGTCCCTATACCTACTGTTTTGAAAGTGATTTGTATTTTTGATTTGGTAAAAAAAGATTTTGAGATTAGCAAATTACAAAATTTGTTTCAAATTGTCGAGGATTGGACTACTAAGTAATTTTATACAAGAATCCTGTATTACCCTCTTTAAAAAAAGTGGCCGAAGTCAAAGAAAAAGTAAAATTTAAATTTTCAAAACGCTCCTGGGGAATTTAGAATAAATAAATAATTTATGAAAGTATGTGAGGTTGGTAAAATAAAAATATGGCGATAAGTTTTGTTGAAACTTGTCCATATCAATATCGAGAAATTAAAATTTGATAAGCATTTGCGAAATTTATTCATCTGTAGTTGTAGGTAAATCGTCGTTGTGATGAGTTCAGTTCTACGTGCCTTATTAAGAAATATTCAAATTCTTCCCCTATAATAATTAAATTTAAATTACTAGTGCAAATAATAATTTATACAGACATTTTAAAGTTTTTTACCAGTGCACGCACCCTTGACTAAACAATTACTTGTGAATTTAGTAAATTTACTTGAAAAATTAGTGAGTAAAGCTATACGTAGTTTATTAGTTGACGCATTCGGTTCTAGTTTCGATGATGCTATTTGCAGGTGTGTTATAAGTTATAAAACATGAATAATACAAAATAAAGTTATTACTAATTATGTAGATCTGTTGTAACTCTTTTAAATTTTTGTCTTACTGCTGATTCAAAGTTTGATATTATTTTTTTTTACTTTTTCAGGAAACTTTCCTAAGGAATCAAAAGGAACCCAACTAGTGTGAAAAAGCTTTATCACTCATCATCACTCATCACAGTCGAGATATTTTAAGGTAGGAATTTTAAAATGTTACCTTCAACTTGTCTGTTGAAATATTCGGGTTTTAAATATTATTTTCTAATAACTGTAATTGACATGTTTTTCCAAAACATTCAACTAATCCAGTCGGCTCAACGAATCTGCTTCTAACTTTTTTTTAAAATGAACGAATACTTGAGTCCAGGTTTTCTCTTTTTAAATTTTCATTTACATACTATTATTCAGCTTATACCGAGCGTTTGAGTGATGAATAAGAATCAGGTTAGTATTCTGTAAAAAATTCAGATAGGAACTGAACTTTTCTATTTTGTACTGGAAAGCAGATTAGTGACGCAGCGCAACTACTGTGAAACAGTTGCTGCACACGAATCATGGGGCGCAAAATTAGTAAGGGCGAAATAAAAATTTAAAGAAATTACTTTTTTGTACGCGAAGTTGATGAACTACGTTTGATTCACATCACACTGCAGCCTCAAAGATTCTCTTATAGTACGCTACGTCCATTGGTTGTTAGAGTAGATCGTGTTTGTTTAGATTTCGTGAAAGTCTCGCTCGCAAAGTATTAAATCAGTAATTAATTATTACTTCGAATTATTAATAATTAGCTTCTTTTTTAACCCTCTGCTTCAGACATGGAGCAAATTGACTCCGTTTTTCACTTTATAGTATATAAAACAGGGTTTCTTCTGCCCTATCTGTATTAGCCTTTGGGTACCTTTAAGTTGAACTTTTATCTATATTATCAAAGTATTTTTAATGTTGTTTTTGCGTTCGTTGAGAAGATATTAAATTTCAAACTGTTTCCGCCGCGTTCTAGAGTCACGCTTATAGATGTTATTGTATATTTATAAAATAATTAGTTGCATTTTTCTGCTTGTTCAACGATTTTTGTACTCGAAATTTGTCATAGTCCCAAGTTTTAGGGTCATAATAAAGAAAAAAAAGAAAAAAAATTAAAAATGTCATCTTTAAATTTTTACTTACTTTTAGAACGTCTTAATCTTTGTATTCAATTTTCATGTTTATGCTTTTGTTTAGTTGAAATTTTTTTAAATAAATAATCTCTCTCCTGGTTCAGTCTTTATCGGCAAACCGTTAAAAGTAAAATATTTTTGGTTTGTAAGTGTAAGAAACACATTAACTTGCCACGGAGTCACTTTGACTCCATGTCTTTTCTAACGTAACTAAACTCCATGTCTGCAGCAGAGGGTTAAAAGAAAAAATCATTAGCTACGCTACTGGGCTCTGAAGCCACACCTCGTGTAGTATTAGTCACGTGATGGGGTTTTCTTTTTCCGGGATTACTCTATACGGTGCAAACTTGAATCTTGGAAATAGGATTTAACATGGGGAAACAATCTTCTGTAAATTTTGGCTCCCCTAACTATTTTACAGCAAAATACTAAGTAAAAATTATTTGAAGAATAAAAAGCTTCGTCTAATACAGTTAGTTATAAGACTTTTAATTGATTCAGTCGTATTCGAGAAAATGAAGGAAAAAACTGAAAAACGTTTCTTTCATTTTCTGAATAAAGGGACATTAAAATTTTTGTCTGCGATACTAGGGGGCTAGTGGAAAATCTAAACTAACAAATTTGATAGAAAACAAATTTCGCCAGAGCTTTTCTGATGAGAAACAAGCGGGTACGCCGATTCTACTTGTTCTATTAGCACAGGGATCGCAAATCTTTTTTTGGGGAAATGGGTCGGATCGACGCTTTGAAAATCATAGGGGCTTGGACGAAAAATATTTTTATTGAATATGGAAATGTATGCATAACAAATGATTTTTAATAGGTGTTTTCAGCGCCGCAGGCAAGAATTTTCAAGGTCAACCGAGTTTAGTTGAACTTTGAGAATTTTTTAACATATTTTTGTTCCCTGAAATTAGTCAATTTTTTAAACTAATAAAAACTTTATATCGAATTATGACAAGGAAAATTTGTTGCCATTATCTGAAAGAACAAGAAAAGTTCCTATTTCCAGTTTTTAAATGCCTTTCTAAATAACTCTTTAGATCCAATATTAAAAACGCCAATTTCGTTATTTTATGCCAAATTTCAGGAACGTTATGGAGGGGGTAAATTTTATTTTTGATTTGGTATAGCTATAACTCAAGGTTCATTTTTGTTCGACTAACCAACTCTCTATCTCGGGGTCGCCAATCTATTTGTACTGACGGGCACATTTCAGAATTTTGAACTCATGCGGCTTAAAATGAAGTTCAGAAATTTTAGTAGCGATTGATAGTATCTCCAAAGAAGGTGTTCACAACAACTAAATATCTAGGACCTAGATTCTAGGTACTCACTGTACTCGACGAAATGCAAAACCGCAATTTAAAGATTTTCCGTCATCTTAGATATTCTCACTCCTCATTTTACAATTTTTATTAAAATCGTTATAATTATTGCAATCCTACCTTACTTTATTGTAAATATTTTTGTAAAACCCCTACCCTAATCCGTAGTTTTATGAAACCATTAGTGGTACGGGCGGAAAAGAGGTGTAAAAGTGTATTGCATGGTACATCCGTTACTATATTCTGTAAAATGTACTACATTGTGTACTTAAAAGGGTTTTTTGCAGTATCCACATTATTTATTTGAGCAGGTTAGACGCGGGCACTTTCAAAAAGCTTGGCGAGCACCAAGGCGCCCGCGGGCACCAGGTTGCCGGTCCCTGCTCTATCTAATGCTAATAAGCGAGATCCCTGAACACGAAATTTGATACAGCCGGTATAATATTTTTATAAATGAAATTCGAGGGCCGGATAAAATTCTTTGGCGGGCCATAGTTTGGTGCCCGCTGCTCTTAGGGTGCTGAATTATGTAGCTACACTTCACTGTCACCATACGCTTTTATTTCTCGTTTTAATTTCAGTTTTTTTAGTTTTTAGTTCTTCAAAAGTGTGTAAACGGGTATTTCTGCAAAAGAATTTTGAATATTTTGAAAAATTACGTACTCGGGGGCTACTTTGACTTTTTTAAATTTGTATTCAAATCATCCCCGGTAACATGGTCATGAAACGTGTTTTAAATACGATTTCCATACACTTTTAATAAGGCGACCATAATATTATGTAGCTCCAATTAGAGGGTGACTTGGTCACCCAATAAAATTTTTTTCACAATTTATAATTTTTCTTTACGTTACACGTTGCATTTTGGTGATGTCGGTATAACCAAACTTTTTGAAATACTGGTATACTTCTAAACTAAACTTTTTACAGAAAAGCAAACTCATCTCGATACGACATACTGTATTTTGCTTTAAGTTCTTTTATTTTACGTAAATTAAATTTCAGGAGCTTTGAGCTTCTTAGTTTATTGTAGTCTTTTAAAGTCTGTAAACGAATATTTCTCTCAAAAATTGGTTTTTGAACATTGTTCTCGAAATCAGAATCGCGTTACGTTTGGTACGAGACCATAATGAAAGGGCGTGTGCTCAAGTTTACGTGAAGCACGATTGAATTTGAAGCCTATTATGTGCTCTAACAAAAAATTAATTTGAAACAAAAAACAAAAATACTAAATTTAGCATCAAGTACGAAGTTAATTATTTCGAAAAGCGTTTGTTTGAAGGAATAAATGGAACGGAGTCCGCTTGACGTGCCCCAATCGAGACTCTACAAAAAAATGTCCGAAAAAATTGTTTGTTAAGATAAAACAAAGGCAAATTTAAATAGTTCAGCCTAAAATCATAACTGTAAAAAAATACAATATTTCGCAACGTTATCTTATATTTATTATATACGGCGGTTTTTCGGAGTAGATTCGTTGCAAAAATTTACGAGACGCTTTCTGAATCGCTTTCTCTGCAGTATGGGATACCTGTAGGTGTAGATACAAGTGCACGGAGAACTATAAAGGGAGTGCGGTATAATAAAACAATAACAAGATGGAAGATAAAAACGAGTCGAGTTGCAACAATTTTTAAACGTTTTCAAACTTATTTTGATAGGTTTTCAATCGGAGGACGAAGTAAATAGCCCTTTAATGAGACTCGTAAATTACAAAAGAAATGTTTTGTTTTTTTAAGTTAAACACACACACTAGCTCGTCCGTAGAAAAAGAAAGGCGGAAGTGTAGTTGAAATAAAAGTTGGACATTCTTCAAATTGTACTCCAGTTTTAGTTCAGAAACGGACGAAATTAAAAATTTAATTTTGTTTTCTTTGTAAAGTTTAGGACAGTATTTTAACTTTTCGGGTACTATACGTACCGTATATTTTCTCTTTGATTATAAGTTAACATCGAGAACAGGCATCGAGTTTAATTTTTATGGATGCAAAACTAGACTTTTGCAAGAAGCCCGTTTTTCAACTCATCTTTTTTGAAAGGAATACGTTTTAATTATTTACCGTTTGATTTATATTCACTTTTTCATATTCGTAGTAAAGAACGTGCTTTTTCAAATACATTAAGAATTTTTCACCATTACCATAATTTATTTCGAGTGGCTTACAGTATGTTCCGTGATGAGCAAAGCTCGCTGCGCTTCTATAAATAGAGTAACAGAGGTATTCTAAATTCTTTCAAATTGGAATGTTGTAAACGTTTGTTTTTGTAAATGAAAAAGAATTGTAAACTTGATACAACCTGATAGATCACAAAGAGATTCAAATAACCTACTACTTGGATTAGAGATGAGCGTGTTGCTTTACACGCCGTTACACCTTTTAATTCGAACCATACCTATAGTTTATATTCAAATTGCAACCGCGATTCAGGATAAATCCTTGTAACCGAAGGTTTTGCATAACCACAAAACCGCCAAACAGAAGCGAAATGAAAACTATTCTTTTACCTTACCTTACAGTAATTATGACGTTTGATCGGAAAGAGTTCAGTTTATTTTCAAAAAATTGTTTGAATTGCAGTTTCATAACCACACGTAAAATATTTTTAAATGATGACTCGTACATAGTACACGTATCCTTTTCCAAATTCGCTTTTCATTTCGCTCGTAAATCGTTAAAGATAATATAATGCTTTCGCGTGTCGGAAAAAATGTTTTACAGAAAAGTTACACAAGAGTAAAGAGCCTCAAAGGAGTCGTATATAGTATACTCTTTAGCGATATTTTACCACTATGTCGAGTCAGTCTCGCCCAAAATGCTTATCAAATTTTTAATTCAGAAACTTCTTTCTGAATAAGTTAAGGGCAAGTTTGGGATAACTTTGCCCAGTCATCTGCTTAAAATCGGAATTTGCTAATGTCTTACGAAAAGTGCGTTACCTCCTATTTAGATGGCGCTCAATTGGGCAACCTCTTGCTAGTGATAACTTACATCATTGGGTCGCTTTTGGAAAAAACAGTTATTGGCATTGCTAAGCTTCTATACAGGGTGCTACCGGGTGGAGCTTACAATGGGTGCAAATTAAAAAAAATTAAGAGAACCGACCTTGCTTGTTGAAAAACTCATTGCTACGGTAATAAAGTTTTAATATTGTTTAAAAGTTCGTTTGAGGTAGAGGAAAACGTAAAATGTTTTTAGGTAAAGTACCTCCTTTTAACGACATAGCTTTACGTACAAATTTAAATTTATTAACATTAAGAGACTGTGGTTGATAAAAGTTTCTTAAAGCATGAACTAATAACAAAGACATTTAATTAAATTTTTAGAATATTCAACAACCAACGTCGACTTTAATATTTTTCAAAGGAAACCACCAGCTGAAACAATATGAGAAAAATTATTCGTTATGCATTTCGTCTACTAGATTCAAATTTTTATTTCATTTCATTGGTTGTGCTAAATCAATAAAAGTTAAAAATTGGCCAATCGTAAAAATATATTACTTATTATTTAAACTAAAAATTTTCTCCGCTCTTTAATACATTTTTCGCCACCTTCCCTCTCTGATTGTAATATTTCAGTTGAAGGTAGTTTAATATCTTTGAATAAACGGTTAGTTTGTTAACGAAGCAAAAAATAAAGCAGACAAAGCTCACACTCGCCATTTGCTTTTAACTCAAAATGCATTTGTTCTGCATAATTTAGTGCTAAAACATTCCGCTACATTAAATTTACACTTTGCACAATAATGACGTTTAAAATAGGTAAGCCGATTAACCAAACGTTCGTAAATAACTTACTTTAAACGATATAAAAAAAGACGTCTAAAATATACGTTTACAGGGTGCCCCGGGTGGTTGCACTCTATCGTCTTTAAAGAGCAAGTTTATAAAAATGAGAGTTATTAAGAAAATCGGCTCTGGTGTGGAGTAGGGACTAGGGCAGCGATGGCGAACCTATGACCCGCGGGTCAAAGACTGACCCACAATGCAATTTTTAATGGCCCACGAGCATGTTCAGGAATTCAGGAAGTCTAAGCTAAAGTTTTGTAACTAAAAGAAAATGAGACAAAAGAATGGGCAAAATTTTCATCCCTTGTTTTTGCGAAACATTATCTCTGGAGACACTATCAATGGATATTAAAACTCAGGAACTTCGTTTTTAAGCCGTTTGACCTTGAAAAATCAAAAAAAACTTCTGCGGCGCTATTTTATTTTATTTCTAGCGCTAGAAATGCAAAATTGTCCAACTTTACTTGCAAACCTTCCCCTGAAAAGGTTTTCTGGCTAATACGGCCTTGAACGTGACGTTTCGCATCATCACTACAAATAATATACCCACGACTTCATAATAAAAAAATAAAATTGATTAGTTGACCCGCCACCAAAATGGGCATCTGCTTATACTCTAGTCAAATTAAGCAAAAATAAGACCTCCAAGTTGTGAATAAGATGGTTCTGAAAGTTCTCACTAATTTTACAATTCGAACTTCTCCGCACTATATCTCGAAAAGGGTTAAACTTATTGGAAAAATTCATATAAGCCATCTTGTAGCTTATAATGTTTTCTATAACTTTCATAATAACCTTCATCAACGTACGATCTATAGGCGGTGAGTTATTTGCAAAAACAAGGAAGAGTCGCCTTTAAACAGCTCGCTCTCTCCCGCTCGCTATAACCTTCCGGGACTTTTAGTATGTTATACTGCAGGTTCTAACAAACAACCGTACCAATTTTCGAAACTCTTGGATTTTCTCTCTTCAGTTTGTCTTATTTGACTGGGCTAGTACCTATCAACTGTACCTGTTTACTGGGCAAACTATCGAAATTAAAGTTGCTTAGTAAAGCTTTTAATTTATTGGTTTGTGTTTCACGCTGCGCTCTTTTTAATTTTTTTTGTGCGTTTAACCCACTATTATAGTAAAGAGACCACCCTGTGTGTATGTAATATTTTTAATAACTTTCTCTTTGCTTCGAGCTTGTAAATTAATTTAAAAGCTTTTCCTATTATTTTACCACTAGAGTAACGTATTAAAGCTTTCGTGAGCAAATAAAACTTTAAAATAAATAAACCTTGGCAATTAGAAACGCCAATATTTATTTTTCATTCTAGAACTATATAGCAAAGTACACAGTTTTGTGACAGTTTTCTCTTACATTTTACAGCTTAATTCTACTTTTTAAATTAAGAGTCTTTATTACTACCATTTATTATATTATGCATGTAGCTGATTGTGCTCTTGTTGAAACTAAAAAAAAAGAACTACATCTCGTGTTGGTAGACTTTAATGCTAACTACAAATTTTCTGCAAAGTTGATTTTCATATTACTACAATAAATTTTAAAGGTAAGCAGCTTTTAACGTTAACTTTCTGGAGAAATGCACTTTTGCGGGAAGGTATTTAAGTAAATTTTCATTACTTTGACTTCATTTCTTATTAATGGGAAAATACATTATGTAAACAAGAACAAATTCGCGAGAATTATAAATTTATAAATAGTAATTTCTGGAAGATTATTATTCTTAGGGTAGTTGAGAAAATGGCTCGAATAAACTGCCTTTTTCAACAGCTTCAAACTCATGACGTTGATGCTGGAAAAATAGACAACAAATGAGAATGCTTAAACCTTCATTATAGTGGCATAATTAGGACAGACGTTCTACTGATGTGTACACACTACAGTTGTTTAACCTAACCTCACTTTCATGTATTTCTAAAGAACTAAAGAACTGGCATTTGTGAGTAGATAAGCAATGCGGGCTCAAGCGCAATCGCGGTTTTTCGATCTAAGGCGTTGAGTCATTCAAGATGTTTAGTGGTTGAACGGACTAATATAACTCAACCACAAAACTGATTGCGCTAGAGCTCGCATTATTTATCTACTTTTGTGCATTGATGGGCATGTCTACCTCTATTTATTTATTAGTTTATCTTGGTCATCGTCGTATACCTATAGGTCGCGAACAAAATCGCCTAGTGATAGAGAGAGGCACAGGTTGCAAAAAAATGCTTTCACTTCAGTTGTGATAGACCCATGGACAATAATTGTACAGTGTCTTTTTAAAAAAGTCTAGTGGGGTTAAGTTAGGCGACCAGAGATGCCTTTCAATAAACCTTCTTCTACCTATTTACCTGCATAGCAATTCTCCGTTGAAATACTTCTAGACATTTGCTGATAAATGTGGGCATATTGCTGAAACTCTATTCAGCCAACAATTGCATTATTTTCTTACGGGACAATGGTCGACAAGACGGTATATCGTGTGGTTTGGTACAAAATTTAAAACCCTCTTTGATAGAAATTGCCGTTCATGAAAAATGGTACAATGATATACCTAGTATTGTAACAGTGTATCTGTCAGTTGTCAGGACAAGACGCTGTAAGTGCTCTATGAACAACCTTAGATCGATTAGTGAGGACAGTGGTATCAATAACTGCTTCCTTTAGAGTTTAGAGCTTTAGACGAAACACACCTTCATCTGAAAATTCAGACTTATTCTCGCACTCTCGCAAAACCCTATTTTTTTCTTTGAAAAAATTTTTTATTACTGATCTTTGGTGTGACGCACTAAAATTCGATTCCAGCCCAATTTTCTTGAATAGCATTACTTATAAAGCTTTTTTTTAATAAAGAGAGCCTCGAATTTGGCACGATACTCTATAAAACGCCTTTTACAAATGTATACTGTATAAATTAATCCATTAAGTCATTAAGAGCATTCAATTCGACGATTCTGAACAAATATAAATCAGTGAAGGAACGTGGTAAGTAAATAAATTGGAAAACTTTTAATTGGTAATTTTGATAGATCTTTAAAGGAATACTTTAAATTTCATTTCATTCTTTTTGTGTAAAATTTTAATGGCTTGATTATAAAAAAAGGGGCACAATTAACTTTAATTTTATTGTAACTGACGTAGTTAATAAGCTCTTTATCTTACGACCTATTAAAAGAAACGTTAATGTTAATTACTTTTGTAGCCTTTATTTAATTTTTAACTAACTAAACATGGAAGTTGGTAAAAATAGTCTGAAATGCGTCTCCAACGTTTTGAAAATGTGGCTGAATAAAGACTCTGAAGTAGGGGCTCTTCTAGACGTGGGCTTCTCGACCTAGTTTTCAGTTTTATGAAAGTGAAAATAGTGCAATATTTTTTGGTCATTCCCAGTGTTCATTTTGCCTTTTCTAAGCAACCTTCCCACCCCCACCAGGTCTCAAGTCCCTACACTTTTAAGACAAACTCTAAAACTCTTCTTGAAAGTTCGTCTTGTCGAGGCATGATAATCGTCGAGCGCATGTTTCGCTATCTTGTAGTGTGCACTACAGTTGGAACTATCTAGTAATATTTCCAGTGTGTCGTAGTCCAGTATTTAATCAGAAGGGTCCTTTGAGTATTGGTACAATTTGCTAGTAGACGAGCTCGGAATAGCTTTAGTAGTCCGTAGTTGAGCGTTTTGCGGCAACCGGTGAGCCTTTTTGGCCTAACGGCTGCTTGTGTTTAGTTTTCTATTGTAGTTTCAAAAAAAATTAATAAAGATGCCAGATACCATCTTGTAATTTTTTGTTGCTCGCATTTTTTGTGGTTACCTGTTGCTCCGCTATTGATCATTACTATGAAATATTGAGTAACACAACAGACTGTGTGAAAATTGAGAGGGAAGGTCGTTTTTTCTCTTTCTAATAATTCACCTAATTTTCCGTTGGCGTTCGGTTACGTCTAAATTCTATATTGATCTAACACCAAAGTTTATGTTGCATTAATTTGCATATTATATTCATCGCCTAAACAACTTGCTAGAGTATTAACATATATCTATTCGTAAATGATAGCAGTTATCTGTGGTGAAGTGATGACTAATCAATTCTGTGTTAATCATCTTAAATTGAGTTTTGGTGTCTTAAATATACTAAAAAGTCGAAAAAGTTATTATTTTTCTAGCTGTTGTAGTAACGTGCAAAAAAAAATACTGCTATACGAGTACTAGTAGGTCTTTTATTTTTTTACAGTTTTTCTCAAATTACTAAATCAAAATATAAATGCTAAGTACACAATATAATTTATATATTTACTTGTAACAATTGTACAAACAACCAAAGACAACAAGTTGATCAATTTATACGTTACGGCAATTTAATTTTTATTTTTATACCACCGAAAATATTAAACGACCGCATAAGTAATTTTTTTGTGGATAGCCGACTTTGGCCCTTTTGTAAAAAAATGTATATCACTGCATGCAGAAATGCTGCACATCTTAGCCATATATCTGTGCGAAAATAACATTATTATATCAATGGGTGGGGGGATATCTCCACTTTCTCAAATATTTTTTCTAATTTTAGTGCCCTATTACTCTTATACCTCATAAATGGCAATAAAGATAGCAAATGGCAAGCTGAGAAACAGATTAAGCTCGATCAACACTATAGTGCTACTCTCGATGCGCTCTTCATTCGATAAAATTAATCTTCTTATGCCTGATCCAACGTCAAACTGGGCAGGCGAACTGAACTGCATGTTCAGTTTTTTAGAAACCAATAACTTTGCAGTCTAGCTTAGTAGAATTTCTGAAGGACTTCCTACACTTTCTTTAGTAGCACGGGAGTCTATTTCTTTCAATTTATCTACAAATTTCTCGCACGCCATGCTCTCATTGTTCATGTAATTTTCCACAAACATGGATTTTCTCGATATATAATTGCATAAACTCTTCGGTTTTTTTCTCCACTTGAAAATACCTTGGAATGTGAGTTAAGATAAATGATTTATTTTTTGACTAAAAAGCATTAGATATATAAGCAACTTAAAATCAACTGATGCAGAACTGGCCTGAATGGTCATCTACACGTGCAGTTCGCTCTGCCTGCGCGGCTCATATAAACAAATTGCTGTACATGCAAAATTAAAATCCATCGGAGCGAACTGAACGATTCCTCTCATCGTTTGAAACTTGGACTGCGCAGGCGGAGCAAACTTCACGTGAAGGTGGTTATCCATGCCAGTTCTGCAGTCCATTTTAATGCAGTCAAATGTTTTTTAGCTAGAAAATAAACCATTTATCTTAACTCGCATTTCAAGGCATTTTTGGAGAAAATAGGCGTTCTTTTTCTAGAAGAGTTTAATCAATTGTATCGAGAAACTCCATGTTTGTGGAAAACTAAATTGAAAGATTATAGTGGCGGAAACAAAAAGAGCGTGGTGTAGGAGAAATTAGTAGATACATTGAAAGAAGAAGACCTCAGTAATACTGAAGAAAGTGTAGTGAAAGAAATTAATAATTTAAGGTCCTTCAGCTGAACTGAACGTGTAGAGTGTAGAGGCTTCTATTAGGCTCAGTTCCCTAGCACCAGCTTTGGCCTGCGTGAGCAGGCCAAATAGCCCCCCCCCCCTCTTGTGTGGAGCACGTTTATAATGACTTATGTTTATTATGATTTTGCCTGTCAGAGATTATTCTTCAAATAGTTCAAATAAAACCTTCTCCTACAACAAAGCTTATCCGCCATTTTGGAATCAGCCGTAGAGTGAATATACAGGGTGATTCATTAAGGATGGACCAAACGAAGCAGGGTGATAGAGGACCTTGATACGCATCAATTTGACCCCTATGTGTATAATCCGAAACTTGATGGTTCGGGAATTATCATGATTTAAGTCTATTTCCAGAAGAACCTGATTTTTCCATAGATATTTTGTCATGCAGACTAAACCGTTCGTTCTAGCTTGATGAAATTTTCCAGAGGTGTAGTCCAATAATGAGCCTATCACACCGTATGTTAGCACCCTCAATGTAACTTGACAATAGTTGAAAAAAAAAGATCTTTCTTAAATTTCATTCCAGCAGAAGCACTCTCCCTTATTTTACAATTTTGGCATGGAAATTTTTTTTGGAGCATGTTTTAAAAACTTCTCTGTTCTATTAACAATGTACCCTACAAATTTCGTTCACCTAGTCGTATTGCTTCTCATCAAAAAAATTGTGTTACTAGAAAAAGGCGATATTTCATGTTCCTTGTCGCAATACATTGGAACGATGATGATTGTTTTTCATTGTTGCGAATTGTCAATAATAGTGACAGAAGTGAAAATACAGGTTGTGTTCATTAGTTTTTCGTGATCAAATCTAGTTACTGTGGGCTCAGTTCTCGCTCATTATTTGGATTTTCGGTGTGTTGTTCGTTATTTAAGTCAAGTTAATGCCTTATTCGCAACGGGAATATGCAGTAATGCATTACTACTAATGGTTATGCAAAAGGAAATGCTCGTCTTGCCGCAAGATTGTATCGAGCTGAAGTGATGCATCGAGGTGGACCACAACTTGCAACTTACCCGGATCACCGGGTTATTTTACGCGTGCATAACGCATACATAGAGGGCCGTTTGCCTGGAGCGAGTGACCGAGAAGAATTAGAGGGAATCCTAAGGGCGTTGAAATTGTATTGGAAGAAGTCATTGCGGATCCTTCCACAAGTACCAGAGCAATTAGTCGTCGACCGAGAATCGAGAAAGAGCGAGAACTGAGCCCACAGTAACTTGATTTGATCACGAAAAACTAATGAACAAAACCTGCATTTTCATTTCTGTCACTATTATTGACAATTTGCAACAATTGAAAACTATCATCATCGTTCCAATGTATTGCGACAAGCAACATGAAATATCGCCTTTTTCTAGTAACACAATTTTTTTGATGAGAAGCAATAGGACTAGGTGAATGAAACTTGTAGGGTACATTGTCAATAGAACAGAGAAGTTTTTAAAATATGTTCCAAAAAAAATTTCCATGTCAAAATTTTTTGCAAGAGCGTTGTAAAATAAGGGAGAGTGCTTCTGCTGTAATGAAATTTAAGAAAGATCTTGTTTTTTCCAACTATTGTCAAGTTACATTGAGGATGCTAACATACGGTGTGATAGGCTCATTATTGGACTACACCTCTAGAAAATTTCATCAAGCTAGAACGAACGGTTTAGTCAGCATGACAAAATATCTATGGAAAAAACAGGTTCTTCTGGAAATACACTTAAATCATGATAATTCCCGAACCATCAAGTTTCGGATTATACACATGGGGTCAATTCGATGCGTATCGAGGTCCTCTATCACCCTGCTTCGTTTGGTCCATCCTTAATGAATCACCCTGTATATTTTGTTTTTGTGAAACAGAAACTATCAATCGCTACTAAGTTTTTTAACTTTATTTGAGCCGTTTGACCTTGAACAATCCAAGTTTTGCACCTGCGACGCTCTTTTCTTCTAATTTTTTGACTCAGCAGGGTCCTCCTGAAAGATAAATCCGGGTCTGGTAGGCGAGGAACTTTTCAATCTACACGCCGGCGGCCATATACTATATACCTAGAAAAAGCCTTAAACATAGCAAAATCTTGACAATTTTTATAACGTGTATCCATTTTTTATGCATTTCCATCATCTTCCTCAAAAAAATGTAACCAAAGTTATTCTATACGAAAACCAATTTTCTCCTAAATAATAACAATGACCAGTTTCACTAGATTTTCCTTTAGAAATTTTAACTCCCACGAGACTTTTATTTTATTGTACGAAAACAAACCTATTTGCAGTCCATTACAACGTCGTTGGAGTTTTGTGTTTATTAATTTGTGCGTTGCCGTAGTTAAATAATTTAGCGACTACGTGACGTCTTCCATTATTAAAATCTTACGCAGTTATAAACTGCATAACATTATCCATCGTGATCTGTAAGAATTCGCAACTAATTTCGTATTCAATTGTCGAACTTTAGTAAGACACTCGGGGAAGTTTTTGGCGACTTTTAGGAGTTGTAAAAATTTTATTTTCCAATTTCACCATATCTCTGCGTAATCGTTCGACGTTTAAGTTTGAAGAAAAACAAACCGCCAACTTTTATCATCTTTTGTTCATTGGCTTTTTGTTAATGTATAATGTATCGTACTTTTTCAACTTCATCTTTACAAATTTTAAATAAATATTAGGAATCTTTCGCTGGTAATATCTTAAAAATTTATTTGTAATAATCTCCAAAGAGTTTTACGCGATGGTTTAAATTTTAAAAGAATTTTTTTATCATTTTGAAATTTCTTTCAAGTTCACGAAACAATTTAAGGAGTAAAACTTGATGTTGATGTGACTTTAAAGCTTAGAAAAGATTTTCAAACTGATGGAGCTCCCTTTTGAAAAGAAGGTTGGAATTTATATAATATCAAGATGTATTCGAATTCTATTTTCAAATAAGGCATAACTCCAATTTTTGTGAGCCTCTGTCAAATTTGCCAACATTTGCCATATTTTGTACAAAGGGAAATCCATAAACGAACAATGCAAAAAAAATTGAAGTGCGCGTCGGTGAAGGTTTTTAAAGGAAAATAATGCATTTTCTATACTTAACTCAAATATCAGTATAGAATTCGAACAATATTATTTCGTTAAAAATCGAGTGGCGTGGTGAAGAAGCTTTCAATTTAAAATTCGCAGGGGTAAACTCGCACATAGTCGGCTGTTTTTTATTTGTTTGAATTTCAATACGCGAAATAAAAATTTACAAATAAAATAAACGTGAAACGAAATGTTGACAATTTACATGTTTAATTGTAGTTCAACAACCAAGAATTAATTACAAACTTGCTTTAATGTTTTAGTATTATAATCAGATTCTATTTTCGAGGCTTATATTAAATTATTAGAGAGCGGAATTTATGCAAAATTAATTAAACCCCTTTTTTTTTCAATTTCTCTTTGAAGAATGATAATTAAATCATTCTTTATTTAGACTGAACAAATAACATCGTATTTTTAATTATAATCACTTAAAATATTTTAATTACTACTTTAGTTAAATCCCAACGAAAATCTGCTAGTATTTCCACTTGTAGGTACTCGACATCAAAGGGCTCGATTTTATTTTTGGATAGAAAATGTAAACGCCACGATTTAGACACGGACTAATTAAAATTTTTAACGGGTAATTAAGGCAAATATTATTGAGTAAGCTAATGAAGTTAACAAAATTCTGTTAAGTACATAACTAATTGTTTATGGGTATCGTAAAAAGGATCGTAAGGAAAGGTTTAATTGAGACCATTTAATTCTACGAAGAACTTGCTAAATTGCCACTTAGGGACGTACGCAAAATTGAGGACGGAATTTGGACAACTTAATTAATTATTGATTCTAAAATCCAATATTGACTCAAATTAATGAATCAATAAAAAATTTACAATTTTTAATTATCAACTGCATTACTTCTTGCGTCAGTTTTGGAGCACCCTTTATTACCCCTTTTATTAATACATAGGAAGAACAACATTGAAGCTTATTGCATTTTAGTGACTTAAATCTTTTTAACCGTGAAAAGGATCTTTTACTTCTCAGAAACTTTCGATTCGACGTCAAACTTACTAGCCTGCCTTTGAGTTTCCACGGTTAAAGTGAAGTTTCTTCAACTTCCCGAAATTGAAAATACAAACAAAATACTTAATTATTTCTCAAATGAAATGGACTGTCATTTAAAAGAGAATATTCCGTAGAGGGCCTATTCAACTGCGGTAACTTGCTAGCTCGGATTTTAAAATTGTATAATTTTGAAAGGACGATATTTGAGACTATTGTTGCTAGTTTGAATGGAAGCTTTCACATCAACTTTTTTCCTCATATTAAAATCGTAAGACCGTTTGAAAAAATTCTCGAATTTCCCAACCGTATAGTATACAAAGTATGAGAGCGCGTGGAGGTATTTGATACTATGAGTAAACGTCACAATGCAATTTCACCACACAAATATCAAATACGTGCTTTGTGAAGAAACCTTTGATGCACTTAACTGCTTATGAGAAACTGCACTTGCGCTTAGTTCGCTGTCGTCCACGCATCAATCGGCAGAAAACCTTCTGAATTATCTTAATTCTTTTTTTAGTACATTTTAGGTCAATTGAAGTGTGCACGTACGCGATACAAGCGTACACAAGTATAGGTCTAGTTTCAAGTTTCGAGAAAGGTAATATTTGCCGTAGGTGACGACAAGGAGACCTAAAAGATCGATGCCGTGGACTACATGATATTATCAAACCGTCGAATTAGACTAAAACAAATAGATAATAATTCATTTATACAAACGCCTTATTGGTTATATTAGCTAATTTCTTTATCATTAGGTACTTATAAATAATAAACTTACAGTACTCATTAACGATGCTTAAGGGTCTTCTAAGGTTTTTAACTAAAAAGTTGTAAAATGAAGCATTTTCAAACTTTGACTTGAAAACTTCAGACTACTAACAGGTTCGGGCGTGTGAATAAAATCCTATTTATGTGTCGTCGGTTCAGTGTGTTCAATAGCAGAAAAACAAAATTGGAACGCTGGAAGACGTTACGCAAGTTCAGAAACTCTCATTACCATCTAAGCATTACAAACGCATACATATTAATATAATACGCCCTTTGTCTTCGTCAAAACACAATACTTAGTGTTTAACATGAATGTACTGACTACTAAATTATTTGGTACGCAACACGTCGAAACTGCAGCAGGCGAATTAGAGTAAAATCCGAAGAAAATCATTCATTACCTATACTATTTAATTTCGAAGCTTTAAAACCAGACGAATATTATTTCTGAGGAAATAATGACAATATTCTTATTTCTTGAAACTTAGCCGAGTCTTCGCGTGTTTTTATTAGGGAAAATGCTAGTAGACAGTCATTACAATCGCATTAGACTATGTCTCTTTGTAGTAATTTCCACAACATCAAAGCTTATTACAATTGATGTTAAATGAGACCGTCAAGTTAAGCTTAGATCGAGTAAAACTTGCATTTTAAATCACAGAAATCCAAGTGAGAGCAGCAATTGTTAAAAAGTAAAATTCAGACCTACCTATAAACTAATTTGGAAATAAAAATTGAATTGAAGTTGCTAAAGGCTGTTAGTTGTTATGTCTAAATGTCTGAAGTGTATTTCAATTGCGCAAATATGAAAAAAATTAGATTGTAACAATCGCGGAGCATACGAAGCAGTCACGTAGTACAAAATCTTGAACGAAATTTAAAAAATATCAAGGTAGACACGGCTGAAATTTGTTTAGTGATTGACAAAACTCGAGAATTTTCAAGGCAGGTATGATTTTAATCGTGTAATTCGTTTTCAAACGAAAAACTTGAAAGTAATGGAAAATAGAGGCGCATATAAATATTAGAGATACAGGGTGTTCGGAGAAGCGCGCGGTGCTCACTAGATTCTGCAGTATTAAAGATTAATTGGAAATTTGGATGAAAGTCAATCTTAATCATTTAAGGTTGTATCACTCTCGATACGCTCTTGATACACTCTCGGTGCGATACTTATATCTACACTTGTACCTCCGCTCAACGACAACGGAGTGGAGCGGTATCGTACAAGTGGCCACACTGTCGGTCTTGCTCCGATAAAATTATAAAAATGCATTGGTATCGAAGCGTTATTGGATCGAGATCGGAGCGAGAGCGATAGTGTGACTACAAGCCAAGAATATCCTTGCGATATTGAAATTTATACAGCAGACATCGCAGTTTGATAATCTAATTCTCCATATGAAAGTTCCACCGTCGATGGTTATTTAACGTTATCCCAAAATATTTTGCTCTACATATTTTTTCCGTTGTCTTATTACAGTTTATCGTTAACAAGTAGCGATCAAACCACTGCATTAGTTCTCATATCTTTTTATAGATCGTTCCATCCCACTATACAAAATTGCAATATCATCAGCAAAGCTTATGATTTCGCCGTCAGTCCTAAGAGTAAGCAGGCTGTTTACGCATGTTGTAAATAATATTGGTCCCAACAGCGTACCCTGTGGGACGCCACAACGTATAGGCTCGCATTCCCTGAGCGTTCTGGTACCCGTACGTACTGTTTTCGCTCTGATAGATTTCCTAAAGTTTTTCTAGTAATTTAGGGTGGTTCACTGTGTCTAAAGTCTATGCCAGACCCAGGAATATACACAGTGGTGGGTTACCCATTTCTAGGGAAGCATGTATCGTTCTTGTGAAGTCTGCTATAGCGTTCTCTGTCGAGAAACCTACCCTAAAACTGTATTGCTTGTCTGATATTAAGTGGTATCTATCCAAATACCCCACTATACACTTTTAATAATGTTTTCCATTATCTTGCCAAGGTTACTCGTCACTCGGAAATTAGTCGGTAGTTGCCAGCTTTATTCTTTTTACCTCCTGTTTGTTTCAAAATTTTCGGAAACGCTTCCAGTGTTCTAGTGAAGAGATAAGGCAATATTGGATCTGCACTTTAGGCAATGTCTTTTAGTACTTCAGAAGTTATTTCATCTATGCCAGCTTCTCTTCTATTTTTTAGACTTTTAATGGAATTTATTATTTCGTTCACTTCTACAGAACTAAGTAACACAAATTGAGTTGTCGAAGTAGCATTGCCAAAACTTTGGTTTTCTATGCCAACCTCTGTAAAATATTTATTAAATATGCTATATTCTGCTTCATGAGGTCCCTATCGTCCACTGATAGTCTAACGCTTCACACTGCTTCTTTGAGTCCTCAAAGCCCTTTTGAGAACTTCTTGTTTTATAGGATATTGTATACTTCAAATATGTGAACTTTGCTTGCTTCAAAAGTCCATTCAGCGTATTTCTATACGATCTACTAACATGGATCAGAGAGCAGGCCATTTACGTACACAATGGAGAGACAGTGAATTGCGAATGGAGTGGTTAAGATTGTAATATTGGGTAAACCATTTTAACAGACCAGCTTCTATCTATGTTCACTATTTTGTTAATTAACCCAAAGGTGGGCATGTAGACCCAGTGTAAAGTTTTCTTAGTTTGTTGTAAAACGGCAAACACGAAATCTACAAAGTGCAGCACAGTCTACGTGCAGCTTCTACAGTGCATGTATTGAGTTTGCGACCTGTGACCTGGTGAGCTAGATTATACTGGAATTTCTAACTTCAAGAATGCATTTTAGTTAAGTTTCTGAACTTCCAAGAGAAGTTTATAAGGACGACGCGGAAAAACAATTAAATACTTAAAAATAAATAAGTTTTGAAAACATTGCTGAAAGCTTTTACCTAAACTTCTTTGAATGTATTAAAAATCGAAAGTGCATTTAACAAAAATTGTTTGAACACGAAAAATTTTCCCCAAGACTACACAAGTTTGGGGTTTTATATTACACGATTCTTTTCTCGAAGATATAAAATGTGAAAAGCTTTTAAAACGTTGCGTGTAAAGCTTGGCGTGTCGGAATTTTAATAAACTACAACACAGTCGAAGAAAAATTTTATCTCACTATTAACTGCACCGAAAACTGTTAAATTTTTATGTCTTAATAGAATTTTTCTTGTACAATTAACCGTGCCAATTAGAATTTTTCTCACGTAAAAGGCGTTAGTCGTCTCTTTATTTTTAAACTTAACGTTTTTAATTACTTTACAAAGTACATTAATTACGTAATAACCCTTCTATTGCCTATTAAAGGGTTAAACGTTTAACTTTTGTTCAGTTTAGGGGTTTATGTTTTCGTCTAAGTTAAAACAAAAGATTTATCAAGTTTAAGGTTTCATATTTAAAATTTGTCATTTTAAATAATGTAAAAGTTCGCGTGTTTTTACAATATAAAACAAATTAATGCATTTTAACCTTTTCCGTCTTAACGACTGACTAATGTTGGAAACGAGAAAATATATTTTAACGCAAATTAAGCTTACATAATACATACCGACCTACTACCTCCTATACGTACACATAAAGTTTGATAATATCTTTAGATTTAAAACGATACTCTTTGCCTCGTACGAGGTATTAAAGTTAGCCAAAGTCGGCCAATTGAATTTTTAGGTAAAGGGGTTGCGTTCTCTCTTTAAACTGCCCTAAATATTTTCCTACGGTAGCGTAAATATTTATTTTCTTCTTAAAAGAAAGAACTTTTTCTAGAATGGAATTGCAGTCGAGGGTGTAGTTCAGACTACTTTCGGCTCTTGTTTAAAACACTTATGTTGGGAGTTTTAGCTGAATTGCGTGTCTAAATGATCCTAAATTTGGCAATTGTGATTGCTGCAGTTAAGAGTAATGTAGGATGTAGGTATAGACCGCGGCGCCACATTTCAAAAAATTCTAAAGCAGACGCTAATTTTCTTTATATTATTACGTCGGTACAAAAGTTTTATTAATGCTGTCAGAGGAAGGCTACGGCTTATCCTGATAGTTTTATCGTATAAAGTTACATATGTAATTATTTTTACTGCTACCGTACCTGCATAAACTAATACATTTTTTAACGCACGCAGCATAAGTGTGGGTCATTTGCATGTAATTTAATTTTGTTAAAAATACGCGGCGAAAACGTTAAGTCGCCCACAGACCTCGCAATTGCTCATCGATCATCGTAGCATGCCGTAGTGATTGCTTTTCAAGCCCCATGAGCCCATGGACCAGAGGTCATGGGTCATCGAGACAAACCGTCGTGATTGAACCCCATAGTCCGGGAGGCAACGAACACTTTTACTAAACCTTAAAGTACAAAATTTTTGACCATACACGATGAAAGAGCATTAAATTGGGGGCTGCTCGAGAAGGATGGATTTTGGCTCTTTTTTCGGTTTTTCGCTTATAACTCAAAAACTACCCACTTTATGAGAAAAGTTTTTTAATACAAAAATAAAGTACATTTAATTTTTTACAAATAATATTTCTTAAGTTTGTTTCCCCAGGTGAACAAATTAGGCGCTAGAGCGCGTTAAAGTTTAAAAAACTTCAAAAATCTCAAATTGGTCAAAAAGGTTTTTTATCGCTTATAACTCGAAAACTACGCACTTTTGGAAAACAGGGTTTCTATACAAAAATAGAGTAAATTAAATTTACTACAAACTATGCCTCCTAAATATTTTTCGTTAAACAAACAGTTGAAGTGGTAGAGCGCGTTGCAGTTTAGGGTATATCGGACATACACGGAAGTGCTCGAGAAGGTTGAGACCATCATACTTTAACGCCCTCTATCACCTAAACTGTTTGTTTGATGAAAAAATTTAAGAAAAATAATTTGTAGCAAATTGAGTGTACTTTATTTTTGTATATAAACGTTATTTAGTAAAAGTGTGTAGTTTTCGAGTTATAGACGATATAAACCGATGAAAATCACGAGGCCTGTGGGTTCATCGGGCTTTAAAAGCAAACACGACGGCTTGTCACGATGGCCGTGGAACAATCACGAGATCTGTAGGCGACTTTACAAACCACAAAAGTTACTACGTTCTATTCACGCTTTATTATCAATTAATTACGTCATTAAAATTCACCGGTACACGAATAAGTACTTAAACTTTACAAATTTGTTTACGGATAAAGCGCAGATCTTTATTATACATAAACCTTTGCAAAATCGAATTAAAGTAGAGAAATAGGTTGGTGTTGGTAGCACAAGTGATTTATGTTTAAAATCACGAATAATTTAAAATGAGTAACTAAAACAAAATTTACGAACATTGTAATTTTCTAGGGAATTCTCGTCGGTATAAATGGGATTATTTCGAATAATCCAATTAGAATGATACGAAGTAAATAATATTGAAAACTTTTTAAAATTAAATCTCTTGGGGTTTCGAAAGTGCATCGTTAGCTTTGTGCCTGTGCATAGTTTTAAGTTTACCAATTTCTACTTCTTGTCTACAATTCTTCCACGAGCTCGGAAAACTCATTACGATTAAAAATGTTTCGTTTTTTGTCAAGAGTCATCAATGAGCACTGAGCACTCTGAGCAGGTTCCAACATTCGACTGTAATTCGCTGCGCTTACGTTGCTTTTACGTAGTTTACTGAAAAGGAGAGGTTTTTACTTGATATAAGGTTGGACTATCCGTGCACTTGTCTGTGCGAATGTCGACTAATATCCACTGGAGAAATGGGGTGAGAAAGGGACCAATACGTGTGTTTTGGCCTCATTTTTACTCTTTGCCTGTTGTATTGCTTTTGAGCAGAGTTTATTTGTAGTCTGCCGGCGTCATTGGTGTGAGTGATTTCTGGGTTAATGGGTCGTGGTCGACAGGTTCTTTGATAAATTCCTGACGTTTTGTTGGCTTCTGTGGCAAACATCTTTTCCTGAACCGTTGATACGGTCTCACTTCGATCTTTGCCACACAGGCCAAAACACCTCTGAAGATGTTTGCCACGTTTACGACGTCAGGAATCTCTCAAAAAAACCTCTCGACCACCCACGCCAATACACGATTTAGTTTTGGAGTTTCTGCAAAGACCGAATTATTGACCTCGGCGCCCCTCCTGATTTGCAAACTTTTGTACACTTGTATCTCGAATACTATTAGGTCTACAGAGACTATTCTAGTCTCAAATTGTAGAAAATAGAGTCTACTTTTAAAAATTATAAAACCACGTTTGCCGAAAAATTAGTCCTTCGAGGTGAAAATTGACAAAAACTGAAAAAAGGTAAAAATTCTTGAATTTTTGAGCCACGCCGTACAGGACAGTTTAACAATAAACGCCTGTTTTGTATTCGCTCCTTCCTGCTTTTCTTATACTGAAAGCTCAATCTGGATAAACCCGCTCTGCCTGTGGTCTCCGGATTTGAACAAACTATTACGTAACAAATTCAAACTATTAAATTTAAAGTATGCACTCGCGGTGTTACGACAGAAATTTTTGCGATGTTCACAATTTATTTCTAATCGTGCACGTGCATCCTTTCCTAAAGTCTCTGAACTATTAGGATTCAGTTCATTTCTATGACAACTTTCAATTAGAGTTTGCGAGTTTCAGTTATGTGAAAAATCCAAACTGGCTTTTGTTTTACAAACATTGCTCTCAATTACTTCGCACTTGCACAGTGGAAAACTTCCCGGCAAGTGTTAACTATGACTTGAACTATGTTAGAGTAAAGTTTCTTTGTCTCTTCCTCTAACTATTAAGTTTTAATGGTGTATTGCAAAAGCAAACAAACAAAATCCTTTGTAAATATGAAAGCAATTTCTAACTTTAACGTTACATGACGTGCTGTTGTTTAAATAATGCAATCGCGTATAAGATTTTACTTCTCTATTGCCACGTTATTTTAATCGAATTTTTATATTTGTAACAAAGCTGTTGTTATGAAAGTTTCAAGTAACTTTTAATCATTCGGATAGAATTTAGGGCACGAACCGAAACTAATTTTGTTGAAAATGCAAATAAAGGATAAGTAAGTTCTGTATAACCTGAAATTACTAATAAATAGGGATATACAAAAATACTGAAGTACCACAACACCCAACACTTTAATTTAATTTATTTTTTAAACCCGATCCGGGGACACACTGTATACTATTGAGTAACAAGTAGTGCTCGTAATACCTCTTAATTTTAGCACTATTTTGTTCTAGTTCATTTCCTACGAGTATATTGAGGTTTGAATGAAAAACGAGCCTTAATTTTCACGCTAAAGGCGTTCTTCTTTATCGGCCCCTCTAATAGATGCTGAGCATTAAAAAAAACTACGTAATAAATGACCAAATAAAGAAATTCGTTTTTCGTAATTGATTGATATAAAAAAAGTTAACCCTCAACTTCGTCTTTTTCTTTTAAAAGTTACATTAATTTGAAGTTTAAGTAAATTGAAATGAGATTATTGCATCTTGTCTACATCAAAGATTAACTTTAAAACCACTGCAATTCGTGAATAAGTAAAAAGGCTCCAATTTGAGAGCAAATTTGACGTAAAATTTTATTCCTTTCTTCGAGAAAATTATCTCATTATTCTCTACTAATGTTTTCGAGTTCGTTCGTTCACTATTTTACGGATTGTAAGAAAATTGGTAAAAAGGATCGACTGTAATAAATCAAAAATTGCTCTTGTGTCGTTTTATGACTTGCAAAAAATATAACAGGAGATTGATTAAACTCCAAGTTCGTATTTTTGTGCAATAGACATTGCTAATTTAGTGGATGTAGGAGCAAAGCAAAGGACCTGATACTTGACGTCGTTTGTGCTGGGCAGTCTTGACGCGTCGAGTGTGGCGCACTCTCGTTTGAAACCTATGGAGCATTATAAGTTGGAAATTTATGTTCTTCCGCTACTTACTATTTATAGATCTATAAAAGTAACTAATCTAATAGCAGTGCAGTGAGCAACTTTAAGCACGCCGCCTCACCCCACTTCAAAATTATGAAATTTCCATTTTCGTGAGGGTCGTGGAGCTATTGGAAAAAATGACAAAACTTGCTGATTTTCTAGATAAATACTCAACTTTTGTTTTTAAAGTGGGGCGCCCTAAGTATATTGTTTATGCAGGCTGCAGTCCATAAAGTCCATGGGCAAATCCGTCCTTGATTGTCTAACAACAAATTTTAGAAACATCTGAAATAATATTAATTTAATTTTTAATTTTCCTACTTTGTTGTTGTGAAACATTAACTTTCTAGCCTAGGGAACCCTTAAAGATAAATCAAGGCATGGAGGGGGAGATTTTTAAATTCTACCCGCAGGCGGTCATAGCTCTAAAAACGGCCCTGACAATCGAGCTTAAATATAGCAAAACCTTGACAATTTTTATAAATTGTTTCAATTATTTTGATTAATTTTTACTCCCCCTCCCCCATTCTCGTACCTCCAAGTTTTAGAGACATCTGAGATAATAAAGCAATTAAATTCTTAATTTTCCTAATTTGTTTTTGGGAAGCATTTTTTTGGAAACACTTATCAATCGCTATTAAAAATACTAAAGTTTATTTTAAGCCGTTTGACCTTAAGCAATTCAAATTTCTACTATTTTCTTTAAACTTCTTAATTTAGGGCCCGCTGAAACACAAATCCAGACATAGCGAGGGCGGGATTTTTAAAATCTACCCGCAGGCGGCCATAGCTCTAGAAACGGCCCTGACAATAGTAGGATCGAGCTTAAATATAGCAAAACCTTGACAATTTTTATAAATTGTTTGAATTTTTTTATATTAATTTTTACCCCCCCCCCCCCCATTCTTGTACTTTTGTTTAAGCTTTAGAAACATCTGAAATAATATAACAATTGAATTCTTAATTTTCCTAATTTATTTTTGTGAAACATTTTTTTTGGAGCACTATCAATCGTTACTAAAATTATTTTACTTTATTTTAAGCCGTTTAACCTTAAACAATTAAAATTTCTGCTATTTCCTATCTACTTCTTAGCCTAGGGCCCCCTGAAAGATAAATCCGGGCATGGAGGGGGAAGGTTGACCTTGAATAATCCAAATTTCCTCTATTTCCTTTGAACTTCTTAGTCTAGGGCCCCCTGAAAGATAAATCCGGGTATGGAAGGGGAGATTATCCTTGAATAACCTAAATTTCCGCTATTTTCTTTGAACTTCTTAGTCTAGGGCCCCCTGAAAGATAACTCCAGACATGGTGAAGGAGGGATTTTTAAAATCTTCCAGAAGGCGGCCATCCGGCCATAGCTCTAGAAAGTGCTCTGACAATGAGGTGGCGAGCTTAAATATAGCAAAACCTTGACAATTTGCATAAGTTGTTTTTTCTATAATCCTTCACCCTCATTTTCGTATCTTTATCCAAGTTTTAGAAACATCTGAAATAATATAGCAATTGAATTCTTAATTTTCTTAATTTGTTTTTGTGAACATTTTTTTTGGATACTATTAATCGCTGCTAAAATTATTGAACTTTATTTTAAGCCGTTTGACCTTGAAAAATTCAAATTTCTACTATTTCCTTTGAACTTCTTAGTTTAGGGCTCCCTGAAAGATGAATCCGGGCATGGAGGGGAGAGATTAACCTTGAATAATCCAAATTTCCGCTATTTTTTTTGAACTTCTTAGCCTAGGGCCCCCTGAAAGATAAATCCAGACATGGTGAAGGAGGGATTTTTAAAATCTACTCGAAGGTGGTCATAGCTCTAGAAAGTGCTCTGACAATGAGGTGGATCAAGGTTAAATATAGCAAAACCTTAACAATTTGCATAAGTTGTTTTTTCCATAATCCTTATCCCCCCCCCCCTCTCTTCAACCCTCATTTTTGTATCTTTATCCAAGTTTTAGAAACATCTGAAATAATATAGTACTTAATTTAATTCTTAATTTTCCTACTTCGGTTTTGTGTGTGTTTTTATGAACATTTTTCTTGGAAATACTATCAATCGCTACTAAAATTATTAGACGACCTTGAACAATCAAGAATTATCGCCATTATCCGTTTATTTCTGTTTAACAATTTTATTAATAGCTCCAGGTGGCAAAAGCTTTGTACACCTGAGCAGGTCCCCAAAAAGGCGTTAGCCCAGCTCCTCCAAAGTTAACGGTTCGCCCCTGTCGACGATGCTTCTTTACGTTTGGCTACGTTTCAGATAAAATTGAATTACGGAACTGTTCCCTTCAACTTTTTCTATACTAGTAGTTTTCAATATTTTCGAAGGTGTACAGCCTGACTAGTAAAAGTGACAACGAACTGCTTACCCTGTATTTTAATATCGGTACAAACGCGCACACCTAAATAATTTTAGAATTTTTAAATCATTTATACAACATGTAATTTGAAATTACTAATTACATTTCTTCGTAAAACCATTCTCCCCCATTATTTTAACAAGGTTAGTTATTTTATTTCGTAATACTTACACCTGAAAGAACATATTCCGCTGATTAGAAGCGAACACGTGATAATTACATTTTTACGAGAAAATAACTTTTGGGGATCAAGTTACTAGGGTTATTAAAAAAAATGTGTTACGAAAATAATTACATTTTTTTTTAAATTGAAAATATTCAAAATGAAACCTTCAACTGCTTCGTGCGCACTGCGCACGATTGTGGCATCAACTTAATGGATATTGGTAATCACTTTATTGAATGAAGCTCAGTTTATGGGATTTTCTTTAGTTAAAATTAGATTTGGAAATAATTGCCGAAGCATCTCTAAAAACACATCCAAGTTTAATGATTAGATTTTCCAAGTTTCAGCGGTAGCCAAACGCAAGGATAAAAGGGAGATTACGTGGGATAATTTTGCCGTTTACAAATTTTTGAGGTTTGCGAATTAAAAGGGTCGGTTAGTATACATATACATTTAGGGTTGCAAATTTTAGTAGGCATTATTTTTATTTTAAATAAGAGCAGAGTAATTCAATTCTTTAATGAATTTTCAGGCTTTAAAAGAAGTTTTATTTGTGTTTAAAACCCAAACTTAAGAACGGCGCTTTATGATACCTACAAGAGAATGTTTGATAACCCTGTTTAATATGTCGTCTCGTAATTGGTTATAGGTTTTCTGAAAAGAAAGTTCATTAAACATCGAATTACCTCATCAATAAGTTTTATTTCTGTAGACCTTTTCCCTGCGATCTTTATATTGCTTTTCTGTAATTAATTATGTGGTGCTCTGCGGTCAATATTATACGATGTCGAACAACTACCACACAAAAATAAGCTAAAGAGCTTGTGCTTACATCATTATATCTGAGTGAACGCACATTTTGTATAACTTTTTAAAAACTCTAATTAATGTTGATTCATTTACTGAAAATCTCTTGGGCACCTTAATGTTCTTTCAATCGCAATCAATTAATTCCCAATCAGTAATAAACGAGAAATGAGAACGTTCGACTAAAGTACTTTTTCCACATTTAATATTGTCGTAACACTGTTAAATGGTGCCTCCTGGGTGTCACATAAAATATATAATTTTTTTACTCGGAAAATTTCCTCCGGGGTCTTAGCTCTTGCAATTTCAGCCAGATCAATTTCAGCTTGGTTAAGCTAAAAACAGCATCACACACGCAAAAAATGTATTACAGTTGATTTCTTATTGCGTTGCGCCCTTTTCTCTTTATAAGAAGAAAACCTTTTTTTTTTCATTTTCGCTTAATTAATGTGAAAATTTCCAATTGGTTTAGTTTAACGTTTTACGCACGTCTCGTTTACACAAAAGGAGGCTCATAATTTTTTTAAAACGCTCTTTGAGAGGATTCTTTTTCAACTGCCTTATAAAGATGATACGATTCATCCAATTAGAAAGTTTAGATGAAGCAATTACGGCAATTCGAAGAACATTGGAAGTTTAATGAAATTCTTGCATTTGAACAAAGTTTGCTCAATTATCCCCTTTTTAGTGGTAGTTGGTGCCATCATAATCTGCTATTTACTTTATACTTACTTCTTTTTGTCCTTAAGTTTGATTTTTATTAATGTAGTAGTCGGAATTTAGTATACCAGTTGTTTTTCGCACATAAGTGATTTGTTGACGATGTTAAACGACTTCGCACATTTCCCGTAGGAAATGTGCGATGACGATGACGAAAGCTAATGCGATGGATCTGATCTGATTACCAATTTAAGAAAAATTGATTTTACACGACATTGTTATTTCCCTGCCATTGAGATCTGTGACCACCCTGTAGTGATTAATGTTATTATCAAAACAAAAAACGCATTTCACTATGAAGATAAAAATTTTACAAAAACAATGGACACTAATTGAGGCATCCTGTTAATAAGTTTCTTATTTAGAGGTATACAGGGTGGTTAAGTTTATAATAAGACCACGCGGATTTTCTAGACCCGAAAAGATTTTAACAAAAGTGGTTAAGTTTTTCTTCTCTTTAATCGAATCGTCCTCATAGGGGTACTCTATAAAAGTGCCCACCTGCCCACCCTGTATGTGAAATTTTTTTATAAAATATCGCAAAGTTGCAAAATTATTTCTAGCGAACTTAATCCTTTTGACGTCGGAGAGACATCTCTCCGTAACTCGACGGCATATTCATTAACAACCCTCGCAAATTGTTGATTACTTCCCTAAACTATAAAATTTTTGATAAAAGGTTATTATCTTATGTTCGTTATACGCTCGTCGTTAGATAAACAAAGAGAATTTCCTCACGTCGTGACTTATAGAAACGGCAGATAAGTACAACTACAAACCCTTCCGAATCATTGTGGTTACAAGTTTGCCTCAAGTTAACTATTAATCCGTTCTTAAGTGTCAACTTACAAATACATACGGAGCGATTTCATCTACAGGAAATTAATATCCTCGCAGCAGCACAGACACAAACTTTATATTAATAGTTGAATCGATAATTGCGTGCAATTGTCCTTAATTCGAAATAGTTGTAAATTAAGCGACGAACGGTTAAACAAATAGCAATTATTCTTACTATTATTTGTAGGAGAACTTTTGTAGCAAAATTGGCAAAAATTATTTCGATAAACAATTTAAAACGGGATTACATTTTAAAGAGGTACTCAAAAACAAATTTAATTATAATTTTAAAACAAGCACCAGGGGACAATTTCCCATCAAAATTTTCATCAAGTATTTTATGTAATTATTAAATCTTTTCGAGACGAGTGTGTTAATTATCTCTTGGATTTTTGAATTTTAATTTAAATTTTATTGTTTAGTAAAACTTTTTAGTGGAACTATTTTAATAATTCCCTAGACTATTTTGAGTTCTTTATTAAATAAAGTAAGGCCAGGTAAAACCGAGAGTTAGATTAAGTTGGATCGTTTTAAAAAAGATAACAATTGGAATCTCTCGAGGTTCAAGTTAAAACTTTTTTTTTGAATTGTTTTCAAATATTGAGCAATATCATTTTTTTCTTATGGAAGAGAAATTGGATTTGTAAGAAAATCCTTAGGAATATTCGATACAATCCATCACAGTAAATCTCGAGGATTGTTTTTTTGAAGCTTTTTGTGCGAAGCGGTTAATTAATATTACACACGGGGTGGTTCTTAAAAAATAGACAATAGTATAAAGGTAGAATAAAGGTCTAAATACGGTAAAAGTGATGTATTGTTTCCTCGAAACAGAACTTTAGCAGACGGCAACGTTAAAGATTTTAATTTAATCTTAGTTTAGCTGGTGTGGCGCATAAGCGGTAATTCGATAGGGCGAGACGTCTGCAACGGACAGCGCGTGACTTGGTTTGGATGTCATGTGGTCATTGTACTAAAACAATTAGTACAAAATTGTTGACAATGCAGGCTAAAAGTAAATTTCAAATGAGAAATAAAATCAAGGGCTTGCCACTTCTAGATGGCAGCATTAACTTAGGGGAGGCTTGAGAAGGTTGGATTTTTGCTCCTTTTTCAGTTTCTTGCTTATAACTTGAAAACTACTCATTTTTAATAAAAGTACTTGATACAGATATTCGCTTCATTAAATTTTCTACAAATTAACTATATTACGTTTTTTTTTAAGATAAACGGTTTAGGCGCTAGAGCGCGTTAAAGATTGGTAGAAATTCCAAAATTAGTTTAAAAAACTGTTTGTTAGCTTATCGCTTGTAAGTCGAAGAAACACTTTTAGAAAAAAGTGTTTCTAAAGAAAATTAAGTACATTAAGTCTACAACAAATTGTATCTCTTAAGGGTTTTTTTTCAGATAAACAGTTTAGGTGCTAGAACGCCTTAAAGTTTCAACATAATTCCAAAATTGGTCAAAAACCTATTTTTTAGCTTATTGCTTATAACTCTAAAACTACGCACTTTTAGAAAAAAGTGTTTTAATATAAAAATGAAGTACATTAAATTTACAACAAATTTTAGCTTTTAGGGGTTCTTTCATATAAACAGTTTAGGTGCTAGAGCGCGTTAAAGTTTGAGGAAAATTCCAAAATTTGTCGAAAAACTGTTTTTTAACTAATAGCTTATAACTCAAAAACGACGCACTTTTAGAAAAAAGTGTTTTAATATAAAAATGAAGTACGTTAAATTTCCTACAAGTTTATTTCTTTTATGATTATTTTCTGCTAAACAGTATAGGCGCTACAGTGCGTTAAAGTTTCATAAAAATTCCAAAATTGGTCAAAAACCTGTTTTTTAGTTTATAGCTTATAACTCGCAAATTATGCACTTTTAGAAAAACTTGCTTCTATAGAAAAATGATGTCCATTAAATTTCCTACAAATTATTTTTTTTTATGATTTTTTTCTGCTAAACGATATAGGCGCTACAGCGCGTTAAAGTTTGATAAAAATTGCAAAAATGGTCAAAAACCTATTTTTTAGTTTATAAGCTTATAACTCGCAAACTATGCACTTTTAGAAAAAATGTTTCTATATAAAAATAAATTAATAAGACTTACTTACATTAAATTTACAAAAATTTGATTTTTTAACGTTTTTTTCAGATAAAAGGTTTAGGTGCTAACGCGCGTTAAAATTTGAGAAAAATTCCAAAATTTTTCGTAAAACTGTTCTATAGCTAATAGCTTATAACTCAAAAACTACGCACTTTTAGAAAAAAGTGCTTCTATATAAAAATAAAGCACATTAAATTTCCTATTATTTTTTCTATGATTTTTTCTGCTAACCGATATAGGCACTACAGCGCATTAAAGTTTGAGCAAAATTTCAAAATTGGTCAAAAACCTATTTTTTAGTTTATAAGCTTATAACTCGCAAACTACGAACTTTTAAAAAACAGTTTTTTTATAAAAATAAATGATATTAAATTTTTTACAAGTTATAACTCTTCGGTTTTTGTTCTCAGATAAACAGTTTAGACACTAGAGCGCGTTCAAGTTTGACATAAATTCCAAAATTGGCCAAAAAACTGTTTTTAGCTTATCGCTTATAACTTGAAAACTACGCACTTTTAGAAAAACGTAATTCTATATGAAAAGAAAACGCATTAAATTTCCTACAAATTACATATCGTAGGTTTTTTTGTCAGACAAACGGTTTAGAGCGGCTTGAGAAAAGTGGGTACAAAAAATCTATATTGTTACGAAAAAAGTATGAAACAACTCGATAATTTAATAACGTAAACAATAATGCAGTTCTAAAGCATGTACGATCAAAACAAAAGTCAAAACTAAGCTTCTAAACGCCAGATGCTACTGATTAACCCACTAATCCAAACATGAACGAACTGTGTGTTAGGCACTCAGATTTTAACATCAGTAACTAATTGATGATCTGCGTTAGCGTTAAAATAGTCAATTTTTAACGTCGGCCCGATGTATCGTATTTACAAAATAATTAACGGCTCAGATAGCATCGCGGAACACTATTATTTCAATTACCTACCAAGTTTAAACCTTTCGTGACGTATTTACGAGCACGAGATTATAAACATCAATAATAATGAATAACTATTTAATTTTGAAGAATTGACCGCTCTAGTTATTGTTATTTGACACATTAATTTGAAAAAAAAGCTTTTAGTTTCGATTAAATAACAATCATTTAAAAATAATTAGCAACTAGAGCCAAATAAACAATTCTTGATTAATACCCAACGATAGGTTGTTTTGTTCTCTTCGAGCTTTTTGATTGTTATAAGCTCTTTCTATTGTTGCCTTTTAGGTTTTGATTGTCGGTTTCGCCCTTTGAGCGTATTTAATCCTAAAATGGAATCTTTTCAAAAAAAGAAAGCTCATCTCTAGCGATATTGCTAACGGAATATTTAAAGTTGCCGCGATTCGTATAATTAAAAATTAATTATTACAGTTAAGCAAATTTCTCTTGAAGTGTTTGTTCGTATTCAAAAAGCTAATACTTCGTGTAATTCACTTTACGAGTAGAAAGGCTTTGAAAATACGAATGGTAAAAATATTCGAAGGCGTTCGAAAAATGTTAGCAATTACCCAGTAGTAGGTACGTCTTTTTATGTATGAGGAAGTTTTAAATTTTTGTACGTGTTTCTTTGCAAAATGGTTTACGAGCACACCACATGGGTTAAAGATTCAAAAAGTAAAAAAAAATAAACTAAAAGTTTTTTAATTTCATTTTTACGCGAAAACTTGCGAGGTCTTTCAAAATGTTTAAAAGGCATTCAAATGGACGCAAACTTTTTGGGGTAAATCCACGAAAACTTGAATTGATTATATTATTTATATCATAGAAAAATATATTTATCGAGTAAAATCAACTTACAGAAAGTTTTATAAGTTGTAACAAAGTTTGAGACAGTTCATAGTAAGGAGTTTCCACCGGAGTTTTAAACAAACGAAAAAACTTTTTATTAAAGTTAGTCTTGGTTGTTAATTTAATAAAGTTATTATTTTTCGTCGGCAAACAATTGGTATTTTATTTATAATTGTATGTGTAAATTTTTCACCACCTTTCTGCACCCACGACGCGCTTTAAACTGACGCTAACTCTATGCCATACTCGCCCGACGTTTTCTAAGTTTCCACCCCGCTTATCACGCAAGCCTTAGCACAATTTCTAAAAAGTCTTCTTCCACTTTTGGTATTAATTTTTACCCGTCTTCGACTTTAATTTTTACGACTCCCAATTTACGTAAAATTAAACGGCCGTTCGAGAGTCAATCTTTTTATCGTTTTTAAAATAAACGAGTTTTGACTTACCTAAATAACGCATTCCCATTGTGCTAACGAAGCTATTAAAATTCTGCATAATCCCTTTTTAAAAATTATCATCACCCTTTACTGCGACAAACCTTGAAAACACATTTCTCCCTCTCCATACTTTTTTTTGACGTTTCCATTGATTGAATTTCATCACGAACTGTTTAACTTCATTCGAAACGTCTATTAATCCACCGAAAAAAGTTTAATTGAATGAATAAAACCACCCATTGATTAATTTAGGCTTAAATTAGATTGGTCGAAGTAAACGTTACGTCTAGACCAATTCCTTGTTCCGGTTCGAATATAAAGATGAAAGGAGGTCGCACGAAAGTTTGATTTAACAACAAGAAACGGATGGTGGGATTTTAATGAAAAGCCAAAGGACATGAAAGACGAGCTGGGAAAGTCTTATCTGTAGGAATTTAGGGTCAAACGTTGTCGAGTTTCGCTTTTGATAAAAAAAAACTTTTTTCCTATTCAAGGCGAGCTTAGAAACCTCCATCTAAATACAAAAATTGACAAAAAAGGGGGTGATCTGTCATCGTTTCATTATATGCGATTTGCAGTAGTGGTGGTTGTGTTGTCCCAGTTTAGTAAATTACGAGAAAAAATTATATGTAATTCCAGTCCAGACATACAAACAGACTGTACAAAAGTACTAATAATAACCACACTATTGATGTCATATATTTTTCGTTCGATACTTCTAAGCTTTTTAATTAAGATCGAAAAAAGGGTTGGTAGGACATAAAATTTAATACGCATCAACTGAAAATTTTAATTGGATTTTCTGAAAATTTTTATTTGTAATTACAACTTTTTGATCAAATAGAATGATATTGGAGCTACTTATAATTCAATCCATCGTTTATTTTGAAAATTCTCCTATTATGACTTGTAATTAGTTTAAAACTTTCATAAAATTCTATTTTTCGTTCGGATTTGCTCTTGCAAAATTAAAAATAACATTTCATTCGGTTTGAAAAATACGAAACGAAAAATATATTTGAAAAATATCAAAGTCCTGCTATAAATTGTAATCAAACGGAATGAAGAAAAAATATTTTTTAAAAATCAATTATACGAATAATTATTAAACTTGCTAAAAACAAAATATTGTTACTTTTTTTGCTTTGAAGTTTTCACCCAAAAAATTGAAGTACCTATATTATGTAGAAGCTTTTATTAAATTAAATTCAAAAATACCTTGTGTTTATTTTGACTTTGCTTTCGTTAAAAATTAATTTTTCACTTTAGTCAAGCGTTTACAATTTTTGCAAAATATTAATTTACTAAAAGATATTATGGTTGAACTTTGTAAAGAGTTTGATTTATTTAACTTTGTGTGCCCGTAAGGAAAACTTTTAAATTGTTTTCTAGAAAATATATGTCTATCAATATGTTCTAAGTTTAAGTTCAACTAGACACTAAACACTTTTTCGGAGATAAGAAGACGCTTCAACTTTTCTACCAAAGAGGTGATTAACGTAAATGGAATCTTTTTTTTTGATAGACGATGCTTTTCACGGCTTGAAATCTCGAATTGAATTTCTAGCAGTGGGCGTAGATGAAGCTTTAATAATATTTTACCCCAAACGTTTCATATTATCCTTTAATCCGGGCTGCACCACTAAATGTATTCCGAATAAAAGAAGATTAGTTAAAAACGATTGAAATTAGAGATCTTTCCAGCAATTCAGAATGTGAGTTTTTTTCATTGTAATCTCTCTTCACTGAATTGTCTAAATATCTACTATTTGTTTTCCAAGTTTTGAAAACGTATTTTATAATAATATGTCAGTATAATCGAATAAATATGAGGGGATGCTGCTCCGGGCTTTGCAATATTAGGAGCCTTGACTTGGCAACTCAATAAATATGTTAGACGTTAGACAATAGCAATTTAATTTTTGATTTTCCTACTTTGTTTTTGTGGATCGTCTTTCTTGGGGGCACTATCAATCGCTACTAAAATTCCGTAACTTCATTTTAACCAGTTTAACTTTGAATAGCAAAAAAATTGCGGCAGCGACGCTATTTTCCTCAAAGGCACGACCCCTAAATATATCAGCACCTAAAATTCCCTCCAGAAAATATGTTGGTACACCTTTTGCCCTCTAACAAAAATCCCGCCTATGGGTATCCTTTTCTCTGCACTATATTTTGAAAAGAGTTAAACCCTGCGTTAACTAAAACCATTGTGATTTTTAAAGACCCTATGGCAGATACTGATATAGCTCATGCAGTTACTGATGCTGGACATTGCTTTTTTGTCTCATTGTATCAATTATTGGCTGACAAAGAAGTCACTCCATTAAATAAATTGAGATATAAACGTCTTTACCTCTCCTACTGGAGCTGCAATTCAGCAACATTTGATTAAGGGTAATATATCCAAGTTATATGCCTTCAACAAGGTTCGAGAAAATTCTACCACACGAATTGTAAATAATTTTATCTGCTTTTTAAAAGAATGGTTAATAATCTTTTTGTATTATGACATTAGGACGGTAAAATCTTTAAAAATAATGTGCTTTGTGCTATTTTTCAAAACTTACATATTTTATCCGATTTTTCAACGGCCCTTTGCGCGGAAACCATGCTCGTATAAAAAAATGATGACAATATGAATTGTGGGTGATTTTCTATTCTATATTTTTATATCAGACCACCATTTGCTTAAAAAGCTTCCATTTTAAGTAATAAGTCAAAAACCGATAAGAGACCACAATGTTTTGCGATTTTTGACAATTTCTTATTTACCGTGAAAATTTTTGTTGGACAACTTCATATTATTCGTAGCTTTAAGTAGTCTTGCTGAACTCGCTTCCAGTGCACATTTACAGTATTGCTTACAGTACTTCACATGCGAGAACACTTTTGCGAGAAGTTGCAGCGAGAAGCTTCGAGCAGTTGCAGCAAGAAACTGCGCGAAGTTGTAACGATGTGGATTTTGGGATGGTTCGGAGTAGTTATGAATCCTGCGATTCTGGCTCCGAACTATCAAAATCAGCATCGTTTGTACGCTATCTCTGGGGTTATTCAGTAGTCACTGAGATTTTTCTTGTTTTTAAATTCAGTAAATATCCCCAACCTTTACGATTTCTAAATTTTGGTCCCTTTCGTCATTTTTTTTCCCCTTAATATTTAATTGTCATTTAGATTTAAATAACCGTGTTTTATTTTGATTTACTCGCGACCTTGCACGCTTTCAATTCAATTTAATTTCACCTTTACTTAAAATTCAAAATTTTTAATTTGTTTTAAACAAATTTTTGCCCCTTTCAAATAATTTAATTTGTGTCCTAGTCCCTTGTAATTTTTTGTCATCAGCCCTTAATTTTTTTTGTCATTCATTTAATTATTCTTGTGTCTCGCTCTTAATCATTCTCCGTTAATTTTAAAATTTATATTCAAGTGGTCCCCATTTAAGAGCGCTTCTCGTCCCAATATTAGTTTTCCCAAATTTTGATCTCCCTAAGAATTTTCCCTTGCATCTCTATTTAGATAACTTCGAAATCCCCACTGGTACCGCCATCACGAGGTAAGCTCTGATTGGTGCTCGTGTACGGTGGTGAAGAAGTTATAAATAGAGGTGCAACATTCTTAGAGTCGAGTCGAGTCGAGTCCGGTCCGAGTCCTAGTCCTGTCTTGTTGAGAGTCCGCGTTTGTCCCGTCCAACCTTGTCTAAATTTTTCAACCCTTCAGTGACACTGACCATCCCGATCAACCCTTGTTCTGTGGTAGTTTTTCGCAGTGGTTTTATTTAAGCCGCTGTGGAATCTAAGCTTCCGCATTATTTTGGGTTGGATCTTTTGTGGTAGTTTTCCGTAGTGGTTTTTTAAGCCGCTGTGGAATCTAAGCTTCCGCATTAGATCGGTATCAACTTCTTGTGGTAGTTTTCCGCCGTGGTTTTATTTTAAGCCGCAGTGGAATCTAAGCTTCCGCGTTAGTTGATATTATCTCTTCGTCCGTGAGTGGTTGCCGTTTTGCTGTGGTTCCTTCTGAGCCGCAGTAAGGCCTAAGCTTCCGCTGTTCCCGTGTTTTTTCCCCGTGAAGATAAGAAGAAAAAAAGTTTTTTTTTGTTGGTTTTTTTTTTAAGAAGAGTTTTTTTATTATATTTTATTTACTTTTGTTTTAAATAAATTTTTTTTTCCCATTCACCGCGACTGTTTATTTTATTTTATTTTTTTCCTCGAACCCTGCCCGTCTTCGGCTTTGAGCTAAGTCGCTGGCAGAATAATAGCTCATCGACGAAGTTCGGGGTTACAAAGTTGCAGAGAGAAGCTGCGAGAAGTGTCAGACAGATACTAACTTTGATAGTGCCTGAAAGCTCCAGAAAGTTTTGCAGAAATTGCTTCCAATACACTACTGTATTGCTTACAGTAAAACGAGACCCGAGGGCTTAGTTTTCACATGCGAGAAGTTGCAGTGAGCAGCTGCGAGAAGTTACAGCAAGAAACTGCGAGAAGCTGCGAGAAGTTCTAAGGAGAAACTGCGAGAAGTTGCAGCGAGAAGCTGCCAGGAGATGTAAGGAGAAACTGCAAGAAGTGTCAGACAGATTATCAAATAGAAACTACCTTTGATAATGCGAGAAAACACTAGGAAATTTTGTAGAAATTGCTACCAGTAAAACGAGTTGCAACAAAAAAGATAGAAACTAGCTTTGATAAGCGAAAAAACGTTAGCAAATTTTAAAAAAGTTGCTACCAGTAAGAAAAGTTGCAACGACAAGCACACGACGTTAAAGGCTGCGAGAAGTTGCAGCGATAAGTTACAATGAAAAGCTGCGAGAACTTGTAACCAGATGCTGCGAGAAGTTGCAGCGAGATGCTGCGAGAAGTTGCAGCGAGATGCTGCGAAAAGTTGCAGCGAGAACCTGCGAGAAGTTGCCGCGACAAGCTACGAGAAGTTGTAACTAGAAGCAGCAAGAAGTTAGTAGCTTCAAGAAGTTAGTGGTTTCGCGAAGTTGCAGCTAAAAGTTGCAGCTAGAAGCTACGAGAAGTTATAGCGAAAAGCTGCTAGAAGTTGCAGCGAGAAGTTGAAGCGAGAAGTTGAAGCGATAAGTTGCAATGAAAAGCTGCGAGAACTTGTTGCTAGAAGCTGCGAGGAGTTGCAGCGCTTTAGCAAGAACCTGCGAGAAGTTGCAGCGACAAGCTGCGTGAAGTTGTAACTAGAAGCTGCGAGAAGTTAGTAGCTTCGAGAAGTTGTAGCTGAAAGTTGCTGCGAGAAGCTACGAGAAGTTGTAGCGAAAAGTTTTAAAAGTTACAGCGAGAAGCTGCGAGAAGTTGCAGCGACAAGCTGTGAGAAGTTGTAGGTAGAAGCTGCGAGAAGTTAGTAGCTTCGAGAAGTTGTAGCTGAAAGTTGCAGCGAGAAGCTACGAGAAGTTGTAGCGAAAAGAAAAGTTGCTACAAGTTACTGCAAGAAGTTGCAGCGAGAAGTTGCAGCGAGAAGTGAAGCTGCGAGAAGTTGCAGCGACAGGCTGTGAGAAGTTGTAGGTAGAAGCTGCGAGAAGGGTGGGTTTTTTGATGATTTCTCATAATTTACTGTGAAAAATTTAGTTCTGCTACTTCATATTCGTGTTCAGCACCCCAAAAAACGTAAAGTAAGCCACTAAAAACAATTACCGCAGAACTTTCCACTTCAAGCTACCATTTGACTGGACTAATAACATTAATTTAATGAGTTTAATGGGTTCTTGGGAATGAGATTTTCAAAAGTATACCTCTTACAAATTCAAAGTTAACCCTAGAATGCACTTCAACATCATGGGGTTGTAAAGCCCAGCGACTGATTATACTGCGTGTAGTTTTTGATTCGATTTTTTTTTCTGTTTTCCTCACTAATTGCTTTTTATGCCAATTTGTAAAAGAACATTGCGGTATAATTTTTTCAAACAATTTTTATTCCCTAATACCTCGTATTTACACGCCATGGGCTTGCGAGACCCACAAATTAAAACGTATCAACGCTTAGAATTAAAAAAATAAATTTTCGAAAGTTTAACCAAAAAAAACTAAACTCACTTTTTAAGTGTATGCCTCGCACGAACATGCTGTGTGAAAGTATTTCAGGCGTGCATCCTTGGGTTAATTATACAATTTAATGAGCTCCAAAAGTGTTGGGTTTAACAACGATCCAAACTATACTTTTTGACCCCATATGCCAACACTGAGCTAACTTTCACAAAGAGTCATTCTAGAAAAACTCAAAGACACCTCCGTCAGTCCTCAGTCGAAGTTTACGACTTTCTTAACGCGAATATTTATGGTTTCCGGACAAATTAATATTTTTTAAATCTTTTTCTTCTTAGTTTAATTTTTGGATGGGCTGCACTTGTTTGAATTTGTCGCGAGCTTTTGACAGACCCACTCTTTCCATTAACTGGTGGTTATAACTTATAACTTTCTATACTTGTAACGCATTTTGCTTCTAATAGCGATTGATTAATGGTTTAACTAATTCTACGGTAGCAGTTTATTGCCTGAACCGACTTTGAATTACGTACAGCGTACGATGAACAGAAATCGACCATTTTTTGTTTCCTATTATATGTAAGTGTGATCACACATTGCAATGCACAGCGCTTAAGTTGTTTTTAACTATTTTACACTGCGCTATGTAAAGATACATTTTTTTTAAGTTTTATCATGATGTACTTTTTACTGAAAGCTTTTTAATCTTGGATACAGTACATCTAAATGGATCGACGGGTATTCAGTCACGTTTAGTTGAAAATAAAAGAGAAAAATTTCAGAGTAATAAACAGAAAACTGAAACATTTTATGATTTACAAGATTGATATTAACAAAATGAATTTGCTGTTTTCAAAGCGGCGTATTCCATTTATGCTTTATACCATAAATACTAGCTCGTCTATTTTAAATTTTAATAAAAGCATAGCATTTAAATCAATTCAACTTGAAGTAGTTGTGGTCTCGTTGTAGTTTCATTTTGAGTTTTAGGTCGTTACATTTCGTTTGTTTGAAAATTGCGGAATACCGATATACGAAAATAGTGTGAAGGGGAAAACGTGCAATTTATTTTTATTTTTCAAAGTTGAACATCACGTCCGGTCTCATCTAAATTTATTTCCCAATTCGGTCAACTTGCGTATTATGGTGAGGAATTTACGCGATTGCTGCTGTCAACAATATTAACATAGTAACACACCTTTTACCTTTGTTTCTCTTGACAATTAAAGGAAGTTCCAGGTTGCTAATTTTGTTTTACTTTTCTTGGGAAAACTTACTTGCGACGTTGTGTATAGTTACATTTAATATATTGACGAGAGAAGAGCTCTAACTCTAAGTGATGTGGTCGTTTCGCTTAAATATCGAATCAAGGTTTCTGTTCGCTAGGTGAACCTCCCTTGGTCCCTTGTGTTTCTATCAGTGTAGGTGAAACATAATTTAAATTGTCCGACCACCTACTACGTAGGTAGGCTTAATTTCAATTTATTAATACACGAATTATTACTTAAGGTTGCTACGTTTATAAATTATTGATAAAATGTACAATACCTAAGGGACAGTCAAATTCATTTCTATGGTCCTCTTATTTATTGAATTTATTTTTAATTAATAAATTGCCTATAGATTATCGAGCAATAATATTTTAACTTGCCACTACGGCAACTAAGACTTGAATTAGAGGTGTTGTTTAAAATTAATGTAATAAATGTTAAACCTTCACCAAAAGCTACAAATATTAATTTTTAATTACCAAAATTGAAAAGTTATTCCGAATGTTTTAACTTGAAAAATTGCTCTCGGAAGTCATTGTCACTTATTGATTTTTAGTTTAACAATAGCAACAACGTTTCAATAACAGCCAAGAAATTGCAAGAATTCTAAAGCCGTTGAATTTCGTTTGTGTTGAAAATGTTTACATAAATTTGTATTGGTTGGGAATAATGAAATCGTTTTCACTCTATAAGCGTCCCGGCGCTCTAGGCGAGTTAATAAATATTTGTACTCGAGAAAAGAGAAAGTTCTTTGCGGGAAGTTCTAGAAATTTTCATGAGTAGCCCGAAGAGCTTTCTTGACCAGTACAGGGTACACCACCAGTATAAAGTTAATCCAACATGAACTCGCAAATATTTGGGGACTTTTCGATGGCTATGGCTAACAGCACAAATTCAATCATTATTCATAATTCATAATATTGGTTGCACAAATAAATAAATTATCGCTTATTGGTAATTATTCCTTTTATTATTATAAATTCAATATTAAACCTTATTTCCTATTACACCTACCAATTTGGTTAGCGAAAACGACTTCATTTACCTTATTTGCGAAAAGTTGAATATTTAACTGCTTTAAACCAAAATATATAATTTAAATCAACAAGGATAATTTTAACGGTGATTAAGTTTAGCTCGGAGTGGGCCAACCCAAAAAAAATTGTACTTATTAATTATTATTTTTTTAAATACAGTCTCGCTAATTACGTATTTTCTTAACAAGATGCTACGTTAAGTAACTCTCGCTACTTTTCCCCGAGGCAATTATTCGTTATAATAGCACTTTTCATGAAAAATTTTCTCGTTACACGCCGAAAGTTAATTTTTTTTCTTACGCTTTTCTTAATCACCCGGAAAATGCGGTAATTCTACATTATTTAGAAACAACAATGACGTGTACAAGTGTAAGGCCCATTTTGAGTTCTCTTTCTCTTACCTTACAAAAACTAAGCTAGCTATATTTACAATATTGACCCAATTCATAATTCTTTGTTGTCGTACGATGAGTTCAAGATTTTAAATCCAACGTCATTGAAGCAGTCTAAGTTGCATTGGTGGTTTTGGCTTGGCAAAAGGAACGCCCATTTTTAACGCCCTATAACTGGGTAAGCTTTAGGAATTCAAAAAACATGCACTTATTTAATTTTGTAGTACATTTTATCAGCTATAATTTTGTATATTATCACATTTTAGCTCAAACCTATAGGTTTCGAGATATTAACAAAAAACCTAAAAAAGTGAAATGCTTTCGGTACTTTCATTAATAACGCCCTATAACTGAGTAAGCTTTCGAGATACAAAAAACATGAATATATTCAATTGTATAGTAAATTTGATTAGCTATAATTTTGTATATTACTAGATTTTAGCTCAAACCTATAGTTTTTGGGATATTATCGAAAAACCTAAAAAAGTGATATGTTTTCGGTACTTTCTCTAATAACGCCTTATACCTGAATAATCTTCAGGAATACAAAAAACATGCATATACTCAATTTTGTAGTAAATTTTATCAGCTATAATTTTGTATAAAACCGGATTTCAGCTCAAACCTATAGTTTTCGAGATATTAACGAAAAACCTAAAAAAGTGAAATGTCTCGGTACTTTCTCTAATAACGCCCTATAACTGGGTAAGCTTTCGAAATACAAAATAAATCTTATATTCAATTGTGTAGTAAATTTTATCAGCTATAATTTTGTATATAATTAGATTTCAGCTAAAACCTATCGTTTTTGAGATATTAAAGAAAAACCTAAAAAAGTGACATGTCTTCGGTACTTTCATTAATAACGCCCTATACCTGGGTAATCTTTAGGAATACAAAAAACATGCATATATTAAATTTTGTAGTAAATTTTATCAGCTATAATTTTGTATATAATCAGATTTCAGCTAAAACCTATCGTTTTCGAGATATTAAAGAAAAACCTAAAAAAGTGACATGTCTTCGGTACTTTCTCTAATAACGCCCTATAACTGGGTAAGCTTTTGGAATACAAAAAAATCTTATATTCAATTTTGTAGTAAATTTTATTAGCTATAATTTTGTATATAATCAGATTTCAGCTAAAACCTATCGTTTTCGAGATATTAACGAAAAACCTAGAAAAGTGACATTTCTTCAGTACTTTCTCATCATCACTCATCACTCATTAATTCTGATTCATCTGGACTTTTAGGATGTTCATGTTCTATGTTCACTGAGTATGTTTAGTTTCAAAACTACTAGATTTTTTTAAGATGAAACCCTTTAACTGGACTATTATACCTAGTTAGTCAGCGCACCAATTTCAAATTACGAAGGCCAAACATTTTTGAAAAATTCATAAGGTATTAGGTACCAAAATGTGTTTTATGATTTAAATCGTCTTTAACAAATTTTTTCTTATCGCAAATTGCAAAAATTAATTTTTTTTTAAAACATTTGTTACTCTTCTCCATAGAGCTGCTACCCTGAACTGAACTTCAAGTAGCTTCTGAACCCTTTTTTTGAGAGGTAGCGGAATATTTTACAAAATTCATTAAAATCCGATTTTCACGCCATTCATATGCGATTAAAATCTGTTGTGCACTTAATTTTGTTAGCAAATATCAATTCAATAGCGATTAAGCTTTTATTAAAAATTGAATACGATTCGCAAACATAAAAATGTTATAATTAAACGACTTAACGAGCTTTAACATAAAAATTAATGTTGGATTAAGCACGCATTTTGTTTTGTTTTTAAATCACGCCGAAATGTAAATTGCAATCTTGTTGAATTAACTCTTTTTTTTTTAATTTAATAAGTGAAAATGTAGAAAATTTTGTAAATAATTCAATTACGATTGCTTTCAAAATGAGCATCATGATGGCGGTGCAATGCAAATTTCATTTAAATTAAATTAAATCTTGTAATAAGAAGAAAATTGTAAGACGAGAAAATACATATTTTTGTTTTCTTTTTTTTAATACGTATCTATTTGAAAAGAATGAGGAAAGTTAATTTAATTGCATTTAATCAATCTTTAATTTCTAATCTTAGTAATTTGTAGCAATCTTCTTAATACTACCTTTTTTAGTAATTGTTTTAGTATGTTCAATAGATAAGTCCAATACTAACAAGATATAAGTAGGTACTCAATTTAATTTACGGTTCGAAAAAATAGTGCTGCCGTGTCAAATATTTAATTATACTAAAACTACTTTATCCTTCAAGCATCAAAGATAAGTCGGACGGGTTCTCTCAATTGTAAGAAGTTTTCCAATTTTATTATTTTATAGGCTACAATGTCTCTTATTGGTCTGTTGTAAAGTAAATCTGAAATAATATTTGTAACTAATTCTAGTTAAATTTCTGATTTTGGTGTGCGTAACGTAGTAGGGGGGAGTGGCAATGAATCGGAAGTTTTATGAAACGGACACTATCACATCGAAAATATCTTTAGGCAATACAGTATACAGTCTTCCTCCTATAATTTTTGCAATGGAAAATGGAATACATTTCTAGCTCTTTTATCCACCGTATCCACCTTCGGAAGGTAGTGGCAAATCACCTAGACTAACGTTGCCTATAGTAAACCTTTCCAATTTACTACAGCTTTATGGACAATTTTTATTATGCCTAGTATAAATGATAAGGCCTTTGGGCCTCAATCCGAGTTGTTTTATGATAAAAACTTTGCGATAGATTCAAAGCGGCCTCTTTTCGAACCTCACAGGCATATAGTTGTCAGAATTTTTTTATCCGGGAAAAATGGAGTAGTAAACTTATGTGTTTACGTATTAGAACGTAACATATTGCCAATGACAAGTATACAAAGTGTTTGATCTGTTACATTTATTTAAAAACAGTGCGAAATTGGAAAACCGTCAGTTGTACAATTTATTTTTATTCCAGAACAAATGTACCCCCATGTTTGCTTACCCGGTACCCTTTACTTTTATCTACAAACTTATTTTTCACTTAACTCCAAACTTTTCTACAAAGCGCAAAGTAAAAAAAAGTCCATTTTTACTAGTTTGTGCTGTTACGTGTTATCGATCAACTATTTTTTATTCTGTCGAATTCAGTTTGGCACAATAAAATCAATGTTGTGCTTCGGACTTGTTCGCAATTCTACAACTATACGCTTCATAAATCATAACATCATAACCATCAATTAATTATCTATACATCAAATACATGGAGTTGATTAAATCATATAAAGTTAATTTCGATAGTGCCATTTGCGTCTTGCTCAGACGGTACGATTTCATTCGTTCGCCATCCCAATTCCCCAACCACTCTCACTACTAACCCCCCTCAATTTTTTTTTGCTTAAACTTAAAACTATTACTAATGAACTAAACTTTACAACTTAAACATGCACAAATTAATTTGCTCTCGTTAATATTTTACAATTCGTTTCTCGAGTTCAATTTCGGTAGGTACTTGTCCACCAGAATTTGCACAAATCTTATCTGCAATAAGCTCCTGCATTACGTCTGGTAATATTCATGAAACGTTCTAGTTTAGAATTTGAGAGATTCTGATATTCGTTCCGGCGCATATTAAATAGAATTTTCTTTTTACCTAAAAAGTTTCAGGAAGCAATTAATGTTTTTCTTTATTTAATGTACTTTATACATAAATCAATTTGATGGTATTATGAGAAGTGAAGTAACAAAAACAACTCAATCAAAGTTTTCTTTAATATTATTCAAATTTTTCATTGTTGGATTAACGGATTATCAATAAGTTATTTATATGCAAAGTTTTGCTATTAGGATTTTTTTGCGTATGTGTTTTAAACAGTTTCTTTGAACAATCTAAAGCTGTCGTAGGTTCTTTTTTGACTGACAAGGTCTTTAATTTATCCTTTAACAAAAGCAGGGCTACCAGGCTTTGTTGGCCTGAGGTTGAATGCGTATTGTTATAGGAATAATTATACAAATAACGATATTTACAAAAATTCAAATAAACAAATTTGGGATATCGTAGTAACGCAATGAAAATAATTCTTAACCAAGTCTTGGAGGCTCAAGATTATTAATTTAAGAAAATATTGAATTTGGTTTGCGATACCTTAGCCCTGCGGTGCCATTCTTCCAAAGTGTAACCTATATATTTATTTAGTAGGCATACGTGTGCGTGAGCATGGCCTATTCAAAATGTAATTAACGATTTTAAATAATTATACTTAGGCAATAGATGTAGAGATTTGATCAAAATTTAAATATGGCGCAGGGGGTAAAGCAATCTCGGTTGTCATCGTAATGACATGAACAAAAATTCTTAAGTCTTTCTCGTTTAAATAAACATTTCTTTCTGATAGTCTTGGCAAATATTGTCTATGGGCTTTGTCCCATGTCTTTTTTATGGATGGGATGTCAAATTGAAGGGTTTTTTAGGGCGCGTTTTCACATGCGAAGAAACTTCTGTGAGCAGTGTCAGACAGACGCTATCAGAATAGAAAGATAGAAACTAGTTTCGTAAAATGCAAAAAAACTCTTATAAGTCTTGCAGAAGTCGCTTCTAATGCACATTTAGCGTATTTTTACAGTACTTCTAATGCAAGAACATTTTTGCGAGAAGTTAAAGCTGCAAGAAGTTGTAGCAAGAAGCTGCGAGAAGTTGCAGCGAGAAGTTGCGAGAAGTGTTGACAGATTACTCAGATCGAAAGTAGCTTTGAGAATGCGAGAAAACTTTAAACAATTTTGCAGAATCTCTTTCAATGCACTAGTATTGCTGACAGTAACAGTAACTGCGAGAACTTCCGAGAAGTTTCATTGAGAAGCTGCGAGCAAGCTGCGAAAAGTTGCAGCGAAAAGCTGCGAGAAGTGTCGACAGATTGTCAGGTCGAAACTAGCTATGATAATGCGAGAAAACTTTAGGCAATTTTGCAGAATCGCTTTCAATGCACTAGTATTGCTGACAGTAACAGTAACTGCGAGAACTTTCGAGAAGTTGCATCGAGAAGCTGCGAGCAAGCTGCGAATAGTTACAGCGAGAAGCTGCGAAAAGTTACAGCGAGAAGCTGCGAAAAGTTGCAGCGAAAAGCTGCGAGAAGTGTTGACAGATTACTCAGATCGAAAGTAGCTTTGAGAATGCGAGAAAACTTTAAACAATTTTGCAGAATCTCTTTCAATGCACTAGTATTGCTGACAGTAACAGTAACTGCGAGAACTTCCGAGAAGTTTCATTGAGAAGCTGCGAGCAAGCTGCGAAAAGTTGCAGCGAAAAGCTGCGAGAAGTGTCGACAGATTGTCAGGTCGAAACTAGCTTTGATAATGCGAGAAAACTCTAAGCAATTTTGCAGAATCGTTTTCAATGCACTAGTATTGTTGACAGATAAACGAGGTCTAAAGGCCTCGTCATCACATGCGAAAATTTGCAGCGAGAAGCTGCGAGACCTTCCGAGAAGTTGCATCGAGAAGCTGCAAGAAACTTTCGAGAAGTTTCAGCGAGAAGCTGCGAAAAGTTAAGTTGCAGCGAAAAGCTGGGAGAAGTGTCGAAAGATTGCCCGATCGAAACTAGCTTTTATAATGCCAGAAAACTCTAGGCAATTTTGCAGAATCGATTTCAATGCACTAGTATTGCTGACAGTAGCATGAGGTCTAAAGACCTCGTCATCACATGCTAGAATTCACAGCGAGAAGTTGCGTGAAACTTTTGAGAAGCTGCGAGAAACTTTCGATAAGTTGCAGCGAGAAGCTCCGAGAACTTCCGAGAAGTTGCTGCAAAAAATTTCGAGAAGTTGCAGCAAGAAGCTGCGAAAAGTTTCATGTAGAAGCTTCGAGTAGTGTCAAACAGATTGTCAAATAGAAACTAGCTATGATAATGCGAAAAAACTCTAGGGATTTTTGCAGAAGTCGCTTCTAATGCACTACAGTATTGCTGACAAAGGCCTCGTCATCACATGCGAGAAGTTTCAGCAAGAAGCTGCGAGAAATTCCGAAAAGTTGCAGCGATAAACTGCAAAAAGTTGCAGCGAGAAGCTGCGAGAAGTGTTATACAAATTGCCTGATAGAGACTAGCTATGATAATAGGAGAAAACTCTAGGAAGTTTTGCAGAAGTCGTTTCCAATGCACTACAGTATTGCTAACAGTAAGGCCTCGTTTTCACATGCGAGAAGCTGCGAGAAATTCCGCGAAGTTGCTGCGAGAAGTATCAGATATATACTTACTAGCTAGAAACTAGCTTTTATAGCGAGCTTTTATAATGCGAGAAAACGCTGAGGAGTTTTACAAAAGTCGCTTCCACTGAACTACAGTATTGCTGCAAATAAAACGAGGCCTGTGAGAAGTTGAAGCTGTAGCAAGAAGCTGCGAGAAGTGTCACACAGACTGTCAAATAGAAACTAGCTTCGTAAATGCGAAAAAACTGAAGTCGTTTCCAATGCCCATTTACAATATTTCAAGAGACCTCTGCAAGACCTTCAAGCCATTAAGCCAGTTTCTAACTAGCAGTCTGTCTGACATTATTTGTAGAAATTTTTCTTGGTAGAGAAAACGCGACTTTACATCTTGATTTAGATACCACTCTACGTTCGTGCCTAATTAAGAATATACAGTATGTCGATTTTTTTCTACACTTGCATAACAATATGCAATATGCACATTGCACAATATCAAAGACTTAAAATGTCATTTAAATTTCTCGTTATTTAGTCAATTTTTTATTTTCTGTGGTGAGTTTACAGTTACAGTTAACAGTAAGAGATCCCGTCGAGAGCTTAGCAGTTAACGTCCTGAATACATAAAAATTGAATTAAATATGTATTGGAAAAAAGCAACAGTAACCTCGTGAAGCTGTAAATTTGATATGAGGTATATATTTAAATTTGGTTGTTTCTTTATATTTCTGCTCGATCTATTTTTTATTAGCTTTGACATAGAACAAACTTTTTATATTTATTTGAAGTTTAATTTTAGACAATCCAAACAAATTTTTAAATCCCATTTTACAATTTTTATTTGTGTCGGTTGCTAATGCTAATGTTTGAATTATTCACCAGAACAATCGATGAGTAGTATACAACATAAGAGCATAAAATTATTCCTCAGTTAGACATTTGTGTATGGCAATCAATTGATTAGTAATTACGCATCGGTCACTTTTTAAGCACCGGATGTGTATAATGTTCAGAGGTCCCCTGATACACGCTTTAGTCCTTTTCTGTGGACTGCACGATCAAAATCTCTACCCACTTATTAAGGCGCAATTTGGCATACCGACAAAAATTTTAATATCTCTCGAGAATATGTAATTGCGGATACTACAAGTACATCGGGTAGGTATTGTAAATTTTGTATGCAAAAATTAATTTCCGTTGTAGTGGAACGTTAATTCTATACCGTTCAGGCGCAAACTGCAATTCATCGAAATACAAATTTATTTTCAATTCTTCCTTTTATTATGCAAAATTTTTGTTAAAGTTTCCTTCAAGTTGCTTTTGTTTTTACCGTATTATTGTCAATAGAAATATCATTGTACAATTCAATATGCTGAAAGCTTTTGCTTACGAACAGAAAGAGCATTTCTAGAAATACAACTTTCTAAACTTTTCCTCCAATAATCATTGTAAACAATAACTCTTTGCATTTGGTTCTTTTAGTGAGAGCACAAATTAAATTGTACGTCTTACAATTTTTACAATGCAGGAATATTCTTATACCTAAGCGAGTAGCGCTAAAAACGGCGAGTGGTTTTGATTAACGTATGCTATGCTCACGAAAAACAGCAAACATAAGAAATTAGGTAAGACGTCTATAGGCTTCTATTAGGGATTTTAGTAAGTTAGTGATTAATGACTTAATATAGGCGGAGGGTTAAATCTCGATAGTAATTTAGAATCATTCGCTTTTTGTTACAAATTGTAATTCTTGTATAAATTAGCGTCGTTTGATCGCATTTCGAGTAAATATCTACAGAACATTTTTTCCAACCCTGTTCAAAAAAAAGAAGATTTTAAGGCATAATATGTGGTAACTTTGTCACTTTGTCTTCTAGTTAGTTGTAAGGGTAAAATTTTGGTTTTAGTAAATTACTTCTACACAATAAATTAATTAGGAAAGCGATACGCATACTGTGGTTTGAAAATGAAGTGGGGTAAAGTGTACCATCAGAGACATGCAAGTAAGAATGTGCCGGAAAGACGTATAGATAATTTTAATGTGGTTTTCTGTTGATTTATTTAATTTTGATTGCCTTAAGCAGTGTTTGAAATAATTGATTTTGACTTTGAAGATGTAAAAGTTACCTACAATTAATTATGGAATATTTACGGTAAAATTAATAAGCCTGTAAGGGAAGAAAATTTAATATTTTGTTTATAGTTACACGATATTGCTATTTGTCTCAACTTGATGAGGTTGGTTCTAATTTTTCAGGCGGCTATATTTCAAACTCGTAATTAATAGTCGCTTCAAAAATTCATAATTGAACAACACGGGCGATGTTTGATATTGCATATAATTAATAATTTTAGTTTGATGTGGAAAATAAATTTATGAACAAAACTTGATATTAGTAAACGAGTAGGAAATTAAGTCTTTTCAACTCGTTCGGCTGAAGAGAGTTTACAAGTAGCAAAAGGACAAAATTAAAAAAGCTAACTCAACTCAAATTTAATGTCTTAAAACATGAAAAGCAAATCCTTCTATACCTACTCTTCTCCTTTTTGAGAATGCTGTGACGGCATCTTGTAAAGGCGTCCCAATGTAACAGAAGATGAATTAGAGTTTTCTTTTTCCCTGCACACCCTCTGCATAGTGGGTTTCCTTCTAGGTTTAGTCCCATCTTAGACAGGTACTTTTTAAGCTGGCAATGGCACGTCATTTGTGCCGTTGCCAGTCGTAGCTCATCTCTGCTCATTCTGAGGAGCGAGCGGGTGCATTTGTCAAAGGGTTATCCGGAAGTCTCCCTCCAGTGTTTCATATATATGCCACTTCGCTAAAAGTGACTTTAGTTCTCTCTTTGCCATTTCATAAGGTATGCCAAAGACTGGTTCTGGTCTAACGGGTCTTATTTTGCTGCCCTCTTTGGTCAGATGCTTCAAGGATTCTTTGGTTGTGCAGTATTTGTGCAAATGTTGTGTGCTGCCCGAGGCTTAATATTGCCCCTTGCCTCAAATTGCCGTCTTCGATAAGTTCAGCTTCTGCGCCTGTTGGGGTTTTAGAGCCGTCTGTGTAAAACACAAGTCCATCTATTTTGCATGCCTTGCATTCCCATTCTTCCCTTGTTGGAATGTTAATTCCCTAGGCTTTTTCGATGGTGTATGCTCTGGTTATTCTATCAGACATCATACTAAGTATGGGGTATTTTGCCATCTCCCTTTGGATTGAGACATGTCCTTGCGCATTCCGTCCTGTAGTGGAGTGAATTTTTCATCTGTAAGCCTCCTTTAATGCTTTGGATTTTACAACCAAATGTAAGGGTGGAAGGTTCGGCATTATTTTCATTGCTGCTGTAGGCATAGTACGCGTTGCTCCAGTTATTACTAAGCAAGCCAGTATTTGTATTTTGCCTACTTTGTGTTTGCAGGTTTTTGTCCACTCCTTAGCATGAATGGTTGCCAACTTTAATATTATTGGTATTTAATTAACAAATTATGTGGCGGAAGCTTAACCACCCAATATTTAATCCAAAACTGACTATACAACAATACGAAATAATTATAAATTTATAATTAATTAAAACAACAAAATTATAAATCAAGCGGCGAACAATTTGTTTTGAAAACAAAAAGGACCTTTATATTATGTATTATTTATACAATAATAATTCACGTTCTCTTTACACGCCTTTCTCATTTTCTATCTAATAACGAACAATAACAACAATCGTGGCTTGATATTCAATTTTAAACGAAAGTTTTAATAAAATAATCCACAGGCGTTCTTAAACAAAAGTGTAAAACTATTTTAAAGACAACTTAGTTGACAAAATAAAAGGTTTCAGCAATAGAGAAAACAATACATTTTGCGCACCGTGAACTACTCTTGAATATATCCCTCAGCCGTATACAAAACTTTTCTAGTATTACTTTAGAATTGTAATCTTAAACATAATGGAAAATGGGAAAGTTTTCTCTTTTCTCGCAATGCTTCGCAAATAAAAAATTGCCCTAAGCAAACACGCCTTTAAAGTTAAAACACAAACTGGGCAAATAAATAATTTTTATTGCTGTTAGCGAAAAAATAAGAGCAGAAGGGTAGCTTTCGTTACATTAAAAATTATTTTCGGATTGTTTTAAAGTAGTTGTAGTTGTACTAGTCGATATTCGAACGAAAACCACTCTACTTGCATACGACCACATACAACAATGAGCTTTTCCTTTAGTATAATTCTCACCATCTTACCTATTCTTCTAGCGAGGTCTTAAAAGTCACGTAAGTAGCATCTGAAGTAAAATAGGTTTTTCCTTTTGTACTTTTTTAAAACGTTTTTTGCATCTTTTATTTACTTTTGTTTCGTTTTTTTTAAAGGGAAAGCTTACACGTTTTCACAAATTTATTTTATTTAATAAGTAGGTACAAATAATTGAATTAAAGGCGCGTTTAGTAGGTTAAATTATTGTATTGTCAACATTTTATTTTCTTACAACTGGAGTAAATAGAGCTTTTGCTTTTTTCTTAAACAATTTTGACACTTTTTGAGACAGAAATAACCCTTATCGTGACAACGTGGATAGCTTTCTGTGTAAACTAGCTAAATCTTATATTTTCTAACTGGATGTTATTTGTTTTTAAAATAAACGTAAAGGAAAGATGATAGAAATGTCTACGCCGATGCTCATCTCTTTACGATTACACAATAACTTTTTGTCAAGCAGGATTTCGATTGACGTGGCGAATATAATTCGGGAGATGTGAATCATAAAGCTGTCGAATTTTAAAGAAGTCGGATTAATATCAAAAACCAAAATACAGGCTGTTTATTGGTAAAGGGAAATATTCTAATGGTAGATGGAGAGAAGGGTGGGTTTTTGCTCTTTTTTCAGTTTTTCGCTAATAACTTCAAACCTACGCATTTTTGGAGAAGAGATCATAAATGTGAAAGTAAACTACATCAAATTTCCTACCAATTATATTTGAAAGATTTTTCTCTCAGACCAACAGCTGAGGCGCTAGAGTGCGTTAAAGTGTGACAAAAATTCAAAAAAAAATTTTTCTTTCTTACTGCTTATAACTCGAAAACTATCACCTCAACTGTTTGTTTAATAAAAAAAACTTAAGAGACATAATTTGTAGGAAATTAAATGTACTTTCTTTTTGTATAAGAACACTTTTCCCTAAAAGTGCGTAGTTTTCAAGTGAGAGCGATAAAACAATTTTTTCGCCGATTTTAGAAGTTTTTTTAACTTTAGCACACGCTAGCGCCTAAATGGTTTACCTTAGAAAAAAACTTAAGAGATTAAAGTTATTTGAATTTTAATTTAGTTTATTCTTGTGTAGAAAAACTTTTCTTATAAAGTACGTAGTTTTCGAGTTATACGCGAAAAAACGAAAAAAGAGCCAAAACGCACCCTTCTCGAACCACGAGTTAATGCTGCCACTTTTACTAGGCAGACGGCCAGTTTTATTACGCATTTGAAATGTTCTTTCATCATGCGTAGTCAAAAAGTTTGTATTTTATGGTTTAGCAAAAGTCCAAACTAGGACAGACGAGCATGGCGCATGGTCTGATCAGTTAGTAGTCTGGATTGCTAAAATAGACAAAGCTGGACTTTTGTTTCAATTGAATACACAAAAATTTAAATGACATTCTATGAAAAAAATGTACTTTGGCTATTATTTGATAACAGCTTTGCAGTTGCAATTTGAAATTTCCATGATTATCGTTTCTGTCCTGCTTGATTTTAATTAGAACAAAATTATAATTAATAAACAATGCGATTTCAATCAAAACGTTTCAACAGGATATAACTAAAAAGACAACTTCATTGAAGTTATAATTAGTTAAATATAGTTATTGATTATGATTCATCCACAGACTTGACGAAGAAAAAGTAAAAAAGTCGAGAAATTAATTTAATATTATAGACACCAATCGGCCATTTTGATTCATTTTATAATAAAATTATTAACTCGCCTAAACAAAGAGTGAATTTCGATGTTCGTTTATATAGTTTACAGTGTAATCGTTATAATTTAGTGGAGCACTCCTTAAAAACGCTCTTTGGGGAAATTTTATTAATTAGGTTTTAGTTTCAATTCGCTTTTTAATATTAAATATTTACGAAATTATATTTTTTATTTTGTTGGATCACTAAAATTCGAAAAGATGACGAAGGTTCTCTTCTAAATTCCGCTTGTGTATCAGCATGAAGACACGAGCGACACGAGGCACGCAGATAACTTAATTTATTTGTCACTATATGTATACAAACTTGACAGTAGATAGCTGAGACTTTCCCTACTTACTTTTATTGCGAAAAATTATTTTGTTGCGCTTAAAACGCGTGTGATTTATGTATACGCGTATAGAAGAGAACGTGCCGAAGATTACATTATAAAATGAGAGTATATAGATATAGGTGTCGTAGTTTATGTTTTGGGTTTTGTATCGTTGTTTAAACAACAACAGAAGGTAATGGATTCATCGTGTCGTGTAAAGCGCTATTTAAAAATGAATGAATGATTTACCTGTACAACTCTGGAAACATTTTCAATGAGTTATTGGTTATTGTACTATAATCCATATTAATATAATGAATAATATACAGGGTGGCCCAATAGTGCAAGGTGCTTGGGGCGGATCGAGAAGGGTGGGTTTTTCTGATTATTTAGTATTTCGCTTACAACTTCAAAACTACACACTTATTAAGAAAAGTAATTCTTTATAAAAATTCAGAAAAACTGTTTTTTTGTTTATCGGTTATAACTCGAAAATTACGCACTTTTGGAAAAAAGCGTTTCTATAGAAAAAGAAACTACAATAAGTTTTCTACAAATTATATTAGATAGGTATTTTTCTTAAGACAAACGATTTAGGCCATGGAGCGCTTAAAAGATTGATAAAAATTCTAAAACTAGTAAAAAAACCTGTTTTTTGTTTATCGATTATAACTCGAAAATTACGCACTTTTGGAAAAAAGAGTTTCTATAAAAAAATAAACTACAATCAATTTCCTACAAATTATATTAGATGGGTTTTTTTCTTAAGACAAACGGTTTTGCCATAGAGCGCTTTAAAGATTGACAAAAATTCTGAAACTAGTCAGAAGAACTGTTTTTTGTTTATCGGCTATAACTCGAAAATTACGCACTTTTGGAAAAAAGCCTTTCTATAGAAAAAGAAACTACAATCAATTTCCTACAAATTATATTTAATAGGATTTTTCTTAAGACAAACGGTTTAGGCCATAGAGCGCTTTAAAAATTGACAAAAACTCTGAAACTAGTCCAAAAACCTGTTTTTTTGTTATCGATTATAACTCGAAAATTACGCACTTTTGTAAAAAAGCGTTTTTATAAAAAAATAAACTACAATCAATTTCCTACAAATTATATTAGATAGGCTTTTTTTAAGACAAACGGTTTAGGCCATAGAGCGCTTTAAAAATTGACAAAAACTCTGACACTAGTCCAAAAACCTGTTTTTTGTTTATCAGCTATAACTCGGAAATTACACACTTTTGGAAAAAAGCGTTTCTATAGAAAAAGAAACTACAATCAATTTCCTACAAATTATATTTAATAGGATTTTTCTTAAGACAAACGGTTTAGGCCATAGAGCGCCTTAAAAATTGACAAAAACTCTGAAACTAGTCAAAAAACCTGTTTTTTGTTTATCGATTATAACTCAAAAATTACGCAGTTTTGAAAAAAAGCGTTTTTATAAAAAAATAAACTACAATCAATTTTCTACAAATTATATTAGATAGGCTTTTTTTAAGACAAACGGTTTAGGCCATAGAGCGCTTTAAAGATTGACAAAAATTCTGAAACTAGTCCGAAAACCTGTTTTTTTTGTTTATCGATTATAACTCGAAAATTACGCACTTTTGGAATGAAGCGTTTCTATAGAAAAATAAACTAAAATAAATTTTCTACAAATTATATTAGATAGGTTTTTTCTTAAAACAAACGGTTTAGGCCATAGAGCGCTTTAAAGATTGATAAAAATTCTAAAACTAGTCCGAAAACCTGTTTTTTTTTAATGTATGATGTAAACCAACCCTAAACTAATCACCTAGTAGCGCGAAAAACGTTTTTAGGAGAAAAATGTTGAACGACGAAACGCCCCAGGAATTGAACCTGAGTCTGCAATATCCGGTCGCATGAACGAACCACGTACGCCAAGCCAGACAACTGTTAATCTCCTAAATTATGAACGACTCGATCTAAACTTTAGAACAACGAGAACGCGAAATATTTAATTACAAATTAAATTAGATGATAAGCAGCTACTATTTTATAAGTTACATTATATGCATGTACGCAGCGTTTTTCGCGCTACTAGGTGATTAGTTTAGGGTTGGTTTACATCATACATTCAATTAATTATTTCTGCCCTAGTGTATATATTTGAAAAAATATTAAAATTTCACGTATAACCTGTTTTTTTTGTTTATCGATTATAACTCGAAAATTACGCACTTTTGGAAAAAAGCGTTTTTATAAAAAAATAAACTAAAATAAATTTCCTACAAACTATATTAGATGGGTTTTTTCTTAAGACAAACGGTTTAGGCCATAAAGCGCTTTAAAGATTGACAAAAATTTTCAAACTAGTCAGAAAACCTGTTTCTTTGTTTATCGGTTATAACTCGAAAATTACGCACTTTTGGAAAAAAGCGTTTCTATAGAAACTAAAATAAATTTCCTACAAATTACTTTTCTTAGTTTTTTTTCGTAAAACAAAGCGTTTAGGTGCTAGAGCTCAAAAAGGGTGGGCGTTTGAGGGTCAAAACGCAAAATTTATATACTTACCAAAAAATTGCATTTTTGCGTAGACTTATAATAATTGTGACAGACGCTTTTAACTGTAACCTTCGTGGTGGTAGACGCCTTTGAAGTTTCGTTGTGGCAGACGCCTTTGAAGTCCGAAGAAAATTCGATTCGACTGATTCTACACTTTGTATGTACCTAGTAATCGCACTTATTAAGCTTCTACACATGTACACGTTTTGATAAATATTGAAAAAGATCTGAAACGGACTGCAATAATCAGACCGTTTCGTGTAAGGTTAAATATTTTATTTTAGTGTCCTCTACATAACTCTAATTCACCTACAAATGTAGTGCCTTGTCGTTCATATTATTCTCGTTTATTTCAAGGTATGTACTTTAAAAAGAGCCGTGCCTATTTATATTGATAGTCACGTAAATTCTTAAGTAAGTTCCTCGAGTTATCGTTCGTATTGAATTTACGAGATATAGTTTTCTCACTTATAACTCATAATCGAGCTCGACGAGCGCACATCCTGAAGTACCAACTGTAAAAAAATTGTGATAATTCGACTATTATTTTATATCGTAACGCTTTGTCATTTTATTCACTCGCTTACACGACAAGCACAGTAAAGGTATTATCATTTCCCACCGTTTTCGGGATGAACATCCATTATGAAAACTGAAGAATAAGCTCCAAGCTTCATGTGTTAGCGTATCCACGTATTGTTTATTTATTACCATCTCTTGAATTTATTCTGTTTTTGTAAACAAGGTGCCCCAAGTTTGTTTTCTATTTTTAACAAAGACGTATAAATAGTCCAGAAAGAATTTTCTATCGAATTTTAATTAAGTGCATGGCTCTCGTCCCAAAGACGTTGTAGCTTCTTTATGACTTGTATCAGCCTGTACATTCTCGTTGTCTCGCATTTACCCCCTAATTATTTTGTTTTAGATTTGTTATAAGATCGTAGATCTTTTATTTGAGTTTAAAGGGTTGCCTACGCCTATAGGCGTAGAGAAGCTTTGAAAAGCAATAGATAATACTTAGAGCATCCAAATGATATTTAAAGCAACTTTTTGATATGGCTCCTTTCCTGTTTTTGATTCCAGAGATTTGAAATCTCAGATTATCCTCTTTTGAATTATTAATGTCTTTGTTTGGATACTTTTCTGTATTGATAGTTTATAGACCAAAGTCAATAACTCAATTGTTGTAATAAAAGTTATTACATATCGCGTATTTCTAGAATCGGGAAGATCTATAATCGTATAAGAGAAGCTTTTTCACGAACTAAAAAAGCAAAACTTGTAAATATCAAAACAGGTTCATTATTAAAAATTTTTCCGACCCACACAACTTTGTCTCTAGCGATAAACTTTTCCTAAGTTCGTGTTTGCTTCAAGCTAGACCAACAAATAGTTTGTTGATGAAACAAAAAGGGAAAGCTGCGATTTACATCTCAAAAGATCTACTTGAACAAACTTTTAATTTATTTTGTAATTTTAATAGAGTGCCTAACATTAATTTTTCACGTCATTTTATAGAAAACGTTTTCGTGTTAAAGCTCTTTCAAATTGTTCAAGTTGCTCTTCGAGTGTTAAATTTGTTTTCTAAAGTAATTAGCATTTGAGAGGATACTTGTAAAAGTATTTGCGAGAGTGGGAAGCTATTTGATGTTAAAGAATGAATCGAAAAGGTTCGCACTTGTGTTAAATAATATAAATTTTTTCAGTATGGCGCTCACTGAAGCTTTCTCAATACGCTTGTAATTGTAACTCGAGTGCGTTTTTGTTAAAAAATTTAATGAGTCTTTAATCTACTTTTTTTTATTCGATTTCGTAAAATTGTCAGCTTTAAAACTTTTCTCCGATTATTTGAAGCTGTAAGATGATTGTTAAATATTTTATCACTTTTTTAACGAAGCAAGTCATGGCGTATGGATGAAATAGCCGCCCCTTACAATTTTTAGTGCATTTGTTCTCTTTATTTGGATCTACTATCCACCTGCTCCCCACCCTATACCTATAATTTAATACACCAGGGTATAGAGAGCAAGCAAGCAAGGGTTAATTAGTTCCAAGAAAAGCCGTAAGCTACTGCGAATCCAACCTCACCAGAAGGGAGAAGGTAAACTCTGATTGTTCATTTTGATTGTTCAAGGTTAAACGGCTTAAAATAAAGTTTAGGAATTTTAGTAGAGATTGATAATGTCTCCAAAAAAGATGTTTCAGAAAAACAAAGTCAAAAAAAAGAAGAACTATCTGGATCTGGATTATTAAGGAGGGGGAGCAAGCTTCCTTCACTTAGGCCACTTAATCGGGCCCATTGTACTACCTCCAAGCGGCCTCCTCGTGCCCATCAGATCTCGAGCCATCACACATGTAAGATGAACTCCAGAATTCTGGCGGGAGGGGTGGTGCTTATTCTGGCCATGTCAGATCCTCTTATCGACGTTAAAGCTGGACAGTGACAGCACATGTTTAACGGTTTCGTCTTCTAGTTTGCATCCACGACATATGGGATTATCTACCAAGCCCAGAGTGTAGAGATGTAGCCCTGCAATTATTCGTAGATTAGTTCGGGACAACTGTAGACAGTATTTTGCCAGCTTTTAGGAAGGAGCCAGTATAGCTCTTTTGCTTTGGCGACACCCTTGTTTGCTTGTTCATCTTTCAGTCTGTAGTTAATGGGTATTATTTTTAAGGAGAGTATTAACAGTTGTTACGGCTAGTTTGATGATTGGCTCAGGGTCACAGGAACAACTGTTTGAACCTTTCTTGGCCAGCTCGTCTGCTTTTTTGTTACCTTGGTGTCCTTTTGCCCAATGGAGTGTAAGAACATTGTTTTTTGTTCATGTTTTTTTACTTTATTTCAGAAAAACAAAAAAAATTCTTGTAGAATTATAGGGCACTTAAATTTGACTAATGAATTTTTTCTATTTATTCTAATTTCAGTCTTTGCTTTCCCCTTTATTTTTGCCTAATATAGAGAGTTGGAAAGTGGATGTCTGGGGCGCCAGCCCCTCTTGTCCCCCTCTAATTGATTCTGAACACCTCAATTAAAACGAGAAGCTTCGATATATCCGACCAATTAAAAAAATCGCTATTCTCTCATATCTCTGGTTATTGACTATTAAAATTGTGCTTTGTTGAGTAGCAGTTTTGAACTTGAGAAACTCTTTTAATACGTCGCTCTCTCGTGAAAGCAAAAAGTAAAATATATCGTTGATAAGTTGTATTTACAATCAAAATTTTTATATAACAATCGTCGTGTTCTAAATTTCTTTTGTGCGAACGACTTGCACATGACTTACAATTTCAATCTGACATTTACGAAAGCCGAGAGAATGGGCGAGTGGCCCTTCGAGCATCTGAATTGTGTGAAAGACGTAACAATTTTCGGAAAAAATAAAGTTTGATCTTTAAGTGCGTGAAATATGAAGAAACAACAACGAGCAGATTTTCTTCTTTCTCCAAGAAGGCAAAAGAAGGATTCCTTTTGTTATAAACAAAGGGAATTTTAATGAAAATGTTTTATTTACGAAAATCCCGGAATGTAATCCAGTTGTTGGGAGGATTTATGGAAAAGTCGGTTTAAACTTCCTGTCAAGTTTAAATTTGTTTATTTTTTAACATTTCTAATAGTTAATACTTAATGCTACTACATAAAAATAGAAACTAGAACATAGAGTTATTGTTGTAAGATTAATACAAGTTGCCTAATTAGTACCTACGATATATAAGTTTATAATTAACAATTGACAAACGTTGTTAATCGTTGAAATCAAAAGATTAATATATCACACTTAAAAGAAGTTTTTATTTTTATGTAAATCATTCACTTTAGGTATTTTGTTTTTAATTCTTAAGTAACAGTAACTAATTAACCGTTAAACTTAACAACGGAACAGGAACTCATCATGAATGGCTAATTATAATTATCGACGTTTTTTCTACCCTCAAAACTACGTACTTTATAATTATTTGAACACAATAATATTATTACATCGTGAAATCAAAATAAGAATGCAACGAGAAGGCGTAAAAACGCTTCTAATGCACCCGCATCACTCGCAAATAATGCTACACGACCTCCTAGATACATTTTTATTTTAATGGCTCCGTATTACTTTTTATTAAAAGTCTCGACATAGTATTCTTCATTAAATTAGAAAAAACTGGTAAGTTTTTTATAATTCGCAACTCCTAAATTTATAAATTAAAAAGCTCTCTAGTGGCGGAGCTCGGAAGTACAAAAATTGTTTCGGGACGAAAAAGAAGGTCTCTACATTTCTTCCTCGCTTCCATAAGGTTCGATAGCTTCGTACGCAATACTAAATCCTTTACTCACTAAAGTATCGTCCGATCTAAATCTAATTAATAGGGCTTCATTCATCGAAATAATATCAGACGGTTTCTGTAAAAAAGAGAAAACAATAACTTCTTTATCCGTCCTGAACTTTTGTATTTTCAGGTGCGAAAATTTACTCCAATTGATAAACAAGTGCGTGATTTCCCTAAAGTAGGTAAATATTGACTGCGACCTACTTTAGAAAGGAGAATGGTAAACTATACTCTGACACAATTTCGACTGAGTAAATTATCGAATTTTTTGAAATCGTTAAAACTCACCGAAGTACCACAGAATTTTCCGTAAGAAGCCCCGCTCGAGTCCAAACCACTGAAAACTTCGATGTAATCGTATCCGCAATCTTTTTCGTCCTCTAAGTCGAAGGTTAAAAATATTAAATGGACGTTATAGCCCGGTGGTGCCTCGATTGTCCAGTCGCAATCGGCCCGATTGTCGTAACTAGCGCTCCCAAATTTTGAATGAGAATAAAAGTGTTTCCTGTCTAAGGTAGCAATTAAGTGTCCACCACAGACCGTGGCGTGTGTTGCCAAAAAACCCTTTCTCTGTACGGACGCGTCTGATTTGAATACTAAAAACATTTGATTACCGGATGCCACAATCGGATGGGGTAATTTTGAGCCACAAAAACGACCTAAAGTTTGCGATTCGGGCGAGTCGCCGTCGTAAAATGCTATATGATCGTACGAACACTCCTGGTGGGGTTCCACTTCGAATGCCATAAACATTACTTTTATCCTATGACCCGGAGTCGTCGTAAAGTGCCATACGCAATCTTTTCTACTCGGATAATAGTCGGGATAATTAGGACTCGAAATTTGTCCTACGGCAGCCGTTATTGAGTATTTACATCCCCCTTCTTTACAATCCTTTCCGTTTTCGTGCAACATAAAACCATTGTGACACGTACAAACGTACGATCCCAACGTATTCATACACTCGTGTTGACAACCACCGTTATTATCCGCGCACTCGTCCATATCTAAAGAAATCGCAATTAGATCAATTCAAAGGCGGCAATAGGCAAAATTACCTGTAAAAAATACCGCCGCAAAGCCCGTCTTTTGAACGCTCATATCAGACGTAAATGTGATGCGTAGAGCATTTCCTTCCGAAGTTATAGGCAAGGGTGGTTTGGTTCCGCAAAAGACTCCGTGATTACTCAACCTTTCTTCGCCACCTTTGCTGTGCACTTCCAACCTGTCGTAGTCGCACTGCTGCTGATGCATGTTATTTCCTTCCAAATCGAAGTGGGTGAAGTTTAACGTGATTCTATACTGAGGCAAGGCTATAATTTCCCAAACGCAATTTTTGTTCGACGGGTATAAATCGGGAAAAGACGGCGAAGTGATGGTGCCATTTGGGTCGTCGATGATGCCTCCGCATGCGTCTGCAAAATGTTTACGTTTACGCTTCGCAGTGAATGGTCGTAGTTTCAACTTACCTTCGCAATTTTTTCCATCCGAGTGCAACTCGAACCCTATTTTACAAGAACACTCGTAACCTCCTAACGTGTTGACGCATTCTTGAGCACACCCATGATCGATCATGTTGCACTCGTCGAACTCCTTGATAAAAGTTGCAGAAAATCCCGACTTTTGCACAGAACTATCGGAAACAAACTTGATTAGAAGGTGGTTAGACGAAGAACGTACATCTTGGGGTATTTTATATCCGCAGAAGACTCCAATTAACGCACTATCCATTGTTAGGCCGTCTCTAACTTCGACGTAATCGTAGACGCAATTGTCGTGGTTTTCGACTTCGAACGACTGAAATTTAAGAGCCACTTGGTAATCGTCGGGAACTGTAATTTTCCAAATGCACTCTTTGTTGGGTTGGTAGTCTTCTGGATAATTAGGAGACTCCAGATGACCTCCAGTTTCTATACTTAATTCTCCGCCGCATACAGCTGAGAAGAAACGTTTGGTTAAAAGTTGGTTGTGTATAAACAAAGACTCACCTTCGTAACTTGCGAAAAATCCTCTATAACCTGACGGATTTTTAGATACGTAAGTAACCAGCATTCTACTTCCGGTCGAAGCGACGATTTGGGGAGTCCTCACCGTACCACAAAATTTGCCTAATATTTCAGATTTGTACCAATAGCCGTCGCGTATTTCGATGTAATCGGATCGACAATCCGGAGCTTTGTGTATATCCAACTCGGTTATGTTTAAAATTATTCTTTCTCCGTGCGTAGCGGTAATTCTCCACTCGCACCTTTCGCCATCGTCTAGAGCTTTCTTACCGACGTACGAAGGGGCGGAAAAATTGGCAGAATTAGTTTGGAACGTCCTTCCGCACTCTACAAAAACGAATTCGAGTGCGAAATTTGATGTTTTGTCTACTTACTGGGGCATTTGTATAAAAGTTTAGTTTGAGCAATATCTCCTTCGCTGAGTCGAACACGTTGGCCAATTTCGGGCCTCTTACGACCAGGAACGTCGATGGGTAAAATGGTATCTAAAAAAGTTCCTTTCGAAAACGTATTTCTAGCGTAATGCATTATGGAATCGTAATCGTAGGTTAATCCTAGCGAATTTACTTCTTCGTCTGTTAATTTGTTGAAATTATACTCTTGTCCTAAATTTAGGGGAAAAAATCAGATTTGTGGTGTTAATCGGTAGTTTGCTTACCGCTCATAATGTTATCCCTAAAAATAAGTACGTGTCGATCACGATCGGGCCGTGTGTGTTCGTGCCAAAAACCGACAACGTGTCCCAATTCGTGTACGACGATCCCAAATTTATCACAATTTTTTCCAATACTGATAGCTTGAACACCATTTCCTCTTTTTCCCACAAAGGAACAGCAACTAAAATTGCGTTTAATTAAAACGAAAATTAAATTATTTTCGCCCTTACCCACAAGGTCGTTCGGTGAATAATATGTAGTTTTGATGCTCCATCGGATCCCGTTCGACAAACTTGACGCAAGTAAAATTTTCCCAATGTTTCATAGCTTGTTTAAAGAGCGCCTTGTGGCCGCCGCTAAAATTCGCGTCGATTTCATACGGGATAACGCCGTAATCCCAAATTCTTTCCGGCCTAGCAGTCGCTGCTCTCGTGACGCGTCTTTGGGCCTTGTGGGAAACTTCGTGAACATCCGATAAGGTATCTCTTTTATGTTTAAAATCAAAATTTGGTTCAAATTCGTGTGTTGGTCTTTCGTCGTTTGGAGGCGATCGTAAATTTGACTTTTTGTGCGTTCGTCTGTAAATTAAATCGTGCGGTAAAGTTATAAAGTTTTTGGTGGCTATTTTTTAGTGAGTCGAGGAAGACGTGATGAGTCTAGACGAATTTGGTGTCTGTAAACTTTTTCGTATAGGGCGTTTCGGGGCATTAAATTAAGTTTTTCGGAGGTTTTATGTTTTCCGCACTTCGGAATTGAGAAAATTTATGTACGTCGAAAACTGAGAGTAGAAAATTTAAAAGGAAGAAGAACTCACCTCGATTTTTTACGTTGATTTTTTTTCTGTTTTGTGCTAACCGTGTGTCGTTTTCTATGCCTATTTTTAAGTGTATCATTTAAATTCGCTTCTTCTAATTCTATATTATTAAACTCGTATCTTTTCGAGTTGGGTAAACTTATAATTTGTTCGTTTTTGCTATTAGTCGTTACTTGAAGTATCTGTCCATTTTTAAGAGAAACTTGGACGATCGGATTTTCTATATGATCGTTTAAACTTTGAGGAGTAACGACGGGAGATAATTGTTTAGTTTTTTTTCTTATGAAATCGGTTAAACCTTCTTCTTCTACTTGCAATCCTTCGAGTACGTCCTTTTTATATTGTTCAACTTCGCTTTGGTGAAATTGATCTTTTTTCGAATCCAAACTTTCGTCATTGGGGGTGTTAGAAATTGCGATGTCTCCCAAAAAGGATTCTTGAAACAAAACATTTTTACAAAACATTATTAATAATAAATGTTTGCGATAGTGCATTAAATTGTCCCTAATTGCCGTGTGAACTACTAAACCAGTTTAGTGGGAATAGCATTTGCAACATGAAATCGAACAATAATTGGATAATTTGAAATTGTTGGTTTGCTGGTTATTCCGACAGGATGCATTTCTGATGCAAATGAAGCATGTTTTATGCTTTATGATAAAAAAAACTTAAAGAAAACAAAGTAAATGTTGCTTTATTTAAATTTTTTTTTAATTGAACTTATGCACGACCAATTGTCTGATTACTGAGTATTGAGTTTTATCAAAAGTGACGTTCATTGTGGTACATTTTATCTACGAAAGGTCATAGCTGTTGATAATTATTAGAAAGAACTTCACATACATTATGGTTTAATGAAGCGTTAACTTCTATAGCAGGTATCTAGTTAAATTCTTCATTCTCCTAAAATTCCAAATTGACAAGAAATCGATACAAGGTGGGCGTCATTAAGAAAATTTTGGCGTATAACCTGTATAACTTTGTTATTCGAAGACTTATCGTCATATAAGCACCAGCAAAAATAAGAAAGGAGCTATGGAACGGAATGTACAGAGAAGACACTACTGACCTTATATTACCAATTCTAACTACTGGAGAAACAGAGTCATTAATGACTCATCTAGTGATGATGATCTGAGAACACATACAATGGTTGTAGAAGATTACAACGCATCCCATTTTTTAAAAAGTGGGCCTATTAATGTTCGTACACTCATCCCTCATAGTTGACTTTAGAAGTGCCATCTGCAAGACCGCAAGTTTTGCAGTTCCACAGTTCGTGGTGAGCCAGCCAAGGAGCTATACATCCAGACACGCACTATACTAGTCATAAAGGCGGCTCAGATGTACAGTCCGGTAAAGACAGTACCAAAATGAGACAGAGAAGGCCCCTGTAGTCCCTGAGCCGACATAATAACAAAAAGTCGGTTGTGGGAAGGCTTAGAGTGCGAGTCGAGTAGAACTTGCCTTGAGTTAGTGGTCTCCCACTTCTTCAATTTTTTCGGCATCGAATAGAAATCCTGCATTATATTCATGAGTGTACCAAACAGAGGCTAGAGAGAGAGACTAGAATGATTGACAGGAAAGTTTCTATTTGAATGTAGCTCTAGTAGTAAAACCTCGCTAGTAGAACTATTTAGCCACACTGTATATTGCACATCTGTTTAATTTCGTGTAACAAAATTTTACGATATTTTAACGATGGGACTATTTGCGTTCGTACGGCCTAATTACATTTCATAAACATTCGATTAAATTTGTTAACAATGTGTCTATATAGGTACCTTCATTTACTCTAAATTATTTGTACAAAGCATTTATTTAATGTTCAATTAAATTTAACGGTTTAATTCTATTGTAAGATACGTATAGGAAGTAAAAAAAATCAGTTAAATTTTAGGGACTTTAAGGATAATTTATTGTGTAACGAATAGCTTTAAAGGTGACCAAGTCATTAAACTTGTGGATTTAACTTGCGATCTTAAACGACATTTTGTTAATCTTAACAAATTGTTGTAGATTTAAATTTAATTTTCTCTCCGAGTATAGATTTACGCCTACAACACAATAGGTTACACTTTTTGAGCTTTAAGAAATTCCCTCGAAGAGCCTGTGTAATCTTTTAAGTTAATAACCCGTAAGGGCAATTCTAAAGAAAAAGTGATTAGAGTTTCAAAAATACGTAAACAAATCGTCAGGTGATTAGAGAAAACTAGAAAATATTAATTTTGTTAGCAAACAGTTAAGTCTGTATCAGATTACTTGGAGAGTAAACTATTAAAGCCACGTTGATTGTCGTTTAAATTTAGAAGTTCCTAATTGTACTTAAATTTATAATCTCCTAGGGTCTAATGGTTTATAATGAATTAAGTAAGTCCTGCAGGAGAATAACTAATTTTTAGTAAAACGCAACAGACCATACAAAATGAGAGCTCCAAACTGTTGAAACTTTTACTAGAAAAAACGATTTATAAAGTACAATGAAGTAAATAGATATTTTTTTCGAAATAAATAATTGACCGTTTAGGTCGTGTACTTGAAGAGGTCATAAATTGAAAAAAAAATCTGATCGGAATGTTAGAAGGATTTTGCAGATATGTAATTTGAAAAGTATCCTTACCCTCTGGCTTTAACGACAGATTAAAAGTGATCTCCTTCATGGCTTTTGCCAGTTTAAGGCTAGAGGTCATGTTTATGTTAAGGGTTAGAAACGACAAAGGCCGTATAAATTCTTTATTTACTGGGATCATGCCCAATCATTGTTTTTTTATCAACATAATATACGGTACAAACTTATAATTTTCTTATACAGAATGGAACATGCACTTTGGCCTTGTTTAAAATTTAGTAAAAATCGTACGACCATGGGACTTTCTACTTGACTTTACTGATTAACGTCTACCCCAGTCAAATAAGACAAACTATGGGAAAAACAAGAGTTTTAAAAATGGGTATGGTTGTTCGTTAGAACCTGCAGCGTAACATACTAAAAGTCATGGATGGTTAGGGAGAGCGGTGGGAGAGAGATATGTTTAAAGGTGTTTATCCCCGTTTTTTGCAAATAACTTGCCTCCTATAGATCATACGTTGATGAAGGTTATTATAAAAGTTATAGAAAACATTATTAGCTACAAGATTAGTTATATGCATTTTTGCCATAAAGCTAACCCTTTTCGAGATATAGCGAGGAGGAGTTACAGTAAATGTCGTCTACCGGATCATGCTGTGCAAACTGCGAAATACGCGTAAGTTCGAGAAAGAAAGCAGCCAACAAAGTTATCCACTTTTGGATAATTCGGCACTGCATGAGGTAGAATAAAGATTTTAAAAAGCTTCAGAAGCTTTTTATTCACAACTTTGAGGTACGATAAAGATTTTCTATATCACATCACATAGCATAAGAACTTAGTTAAAAAATTTTTTAAACAAAATATTTCTCGTATCTCAAAGTTGTGAATAAGATGCTTCTAACTTCCATAGCGCTCTTACTAAATTTTCAATTTCAAGTCAAAGTGTTCTTTTACCTCTTCTCAAAAGGGGAAAACAAAACCTGGCACGACTTACATCTTTATTCTACCTCATGCGGTGTCTGATTATATCCATGAGTGGATAACTTTGATGGCCGATTTCTTTCATGAAACTTGATTTCGCAGTTTGTACAGCGTTATCCCGTAAACGAGTTCACTGTATCCTTCTCCGCGCCATATCTTGAAAAGGGTTAAAATCATAGAAAAATTTATATAAGCAATCTTGTAGCTAATAATGTTTTCTATAACTTTAATAATAACCTTCATCGTCGTACGATCTACGGGCAGCGAGTTATTTGCAAAAAACAAAGAAAGTCGCCTTTAAACATTTTGGGATTAAATAGCTCTCGTAAAACTAGAACACTCTGTAGGTACTCAAGTTTACTGAAATTATTCTAGTGTTGGGAACAAATTAAAAATATTAACGGCCCGATGTTTAATTTCTAGGCCTTATCTAGGACAATCTGATTGTCTACGGTTGTCTTTAGAAGAGTTTTGAGAGCTGAAAAACGCGCTCGTGCTTCGTTCTCTATTTAAAAATCACAAAAGAGCGCCCTTTTCCTAAAAACGCATAGGCAGCTTTGGGGAAAATTAAATTTATTTTTCAGAAACCACGGGCCATCAAACCCACGTCGAGATGACGAGCCTCGTAATCCAACCAAATAGTTTCGCAAGGCTTCATCATTAACTGTGGCTTTTAGCAATCAATAAACCTTACAACTGCTCTTTACAGTTTAATAATAACAAATTTTTATTACATTTACATTCATTTAAATCGTTTGGGTGTATCAAATACGCGGCGCGAATTACGTTTAAATTAAACAAAATATTTATTTGTTAACGAGAACCCTTTAATAAACACGCTCGAGTGCTCAAAGGGGTAATTCACGTAAACATTTCAATATTAACAAGCTACTAATTGTGCACTAATATTTCGACGGGAATATTGTATATTGTATAATATATTACGATTTTCTGTAATTAACAAACCAAATTAATTATAATTAATTTTAATAAGTGCGCGAGGGGGTCGAAAGTTAACTTTTTCGAAAACGAGTATGCGCGTTATTTTTAACGAAACACACGCGTTGTTAATTAAAAGTTCGTTAATTTTAATAAAGAAGAGGCATTTATATAATTTTTGTTGTTGTTAATGAGTCGCTTTAATTTGTTTGTTTAGGGGGGATTTTTTTTTCAATAGGCGAATTCCTGAATACGAGAGCCAACCTTTTGGGTATCAGGTAAAAACTCGCGCTAGAGGGTATTTTTGTTTAAAATCGCTTTTAAAATGGGCAAGAGTTGGCTTCATTTGCATCTTTTTTTACACTCGGGCCAAATTGGTCATTTTTAAAGTAGCGCATCTTTTTTAACATACCTGCTTTGCACGGATCTATGTCAATATCTTGCGATATCTTCTGCGGAAAAGTGGTGATTAGTAGTTGGTCTATTGTGTATTTGGTTTTAGTTCTTTCTCTTAACGCACTATTCACTGTAATTTTGCTCGAGTTCGATTCCATTAGTAATTGAACGCACAAAATTAAAATTGTCGATTTGAGCCACATCTTTGGCGAGTTTTTCTCGATAATATTGTCGTGCCACTGATTTTTACCTTTGAAATGCGCCGATAAATCACAGCTTTAGACTTTGTTTCACGAATTAAAAATTTTTTTTTTTCAAAATTCTGGACAAATTTTAGACGAAAGGGATCTAAGTTTGTTATAAAACAAGTTCATTATCAGTAATGTTTGTTTTATCCAAATTATCACTTCGTTGACTCGTGTAGTCGTTGCATCGCTATCCTAGAAACTAATTACTTTTGAAAAAAAAAATAATTTTTTCAACTTTTCGAAAAAGTTAAATGAAAAGTGTACTTACGTTGTATAAAGTTTGTTTTATCAGTCTTGAAATTTGATTAACACTTTTACGACAAAGCCACGAAACTCTTGTCAGTTTTGTTGTTGAAGATGAGCGCGCCCCAAGCCCACACTAAAACTACTCGCTCCGCGTGGGGCTCGGCGTGCGGCTCGCGCCCTCAACAAGGGGTGGGTGGGTGTATTTCATTTTCATATCCTATCTGAGTATCTGACATACTACTAACTAGAATATAGTATATAGTACAACACACTCAAGCACACGCCCTGCTAAAAATTCCTATACGCCAAACACACACACACACACACTACAAACTGTTTAGAAAAGTCAATAACGAGGTTAATTTCGTGTTTTACAAAATTACTAAAAATAGTATTAAGTTCGTTAATTTCATAAAAAAAACCTTGATTAATAAAATTCTTTAAATTATGTAAAAAAATTGCATGTTAGAACGTCGCAGTTGAAATTTTAACTAAAATACGACTTTCGACGTCAATTTAAACTTTGACGCAATTAATTTTATTTATCTCTTTATTATGATAACAGTCAATAATTGTCGATGCATTAAAAAATCAAATCCGCGTCTCCTCGTTTATTTTAATTTTTACACGATCTCGAAATTTTCATTAAACACCCCTTTAAATACTAAGTCAAGTGTTAACGCACCACCTAATAATTCAAAGGCAATTTTGTCTTAACCCTCTCGTAGTGTTTTGGCACGTGTCGAATTTTCTCCTCCTTCCTCGTCAAGCAAACTTAGGTAATATTACGATATTATTTATTTAAATGCGACTTCTTAGTTTGTTTATAATAATTAATTTCTACATTTCGTTGCAAAATTTTCTTTAAAAATAAGGAAATTAATTGACCAATTCAGTTGTTGGTGTAGAATTATTTTTCAGAACTGTTTATTATTGATGCACGATGTGGAAGTTTTTTAAAATTTCTAGTTGAACTTGATTTATGGTTTAGGGTTATTAAACTACTGTTATCAGGAATCGAGACAAAATGTACATAATATTAGTTTTAATACTTTCACGATTAGGATCTTCAAGAATAGTTTTTGTATACAGGATGTCCAATAATATGCGAAGTTTAAGAAATCGTGGCCATCTTGATTAAGGGTTTTTCAGTAAGAACGATATTATGATTTTAAAATAAAACAAAACAAAACGATTTAAAATAATACATATAACCTCTATTGTTTGATTAATTTGAAGCACAAACGATAAACTTTTGCTCTGCATTACACATCCTGTAAATGTGTAAATAGTCACCAAATGGTTGCATTCGATGAAGTCAATTTTTAAAGACTCTTTTTCAATAAATCAGGCATCACTTCATAAATGCAGAGCTCAGTATTCCATTTTTAATCAATAGCGTTAAGTTATTTTCACACCAAAAACATAAAGTTTGCTTATTGATGAAGCCATTTAGCCTAAAATGAGATTTTTCTGAAGATATAATATTTTTGGCAAAAATTAAAATCAATTTTGAGGCTCTTTAGAGCCAAATCGGCAAACTAACGACGGGTGCGATGCTCTAGTTACCTATTTCAGTTCTAAAGTCGATACTTATCAAGGGTGTATTTTTCGCAAAATACACCAAGTTGTCGTTGAAAAGCCTGCAAAAGATGCATCTTCTGTAACACGAGCTCCCGCGGCGGACTGCCGAATTTGGCACATCTGGGCAGACGGTCAGATAGAAACTTAAATAGTGTACAACTGGACTGTAAAAGCGAGAAAATCTAGGAAGTTCTGTAGAAGTCCTTTGCAATACTGTAAATGCAAGTTTCTATTTGACAATTTCCTCAACTGTGCTGAATTCGGCAGTCCGTCGCGGAAAGCGCACAAAATTGATAAACGCGTCGGACTGCCGAATTCGGCGAAGTTGGGCAGACTGGCAGAGAAGAACTTAAAAACGTAAACTGAACTGTAAGTGCGATGAAACTCTATGAAGTTTTGCAGAAGCCGCTTACGATGCATATTTACACTACTATCTGACAGCAGTTAGACAATCTGCCCAACTGCGCCGAATTCGGCAGTCCGTCGCGCAGAGCGGACAAAATTACTAAACGCGTCTGACTGCCGAATTCGGCGAAGTTGGGCAGACTGTCAGAGAGGAACTTAAAAAACGTAAACTGAACTGTAAGTGCGTAGAAACTCTATGAAGTTTTGCAGAAGCCGCTTACGATGCATATTTACACTACTATCTGACAGCAGTTAGACAATCTGCCCAACTGCGCCGAATTCGGCAGTCCGTCGCGCAGAGCGGACAAAATTACTAAACGCGTCTGACTGCCGAATTTGGCGAAGTTGGGCAGACTGTCAGAGAGGAACTTAAAAAACGTAAACTGAACTGTAAGTGCGAAGAAACTCTATGAAGTTTTGCAGAAGCCGCTTACGATGCATATTTACACTACTATCTGACAGCAGTTAGACAATCTGCCCAACTGCGCCGAATTCGGCAGTCCGTCGCGCAGAGCGGACAAAATTACTAAACGCGTCTGACTGCCGAATTCGGCGAAGTTGGGCAGACTGTCAGAGAGGAACTTAAAAAACGTAAACTGAACTGTAAGTGCGATGAAACTCTATGAAGTTTTGCAGAAGCCGCTTACGATGCATATTTACAGTACTATCTGACAGCAGTCAGGCCATGGAACTAGAAAATAAGTGGAAGGGTTGAGCCGGCAAAGAACAAGCTGTTAGTTGCGTAAAGGAGGACCGAGAATATGGTAGTAGGGAAGAGTGAGAGCGTACCATGGCGTACTCGGCCGCGCACACTTCTGAGCAACACCCCCCTTACGTTACTGATGCTTCACTTTCAGATACCTACCCCTAAAACTAGCTTATAACATTTCACTTATTTTCTAGTTCCATGAGTCGGCAGGCAGTCTGCCCAACTGCGCCGAATTTGGCGGTACGCCACGGACAATCCTAAGGCGAATAGAAAGCACAGTTAAGTCGCTTGTGTGCACGTCGAGGATTGTGAAAAATTATCCAACGTAGTGGAAACGTGTATTTTGCTATGATGACTTGTCCGAGTAGTAGTATTACTAAGAACAAATGACAGGTATTGACATTTCTACTGTAGAACCGAACCTCGTTGCGAACGTAAACATGGCCAGACGGAGTTTGGCTCGATCTTCGGCTCGCTAATAATTAAGACGTGGTTTTCGTTCACAACGAAGTTTGCCTCAAAGTTCGATTCTACTTTTAACATTTTAAAATCGTATTGTCTCTATTAAAAAACCCTTTACTTTTACAATAATCGTTGTACGGTCTGGGAGCCTCCACTCTCCACTTGTTAATTATATTGAAGACACAAAAATAATGTATCACGATGTGAGATTCTAGAAAAAGATGGGGGGGGGGGGTAGATGGGGCTCCTTTAGTTACTGCGTAGTTGATGAAGAGCTTGGGGCGGAGGGGGGGGGGGAAGTAAGTTTGACAGCAAGTTACTGTTTGACGCTCATGTGAACGGCCTGGTTAACTGTTACCGTTACTGATGGGATTCGCCATCATCAATGTCGAGTCTTTGGACCACTGATGACCCCAATATAACATTTTTTGTTCGATTAGAACGCATCCAAAATAGATGTATAAAACTCATTCGTAGGGGATGCTGGGACCGAAATGTTGTGCTTCCGATTCTTCAGGGGCGCAGGGTGTTGCTGGAGCTTCTTTATAAAATTTGTAATGTTATTATGGACTGTTCTGTGCTCGTGTTTCCATAATGCCAAAATTTGTCACTGAGCATTACCAAATCGCAAAGCCAGTTGGACTCAATTCACTGTCCGCATTGGAAATGGCATTCAGTGTAAGTAGTCGCGATTTGCGATGTATACCGACAAGGACGTAATAATAATAAGCTGGTAAACCACACAACCGACGTAGGGTATGTCCGAACCTTGATGGAGCTCAAGCTCCAGCAAGTGAACTCATGAAAGACTAGATGTTGGATTTTAATACTGAGGAGATGGTTTCTGGAACTTTTTTCTAATGACTATCAGCGATTTTAATGTTATTTTTAATTTGTTTTGAGGTCCTCAAAAAGACGGGGCTTTGGGCGCGCGCCTAGTGCGCCTAGGCGTAAACGCTGCACTGTCTGTCGTTAATAATAGAAATAGAGTGATACTACATTCAGAAGAGTTAGGAATTTACCTTCCGCCATGGGGATATGAGGAGTCAACTATAAATACCAAGGGTATCCCTGAAAAAGCCAGTTGGCACGTCCTTACTAGAAGTCGACAACTGGCTTCTTTTGATTGGGACCGACACTTGTTGTGTTTAGGTTAAGTTTACCAATTGACACGTCCACATCACTCTTGGCTTTGCCGTTTGGCACAGCCAATTCTCCAGTTCTCGAGTTCAAAATTTTGAGTGGTCACACCTTCGTAGACGCTATTGAAGACGCTTTTCCCACTACTGCTAATACGTATTTCTATTTCGCGAACACGCCATTTGGAGAGTATGATGAAACCAATTAGTAATATCTACATTTTAAAGAATTCCGAGCAATTTATAACATTTACGTCTTTATTCAAGTAGTACATGATATTGTACGACTTTACGGTATTTTAAATTATTCTAGACATCTAGACTATTTGCACTCGAAGCTCTCCAATACTAGGCACCCTTCTCGTCTTTATAACAGTCTTATAAAAATTCACAGAAGCTTTAGGCGTTCTAACTCTTTTCGGATCATTAAAATCAACGTGGTAGAGTCCAAATTTCAATCTAAAAAAATTGTCAAAAATTACAAATTAACAGAGACCAAATAATCTATATTATACGTGTATCCATCGAGCCATTCCATGTTGTCTAACAAGCTCCAAGCTGTATACCTTTGAACATTACAACCATCTTCATGGATGGCTCTCAAGACAGAATTTAAGTACCCCTAAAATTTACATTTGAATTAAAACCGTCCATTTTTATTAATTATTATAATCACCTGATAATATTCAATTCGTCCCGAATCGTTCAATTCGCCATTATCCGCAAAACCATTTTCAGTGATGAAAACTAGAGGATTGTCGTACTCATTTTTAACCCATTTAAGTAACTTGTGTAATCCCCAAGGAACGGTTTGTAACCAGTTGGCAGCCGACTTCTTCCATCTAGGGTCGACTTCTTCGCGAACCGACACGTCTTTAGCAAAGGAAGTAGGCTCGCTTAGAGGATAATTAAAATTACTAACTATGCGAGTTGTATAATGATTCAAACCGAAGAAATCGAATGTACCGCGAATAAAATCGACTTCCCAAGGTGTAAGTTCGGGTAAACGCGAGCTGGAGAAGTTTTCAAACTCGCTGTTACGCGCAATTTGATCTTTCATGATTTGTGGGTAATCTCCAGCTTTAGAATAAATTGGGTGCATCCACCATCCGAACTAAAAATACGCGTTATTTGACGTTTCTATTTTTTAAGTAACTCACCGTCATTTGCATCGTGCGCTCTGCAGCTTGAAGATCTTCAGACGTATTTGTTTTGGGCTCCGCCCATATAGTGTTTGCAACTATTCCAACCGAACCTAAGAAATGGTTCTAGATAAACTCATTAACGAATAGTTTTTTGTAAATACCATTTTGTTGAGGTCTGTAGAATTTATCGTACAAGTGGTAAGCTTTCGCGTGAGCTAATAAAAGCGTTTTTCCACACAAATAATCGGCTATACCTGATAAGACGTATCCAGGAGCATTTTCTCTTAAACCGTATCCTGACGAGCACACTTCGATGGGTTCGTTAAAAGTAACCCAGTGCTTGACTCGATCGCCAAACAATTCAAATGCTACATTGGCGTACTGTTCGAAATGTTTTGCTAGTATTAGATTTGGCCACCCTCCAATTTCTTGCAGAGGTTGTGGCAAATCCCAATGGTACAACGTTACTAGTGGTTCGATATTATTCTTTATTAACTCGTCGATTAAATCGTTGTAATAGCGAACTCCGTCTGAATTAATTTTGTTTGAAAATCCATTCGGTAGAAGTCTGGACCAAGATAGGGAAAACCTATAGTAGTGGCCTCCTACTTGTTTCAATAATTCCACATCTTCTTTCCACAAATTATACGAATCGCATGCTATGTCTCCAGTTGAACGATCTGTAATCCAGTTGGAATGCTCGTGTGTTAGTACGTCCCAAATATTTTCACCTTTGCCTAAATAATAAGTTAAGTGAGTAGAAAAAAATGCTTTAAAATTATTACCACTCGCGTTCCATCCGCCTTCGACTTGATACGAAGCCGTGGCAGTTCCAAATTTGAAATCTTTAGGAAAACTAAGATAGTCTCCAAATGTTTTTGTAATAAAAAGAATTAAAACGATATATTTTGACATAACGAACTTAGAATAAAATTTTTATATTGCAATCACGAACTCGGGAACTCAACTTATTTTGTACCTAATTATAAATTACAAAATTATAATCATTGTAATTGTTTATTGTATTAGTTTACAAATATGAAATAAATAATGATAATAGCAAAAGGTCAATGTATTTCCGTGATATCGAAAAATGATAATTTGCAGTTATTGTGATAATATGTCAAGTTTCAATTTTATGGCTCTTCTTTCGTTTTTACCCAACAATGTAACCTGTCTTCCTATATTTACTAGGATCTAGGATGAAGTAGTAAATACAACGTGGTGAGATTTTAAATACGTCTAGTTGTCCAGGATTTTCCAGGTAATCATATCTCCATTTCGACTATTTCGGTCGAACAATACACTCTATTTATAACGGAACATTCGAAACGAAAGAGTGGAAAATGTACTGGCAATACGTCGGAAAAATAGCCCCACATTTTTTAACTTCAGCAAGGGGCAGGCTTGTATTTTTTATTATTGATTAAGAATTTAACAAATTTTCTTAACATGTATGTTGTACGACTTGTTCGCTTAGTTAGTTGTTCGTTAGAAGTAAAACAATGAAATAAATTGCGAAAGTACAACTACAAAGATTAACTACAAATCGATACTTATTACGCCTAAAAGTAGGCAATTTTGTGTACAGCAGTACACATATAAAATTGTAACAGTTCATCCGTACTCTCTACAGGTGAATATCAAGATATAACGATGTACGTCTTATTAATTAAGTTATAACGATTGTTAAAAATATCAAAGAAGTTGAATAACTACGAACTGGAGCTCCAAATAAAAAATGTATACTAACAAAAGTTATCAACCACGTGCCATGTGACCATCTATCCGTAGATTGTGCATGTGCAATTGTGCACTTGTTGGTTTTAGTAATCTTCCTACCACGAGTTTATAATTGCGGTCAGTGGTGGCGTAAGTCAATAAGAACTTTAAGAAGTGGCGTCACCATACCTGGTCGTACAACGTACGGTCACACTCATCCCACTGTTCAAAGGGGCCGTTCCTGTATTTAGACTGTATAACAATCATATTACCGTTATAGGGTGGGTTTCTGTATTCAAACCTTGTAAAATATAATCAGTCTTCATCCATGTAAGCTCAGAGTAGCACACAACAATAAAATTAAAAACATAAAAAATCTCAAGTGTTGTGTATTAATTCTCAAATTCAATCTCAATCAACTACTACAAATATTATACAGTCTACTACGAAGAAATAAAACTTATTCAAATTAGAGACTAAAAAAGCAAGGATTACCACCCTTAATACATAAATATGTAACTATTATAGAATAAATTAATATACCAACGTGCAATTACAAATTTTATATACAAATGAAATTATAAATTTTTGAAATTTTGGCCTTTAAAAAATCATAACTCCAAATCTGGTCATGGCAAATAAACCGAACAACGGTGTGTAACTAAGAACTACGATACCTACAACATATCAAAATATAGACAAAACGACCGAAGCGGAACTATTACAATTGAACGGCTATATGCGAACTTAGGTAATTAAATATCCTAATTTAAATCCACTTCTTATAATCATGCACTTGCTGAGGGTGGATTGGTACACTGTACACACAGGTGAAAAACCATTTAATGTAATCTATATATTTAACGTTAAAAGGTCCTTCACCTGCGTGTACCAACGTACTAAATTGATGTTGATCTTGTGGCAATAATTGTTGCAGTAGTGACTTCGTTTATTTCGATGCTATTTGCTGGCATTTTCTCAATTTTTATCGCCATCTTGAATCCCTTCGGTCACATCCCGTCTGTCATTGTAACAAAGACTTGTGCAATAGGTTGGGGCCTATGTTAAATAGGCAAAGAAGTCACGATGTGCCGGGACACCTAAAAGTACATAGCTACTATGTAGATTCATTTTAATGTATATCATATTTTTTTTTATATTAAGATTCTGGCAACCATGTGATTTTTGGCGACAGGCAGTCACCAACTAGCTGTGGGCCAAAATTTTCTAATTGCCTTGAGCAGCTTTCGATCGGCCGTAGTGTTCAAAGTGTATGTTTCTTAATATACAAGCACCTTCGAAACGAAGTAATAACATTTCCAACTACGACTGCTGAACGTTGCTCAATGTAACAACATACAAATACTTCGGTTGCGGCGGCTTGCAACGTCACGGGCTCGACAGCTATGAGCTCCATAGCCCCAGGCTCTACATATTCAGGCCCCTATAATAAAATTTTAAAAAATTATAACTTGCACAGGAAGCTTAAAATTTATCATTAAGAGAAGGAACTCACCTCTAACCTCATTTCCTCTAAATCTAATCCAACAGAAGTGGTCTTCCCTATTATTTCAATAATTTTTAATTCGTTTAGGGTTAAAGGGGGCGGTGGTGCCTTGTTGACTGTTGCCCGTAAAGCACGCTGGATTTCAGCATATCTGCGTCGAGCCCGGACTTCCATGTCTTTCCATAACTAGAAATAAAATAAATTATGAACATTTATTTTTCTATTGGTATTATCAACTTACCGTTTTCATTGTGCCGCTGTTTTATTTGGGCCCAGTTCGTTTAGGAAGTCGGCCATTTCTTGGCGAGGCCTTCCTTCCCTCTCGGACCCATAAATTTGCCAGCGGCAAACTCTTTATGTTGCAACATGAATTCTACTACGGCCTCTACTTGCCACGAATTAGCTCGGACGTTTTTTTTGGGCTAAAATACAAGGTAATACAATAACACTACAACACCACTAATCTGAAAATGGACCTTATTAAAGAATAAAAAACACGTGAGTAAAATTGTTTGATTTCGCTGTGGTCACTTAACATGTTTTATTAAATATTAACACGTGCGTGTTTCTATTACGTTTAAATCTTTTAGCAGAAGCACTTCTTTATTCTTATTTTTATGTACAAGTTATTAATATTAAAATAAATAAGCAGTATTATTATTTACATTAAAAACAACGTGGAATATTTTACTAACCTCACAATTTCGGTCGTTTCCATGGTAATCTTATACGTCCCACTACTTTCACATTTCACAGCTGAACTCGCTGAACTGCTGAATGTGCTGAACTGCTGAACATAAACAAAAAACTGCTCAAGTGGCCCGAGGTCCTTTTTTACATCGAATTAACACGCCTCTCGAGATCACGCCGAGTAGAAGCAGAATATTAGTGTTGGGCATAATCGAATGATTTTCATAATCGATATGTTGGTTGTAAGGTCGGAAACCGGTAGCCTTAATTTTTCCTCCCTTGGGCGTCGCTCAGTCAGTTGAGGGGTAGGTTCGGCGTCGGAATAAAAGTTACACACATACCACAAATTAAAATATTTATTCACCCAAATAATAAATAAAGAATTCCAAAATATTAATATTCAATACAGTTCATATTTTAATTAATTCGCTAATTAACAAAATCTTCTAGAAGGAAAAAAAAACAGCGTTAAATTATGTACAGGGGCAGGGATCTAGATCAGGTAAGGAGAACGAGGGGAGGTGCGGCTATAAGGCACTACGACGGCCCTTGCGGACCCCAACAGCACAGTAGCCACACGGAAGGGAATACGGCGGCTAGGGACAATTCCACAGCGGCTCTTGCGAAGCACTACGAAATTCTAACCACTCAGGAGGGATGTATTTGGTTGCCACACTTGGGACCACGGACAAGACGCGACTTAACACGAACTACTATGAAGACTGATAGGGGACTACACAGGGACTACACGGAGACGACTGTTAAAACGCCAAGACTGCCAGGGACTGCCGTCGAACTGCTAGGAACTGCCTCGACCTTTTGGTCGCACGGTTATTTATTAACTTTTCCCCTTCTTGGGAAACAGCCAATCACAGCGCTAGCTGTGATTGAGAGAATGGGGATAATAGTGGCGGACGGGCTATCATCCTGTTACCACGTGCGAGGAACGAGGCGCCATTGCCACGTGTAACGCCGTCCGGTCGTTGCAGACTCGCCGGTGGAACTACCGTCACTGCCGCGCCCGGATTGGCCGAGCTCGACCGGCCAATGGCAGCCGACCTACCCTGCCGAACTAAATAAAAGAAGCCACCCTGACTAGGAAGATTCATTCGACTCGTCGCGGTCATCCACTCTGTTTCCATTTATATTTTTGTTTTACGATAAGTGTATTTCTGATTCTAACAAATAAAACTAACTTTAAAAATTAAAGGTATTTAATTTTTACTCTTCGACGCCAACGGTAACATTTTGGCGCCCAACGCGGGGCAAGGAGTTACTGGTGTGACAAGAAAAACCCACGAGCATCATCATGCCAACGACGACACGTGCCCAAGCCGGCGAAGCAACACCACCAGTTCTGGGACTGCAACAACCCAGTGGCGCCCAACCTTCGCAAAATACAGCCCCACAAGGCTTCACCGCAGCCGATTTTATCAATATTTTTCAAGCGATTAGAGGACCAGAAGCGGTCGTATTCCCCACGTTCGGCGGGGCACCGGAAGAAAATCCGAGAGAGTTTATCGAGGAACTAGAAGCCCGCTTTCAAGAGGCTAACACACCGCCCCATCGATGGAGGAACCTGGCAGTCGCGCAACTTGTGAGCGCGGCTCAAGATTGGTGGAAGAAGTACAGAGCTCACATGCTCGGCAGCAACAACCGCCCAAGCCGCAGCCACAACATCAACAACCACCGCCGCCCGTAGGACCCAGACAGCTACCTTTGTGCCATTTCTGCCCGGAGAGGCACTTTAACCGAGATTGTCCGATCCGTATTCAACGCAGCTCCACGATGGCGGAAAACTCCAACAGGGCCGGCCGCAATTACAACCCGTTTGTGTAAGCGGACCGGTCCTGGAAACCAACACCGCCTTCCACTCTGGGACACCTCCTCCGCGGCTCGCAGTCCGAATCAACGGACAAGTGGTAGAGGCGTTATTGGACACCGGGTCCACGCATAACCTGATCCGGGAAGACCTCGTACCAACGCGCCAACCCAAGACGGGACGCGTGGCGCTCGCCAGTGACGCGGCCTACTTACACGTGGTCGGTACCACCAGCGCGTCAGTAGACTTGGGGACGTGGAGTGAAACAACAGAGTTTTTAGTGGCAACCCAGCTATCAGTGCCGGTGATTCTGGGTTGCAAGTGGTTAAAAGACAATGACGCGGTCCTCGACATGAATCGCTCCCTTATACATTTCGGTCGGGACCGTCGTCATACCGCTTATTGGTGCGCGATAAAACCCTCGGACACTTTAGACAATAGTGCCAGTGTTCCCCCTCCAGACAATTGCCCTCCCCCCTTGATTGACAATTACATTAGTTTAGTGAAACGTTTTCGAACGGTGATATGTGAAGGTGCCAGACCCGCGACGACGACCTCCACACGGTACGTGATCCGCCTCAAGGAGGACTTACCATTTCGACTGGCGCCGTATAGGTGTTCGCCTGAGAAACAGCGTCTAATAGACACCCAGATCCAGGCTATGTTGGCGGACGGGATCATCGAACCGAGCACCTCGGAGTATAGTTCGCCGGTGGTGATTGTGCGAAAAAAGGATGGCCAGCCCCGGTTCTGCGTCGACTATCGACGCCTGAACGCACAGACCCTCGACGAGAGTTCCGCCCTGCCGGTCATCCAAGAAACCCTTCGGGACCTGGGCAGTGCCCGTATCTTCAGCACTCTGGACTTGAAGTCAGGCTACTGGCAAATTCCCATGGACGAAGCGTCCCGCAGATACACGGCGTTCACTACCTCCCACGGTGCTACGTACCAGTTTCGAGTAATGCCGTTTGGGTTAAAAGGTGCCCCAGCCACCTTCCAAAAACTAATGACGCAGGAGGTTCTGTCCGGCTACTTAAACGACTTCTGCATGGTCTACCTGGATGACATCATCGTGTACTCTTCGGATTGGGAACAACATCTACGTCACCTCCACCTGGTGATGGAACGGTTGGAGCGGCACGGGCTAAGGTTGTCTTTATCAAAGTGCCACATTGGAAAGACAGAGCTGCGGTACCTAGGCCACAAGATCACCACCGACGGAAACGAGCCGTTGCAAGAACACGTAGAGCGCATCCAAGCAGCCGCCGTTCCACAGACCAGAAAGCAGCTCAAGAGCTTTTTGGGCCTATGCGGGTGGCTCCGGGACTATATACCGCGCTGCGCAGAAATCATGGCGCCTATCACTGCTCTTGCCAGCAAGAGCGGTCGCTTTCGGTGGAGCGACGAAGCGGACCGGGCTTTCTTGGCGATAAAAAGGGCCATGTCTGGACCCTTACAGTTGTCCAGGCCAGACTTCAGCTTACCTTTCGTACTCCAGACCGACGCCAGCGGAATTGGCGTTTCCGCCGTACTGTACCAGCTTCAGGGCGACACGAAGAGAATAGTGAATTACGCCAGCGCTAAGCTCTCCCCAACGGAACAAAAGTACCACGTCAACGAGCAAGAGTGTTTGGCCGTAATATGGGCGATCCGAAGGTACCGTCCCTACCTGGAAGACCGGCGTTTTACCCTCAAGACTGACAGCCGAGCTCTCACCTGGCTGAATACCATGAAGGATCAAAAGTCGAAGCTAACCCGGTGGTCGCTTCTACTCCAGGAGTTCAGCTTCGACATCTCCCACTGTCCGGGACGTGAGAACGAGTTCCCCGATCACCTTTCGCGACACCCGTGTGAAACCCCGATCGCGCCCGCTGCCACCAACGAGGAAAGACTCATACCGCCCCTTAGGGCTAGTGATAAAGACAATTTCGAGTGTACAGATAGTTTTAGTGTTAGTATTAGTAACAATTCCGCGTTTAAGGACAATTTTAGTAACGTAGCTTTAAGGAAAACCACGCTCGCCGCCCACGAACCGTCCGGAACTCCTATCTTCTGCGCCCAGATCGCCGATCTGGCCGATTACGTAATCGCCGCCCAGAAACGCAACCCAATCATGCCGCAAATGATTGAGAGGTGGAAGGCCATCGAGGCTCACGGGCCTACCGATCAGGAAGAGCAGAAAATTATCCGTGACTACGTCGTCAAAGAGGACGCTCTCTATAAGCGTGCTGACGCCGCCGATCGACTGGTGGTCCCCATCGAAGCACACGATCGAGTTTTGTACGCCTATCACGACTCGGTGACGGCGGGACACCCCGGGGCGGAAGAAACACTGCGTGCTTTAGCCGAAAGCTATTTCTGGGTGGAAATGCAGTCCAAGGTGGCTCACTACGTGAAAAATTGCCTCCTGTGTGCCTCCACCAAGAGGGGAAACCTCCAAACACCGGCACCACTGCGACCGCACCACCCCACAAAGCCTTGGGAGACGATCTCGGTGGACATAATGGGACCCTATGTCAAGACGACCCAAGAAAATCGATTCATCCTGGTCGTCACGGATGTATTTAGCAGATGGACGGAGGCGTTTCCCCTCCCGGAGACTAGCGCGAACACCGTCATCAAGACCGTGGAGAAGGAAGTTTGTTTCCGCTATGGGTTCCCTCGCACGGTAATTTCGGATAACGGCTCACAATTTAGATCCATTGCCTGGGACGCCGCCATGCGACGATGGGGGTCGCACCATTACACCACCCCCATATACCACCCTCGAGCTAATCCGGTGGAGAGAAGAAACCAAGAGATCAAAAAGGGGCTGCGCTTACACACGCTACAAGAAGGCCCAGAGCAGTGGGACTTGCAGCTACCAAAGCTCGTATTTTCTTTAAGGCTCCGTCGCAACGCCGCCACCGGGATGACGCCCGGAAAGGCCATCCTAGGTTACGATCTTCCACGACCGGGAGCTTGGAAACTCCAGGACCGACCCTCGACCGCCCAGAACCAGGGGGCCGCCCGAGAAGACCGGATAAGGCAAGTTCATCGCAATGAACACCGGTACAGGAGCCGGTACGCCAACTATCGGCCGCCTACCACCCGTTTCCAGCCGGGAGAGCTCGTGATGGCACGGAATCTCGGCGCCACCCCAGGCCAGCTGCCGCCCACCTGGACAGGTCCGCATCGGGTGATAGCAGAAGCAGGTGCCAACACGTATTGGGTTGAGAAAGAAGATCAACCGGTAAAGCTCCATCTCGACAATTTACGAACAGCTCCCTCCAGGCCCGTCATCGCCGACGCCGGACCTTCCAGAGGTGGGGGGACTGTTACCACGTGCGAGGAACGAGGCGCCATTGCCACGTGTAACGCCGTCCGGTCGTTGCAGACTCGCCGGTGGAACTACCGTCACTGCCGCGCCCGGATTGGCCGAGCTCGACCGGCCAATGGCAGCCGACCTACCCTGCCGAACTAAATAAAAGAAGCCACCCTGACTAGGAAGATTCATTCGACTCGTCGCGGTCATCCACTCTGTTTCCATTTATATTTTTGTTTTACGATAAGTGTATTTCTGATTCTAACAAATAAAACTAACTTTAAAAATTAAAGGTATTTAATTTTTACTCTTCGACGCCAACGGTAACAATCCACTAGCTAATTATACTTCTAAAAATTCAACTAATGGCATTCGGGAAAAAAATGATAACAGGAAAAATGCGCGGTTAAAAGGGCATTTGAAGGGTGTTTGTCCCGTCGTAATCGGGGAAAATTTGGGGATGCAACAGAAAGAAAAATTATATTCAGGGCCAGTAATTAATAAAATTAATTATGGACCAGCAGGGGACGTAAACAGAAGATTAGGGGAGCAAAAGAAATGGGGGGAAAAATGGAGAATTTAATTTTTAGACAAAGCTAATTTAAAGTTTTGAAATTGTTAAATTTTATATATAAAGATTGGACGTTAAAATGCTTGACCTCGCGCGTATTCATTGAATACACACTAGATAATGTTCAGGTGTCGGTCTAATTTAACAATTGTTAATTTTTGTTAATAATTAACAACAGGGAAAATGAATAAGGGAGAAATATTTGGTCGTGGTTTAGGGGTAGGGAGTTGACAACCAAAACGGATGCGGATTTGGGACAAGCTCAAAGCTAGAATTCTGGGATTCTTATCACTCTGAGCTGTATAAAAAATCCACATCGTTACATGGTACTCGAATGATTAGTATAATCGAATGATCTCTCGTATCTCGTATTTTGAACGTTCGTCGCTCGTTGGTACTCGAATGACGGATTGAGTCGAATGATATATCGTATTTCCGTATTTCGTATTATAAGTGTACACACACAGTTGTTGTAAACCTTTGTAAATTGTAACTCAAAATTTTTTTATTGGATAAAAGGAAAAAACTATTATGAATTACATAAAAATTTCTATTCATAAAAATTAAAAACATTTTTTGTGAAGTCCGAAATAATCTATTGTCCTCAACGACTGAAACGAGTGAAAAACCGAAATCATTCGAGTGGCGACGACAACATCTCGAGATATCTCGAGTGGTTTTCATAATCGAATGAATCGATTATTTTCATTCGAATGATCCCACCACTACAGAATATCAATTCGGTGTAAAAGCGTGATCTCTTGACACTTTTTCTCTTCACACCGGCGAGAACAGACTCCACGGAACATCCCAATATATTGACAGACTCCGAGTGTCAGTTTGACGCCAAAGAAACAGAATAGCACCGCTGGACGACTTCATCTGCAATATATTTGTAACAACAAAACACGTTATTTTTACTAAAATCAAAATGAAAAACTCTCCCAAATGCTCCAACGTGGTGTCGTGGTAGCATCTTGAACCATATTACGCACGGAACATCCCAATAATTAGCGTGTTTTATTTAGCGTGTTTTATAATTGCACTCTTTGTTCGAGTAAGGGTTGCTCGAACAAGTTTGAATCTGCTCGAACAGGATCAAATTTGCTCGAACAGATATGATTTAAAAAACGGTTTGGGCGTCTAACTGTCATCTGTCATGACAAGTTGCACGGAACATCCCAATATATATATATCTGGAAGCGATAAAGACCCAGTTTCAATTAGATATTTTTGTTCTTCGACAGTATCGCCAGGAACTTTGATTTCGACAAGTTGCTATTTTTAAATAAAATTTTAGATTTTGAGGTTATGTTGTGCGCACCATCTAGCTACTCGGCGCACCAAGTTCATGTTCGAACAGGCTGTTCGAGCAGAAATCTGCCATTTAAAAACGCGATCTCATTTGTTCGAACTGCATTAAAAAACGCAACTTTGATGTTCGAGTACTCGAACAGTTGTTTGAGCAATTATAAAACACGCTAATAATTGCACTCTTTGTTCGAGTAAGAATTGCTCGAACAAGTTTGAATCTGCTCGAACAGATATGATTTAAAAACGGTTTGGGCGTCTAACTGTCATCTGTCATGCCAAGTTGCACGGAACATCCCAATATATATATCTGGAAGCGATAAAGACCCAGTTTCTCCCGACACAATTAGATATTTTTGTTCTTCAACAGTATCGCCAGGAACTTTGATTCCGACAAGTTGCTATTTTTAAATACAATTTTAGATTTTGAGGTTATGTTGCGCGCACCATCTAGCTACTCGGTGCACCAAGTTCGTGTTCGAACAGGCTGTTCGAGCAGAAATTTGTCATTTTAAAAACGCGATCATATTTGTTCGAGTACTCGAACAGTTGTTCGAGCGATTATAAAACACGCTAAATATTACGCATCATTTCGATTTTGATCTTTTTTGACAAAATGTCCGCCTAACCACGTTTTCTCATTTTCGCCCGATCGTCTATTTTAACGTACTTACAAGCCTTGTTGATAGACCGAGTAAATGTAATATACACCTTAATAGTTTCCATAGAGACCAGTAAACTACAATGCTGTTATAAGTTATAATCTCGTGCGGTAAGTAAAGTAGAACTTATACCGTTCAAAAACAAATTGATAACTGTCATTCAAAATAAATAATAACAAAAACTCGACTACTCAAACAACTAGATCATTATGGCACAAACAATAAATACAAATTAATAATAATTCGCGTCAATCGTAAATACCAAATTGTGCGATGGGTTGCATATGTAAACGTCTTTTAGCTTATGTTACCGTGGAACAAAAAGCACGGTAGATGAGCCACTTTTTCTTAAACGAAATGTTAAATAATAGTCAAACGTCAATGTCAACGTATAACAAGTTTCTAACCTTAGATTTTGTAAATTTCTAGCACTTACAACTCTCAAATTACATCCTGGATACTTACAAGTACCGACCCTGACCGAGTTCAAAGAAGTCTCGTAAACGGTAAGTAACAAAAGATTTATGGTATAAGTTTGTGAAAATTGAAAATCTTACGTACTTTATGGTAAGTTTTAGCTCGTACAGTATAGATTAGATGACCGATGCGTTGCTCGTGAACCGATGTTGGCTGCTAAGCAGTATACTATTACCACGTCTACTACCCAGTTGATACCGCTGGTCCACGGGATGACAGGATATGAACAAGGTTGATCAACTTTTGAATTTGCTCACATTTTGTCCTTGGTGCTTTCGAGTTTCATATAATATACTTATGAATAAGCAAATAAGATGATTGACAAGAAGTAAGTACAATTCTGAAAGAAGATAAATTGTCGAACATATTCTTGTCAAAATAACCTTATTGCAGTCGCAAATGAACAGATGTACATTGTACTCACAGTGGATTGCTACCTTGTTCGCCACCTTGGTTACTTTGTTCGGCTACACAAAAGTACACGAATGAAGCATTCGTTCCTCCTTGCTTTGCCTCGTTCGCGTTTTGTCTCATATGTCTTGTGTCGGCCCTTTAGGCTTCAGCATGTCAGTGTCTACTAATGTTATTAAAATTTAGTTAATAGAAATATGAAACATATATTTTAAATTTTAATTTTTACAGTTGGGAAACCTATAATTTAGTAGTTTTGTGCTTTTAGATACAAATGGACATAATGGAAATCAAATGCGGCCTGGAAACGATCCGACAACTGTATTTATAATGGAGCACACTTAACAGATCTACCGGTTAAATCACTCTTGAGCAGATGTAATGTTGCTCGGTTCAAGATTCTTGAATATCGTGAATATTGTCTTCAGAAAAGTTTTTGCATGTTAAGGTTGTAGAGAAATTATGTCGAGTTAAACCTGGACCTCGCAGTATTAGTTTATTTATGAATTTAGAACCAACACTGAAATTATTTGTATTTTTTGATAGTATAAAACTGTAAGGGTGCTTTGTGCTTACTCAGCATATTATGTTGTGGAAGTCCTGGTTCAAAGTGAGAACGTTGTGAGGTTAGAATTTTGATTTGTGATCATGATTAAGGTTGTAATTATCTCTTGTTTATGTACCTTTCATTTAAAAGAAAGCCTCAGTTACACCAAAATAGTAACTCGCACAAGTGACTAAAACCGAGTACTAATTACTAAATAACTAAATGCTAGTTTTCTCATTCAATTACTGGAGGAGCTACTAGTATGTAGTAGCAAAACTAATGTATGTTTACAATTTTAGATCTCGGGTTTTAATTACTCGTGTGGCTTATTATTCTACTGTTAGTGTAACTGGAGTTTGATGGTAGGCTCAAAAATTTTAACTGTTAGTTCATTCAGCAGATCAGTTTTTGGTATTTGGCAAATCTTAGATATTGTGTAGTTGTTAGTGCCACTTGTGCTACCACCTAGTAGGAAGTAGATATGTAAAATACCTACAATGAGAGATTGGAAAGTGAGATATTATGTTTTAATACAGAACACGTCGAAAACCATTTATATCTTGTAAATGCTTACACATTGTAGTTGTAGAGTAATTAATTATAAGTTATTACCTTAGACTGTTCTCTATTTAAGTTTAATTAGGTTTTGTCTTTTAATAGTGGTTTTCTTGTTTTTCTTACTTGTAAATCAGTAGTTGCAACATTGTTTATGTATTAAAATTTATATTTATAACATTCGTTTATTAATTAGTTAAAACTATTATGATACATTTTTCGTGCAATATTAAATACTTTGTAAGTTTAAATGTGCAAACCAAAACTTTGTTAAAATTGCAACTTGGTACGCCTAATACATAGGCAACACTTTTAACTCTCCTACTACATTATAAATTTTGTATTTACGAGAGAAATGTACGGAATGAGGTGGTCACATGGTCACCAAAAGTTAATATAAGGCAGAGTTTCGGCAATCTATCAAAAGCTTATCAACGCTTCAAATCTACGCTCGAGACAAGATTTTCGAGTTACTCGTGTGAAAAACCAACTTCCACTTTTTGAATTTTTTTTTCTTGGAAATTGTTAGTAGCATTATTATGAATATCTTTAGCGACTTTTGAATCATTTTGTAGAGTATTAAATGCAGGAAATTAAATTACGTTTTAAGGAACAATTATTTATTCGTATCACAACAATGTAACCCAGTATTTTAGATTTAATTATTAATTATTAAATGTAAATGTATTACCATATATTTTTTATTATATTACCTATACAATGTATTTCTGTATTAGTTTAAAGTTTTCTAGTTTACAGCATTTTATTAGACGTGCATCTAGCATCTTAAGACTAATAAAATTTAAGTAATAAATGACATAGAGGTACTTGTTACATAATAAGTTAAAACTGTCAGCACAATAATTTGTATTTAATAATTATTTTTGTCTTATACTTATTATTATTGTACGTATATTACGTTGAAAAGAATAAAACGTTAGAAAACAATAATTTCTTTTCTATAAGTCTTATATCTTCTAAACTAGAGGAGCAGGAGCGCCCAAATTACACAAGAATATTTAATGCTAATAGGACTAAATAATGGCACCCTCAAAATTGCGTAATTCCGCCTTTTAAAAAATCAATTTTTAAAAATTTCTTTCAAATTTTACAATTTTCGGGCTAGGTAGTAGGAGAGCAGAAGGGCGATCAGGTGTTTGAAACAAATTTTAAATTAAAATAGCAATATTTTTGAATAGTAAAACGCTTATCTTTTAAGCGATAACGCCTCGTTGTGTAACATAATACTACGAGCATTTAAGTAAATATTTCTCTTTAATTTATTTTGACCACCTTATCGCCCTTCTACTCTCCTACTACCTAGCCCGAAAATTGTAAAATTTGAAAGAAATTTTTAAAAATTGATTTTTTAAAAGGCGGAATTACGCAATTTTGAGGGTGCGATTCTTTAGTCCTATTAGCAGCAAATATTCTTGTATAATTTTGGCGCTCCTGCTCCTCTAGTTTAGAAGATATTCGACATAAAGCAGAAAATTTTAAAATTTAAAACATTAAAAATAATTTAAAAGTCGTATATCTTCTAAACCAGAGGAGCAGGAGCGCCCACATTATACAAGAATATTTGCTGCTAATAGGACTAAAGAATCGCACCCTCAAAATTGCGTAATTCCGGCTTTTAAAAAATCCATTTTTTAAAATTTCTTTCAAATTTTACAATTTTCGGGCTAGGTAGTAGGAGAGCAGAAGGGCGATCGGGTGTTCGAAATAAATTTTAAATTAAAATAGCAATATTTTTGAATAATAAAACGCCTATCTTTTAAGCGATAACGCCTCGTTGTGTAACATATTACTACGAGCATTTAAATAAATATTTCTCTGTAATTTATTTCGACCACCTTATCGCCCTTCTACTCTCCTACTACCTAGCCCGAAAATTGTGAAATTTGAAAGAAAATTTTGAAAATGGATTTTTTAAAAGCCGGAATTTCGCAATTTTGAGGGTGCGTTTCTTTACTCCTATTAGCAGCAAATATTCTTGTATAGTTTGGCCGCTCCTGCTCCTCTAGTTTAGAAGATATTCGACATAAAGCAGAAAATTTTAAAATTTAAAACATTAAAAATAATTTAAAAGTCGTATATCTTCTAAACCAGAGGAGCAGGAGCGTCCACATTATACAAGAATATTTGCTGCTAATAGGACTAAAGAATCGCACCCTCAAAATTGCGTAATTCCGGCTTTTACAAAATCCATTTTTTAAAATTTCTTTCAAATTTTACAATTTTCGGGCTAGGTAGTAGGAGAGCAGAAGGGCGATCGGGTGTTCGAAATAAATTTTAAATTAAAATAGCAATATTTTTGAATAATAAAACGCCTATCTTTTAAGCGATAACGCTTCGTTGTGTAACATAATAGCACGAGCATTTAAATAAATATTTCTCTTTAATTTATTTCGACCACCTTATCGCCCTTCTACTCTCCTACTACCTAGCCCGAAAATTGTAAAATTTGAAAGAAATTTTTAAAAATTGATTTTTTAAAAGGCGGAATTACGCAATTTTGAGGGTGCGATTCTTTAGTCCTATTAGCAGCAAATATTCTTGTATAGTTTGGGCGCTCCTGCTCCTCTAGTTTAGAAGATATTTGATATAAAGCAGAAAATTTTAAAATTTAAAACATTAAAAATAATTTAAAAGTCGTATATCTTCTAAACCAGAGGAGCAGGAGCGCCCACATTATACAAGAATATTTGCTGCTAATAGGACTAAAGAATCGCACCCTCAAAATTGCGTAATTCCGCCTTTTACAAAATCAATTTTTGAAAATTTCTTTCAAATTTTACAATTTTCGGGCTAGGTAGTAGGAGAGCAGAAGGGCGATCGGGTGTTCGAAATAAATTTTAAATTAAAATAGCAATATTTTTGAATAATAAAACGCCTATCTTTTAAGCGATAACGCCTCGTTGTGTAACATAATAGCACGAGCATTTAAATAAATATTTCTCTTTAATTTATTTTGACCACCTTATCGCCCTTCTACTCTCCTACTACCTAGCCCGAAAATTGTAAAATTTGAAAGAAATTTTTAAAAATTGATTTTTTTAAAGGCGGAATTACGCAATTTTGAGGGTGCGATTCTTTAGTCCTATTAGCAGCCAATATTCTTGTATAATTTTGGCGCTCCTGCTCCTCTAGTTTAGAAGATATTCGACATAAAGCAGAAAATTTTTAAATTTAAAACATTAAAAATAATTTAAAAGTCGTATATCTTCTAAACCAGAGGAGCAGGAGCGCCCACATTATACAAGAATATTTGCTGCTAATAGGACTAAAGAATCGCACCTCGAAATTGCGTAATTCCGGCTTTTAAAAAATCCATTTTTTAAAATTTCTTTCAAATTTTACAATATTCGGGCTAGGTAGTAGGAGAGCAGAAGGGCGATCGGGTGTTCGAAATAAATTTTAAATTAAAATAGCAATATTTTTGAATAATAAAACGCCTATCTTTTAAGCGATAACGCCTCGTTGTGTAACATAATAGCACGAGCATTTAAATAAATATTTCTCTTTAATTTATTTCGACCACCTTATCGCCCTTCTGCTCACCTACTACCTAGCCCAAAAATTGTAAAATTTGAAAGAAATATTTAAAAATTGATTTTTTAAAAGACGGAATTACGCAATTTTGAGGGTGCGATTCTTTAGTCCTATTAGCAGCAAATATTCTTGTATAATTTGGGCGCTCTTGCTCCTCTAGTTTAGAAGATATTCGACATAAAGCAGAAAATTTTAAAAATTAAAACATTAAAAATAATTTAAAAGTCGTATATCTTCTAAACCAAAGGAGCAGGAGCGCCCACATTATACAAGAATATTTGCTGCTAATAGGACTAAAGAATCGCACCCTCAAAATTGCGTAATTCCGGCTTTTAAAAAATCCATTTTTAAAAATTTCTTTCAGATTTTACAATTTTCGGGCTAGGTAGTAGGAGAGCAGAAGGGCGATCGGGTGTTCGAAATAAATTTTAAATTAAAATAGCAATATTTTTGAATAATAAAACGCTTATCTTTTAAGCGATAACGCCTCGTTGTGTAACATAATAGCACGAGCATTTAAATAAATATTTCTCTTTAATTTATTTCGACCACCTTATCGCCTTTCTACTCTCCTACTACCTAGCCCGAAAAGTGTAAAACTTGAAAGAATTTTTAAAAATAGATTTTTTAAAAGGCGGAACTACGCAATTTTGAGGGCGCGATTCTTTAGTCCTGTTAGCAGCAAATATTCTTGTATAATTTGGGCGCTCCTGCTCCTCTAGTTTAGAAGATATAAGACCTATAGAAGCTATAAGTCTTCAAATTTTATGCTTAGAATTGCGAAACGTGAAATAAGAAAATGAAATTATTGTTTTCTAACGTTTTATTTTTTTCAACGTAATATACATACAATAATAATAAGTATAAGACAAAAATAATTATTAAATACAAATTATTGTGCTGACAGTTTTAACTTATTATGTAACAAGTACCTCTATGTCATTTATTACTTAAATTTTATTAGTCTTAAGATGCTAGATGCACGTCTAATAAAATGTTGTAAACTAGAAAACTTTAAACTAATACAGAAATACATTGTATAGATAATAAAAATATATGGTAATACATTTACATTTAATAATTAATAATTAAATCTAAAATACTGGGTTACATTGTTGTGATACGAATAAATAATTGTTCCTTAAAACGTAATTTAATTTCCTGCATTTAATACTCTACAAAACGATTCAAAAGTCGCTAAAGATATTCATAATAATGCTATTAACAATTTCCAAGAAAAAAAAATTCAAGAAGTAGAAGTAGGTTTTTCACACGAGTAACTCGAAAATCCTGTCTCGAGCGTAGATTTGAAGCGTTGATAAGCTTTTGATAGATTGCCGAAGCTCTGCCTTATATTAACTTTTGGTGACCATGTGACCACCTCATTCCGTACATTTCTCTCGTAAATACAAAATTTATAATGTAGTAGGAGAGTTAAAAGTGTTGCCTATGTATTAGGCGTACCAAGTTGCAATTTTAACAAAGTTTTGGTTTGCACATTAAAAACTTAGAATGTATGATAATAATTTTAACTAATTAATAAACGAATGTTATAATTATAATTTTAATGCTTAAACAATACTGATTTATGGTAAAGCAAAAATGTCACATTAAAGACAAAAATTAATTAAATTTAAATAAAAACCGTATAAAGTAATAACTTATAGCTAATTAGTCTACAATGTGTAAGCTTTTAAAAGATATAAATACTTGTTTTGCGGCGTGTTCTATATTAAAGCATAAAATGTTCCAATCTCTCATTTTTGGTCTTCATTCTCTTGAATAATTTCCTGTAACAATAAACAACCCGTTAAAATAAGTAATTAGTGATGGAGCTCGAACGCCCCTGTATTCTCTACAGCTAATTTCAATTTTACTCATTTAAACTTCTCGAATTTACTTCTAGTCCCGCCCCCACCCTGTTACAGAATTTACGACGATTATAAGTTTATACAATAAAAAAAAGTTATCTTCTACTCACTTTTGTAGCGACTAATCGAGTGTATTAGAAGTGTATTACGATTCCATTACATATTTTAACCGCTGTGAAGCACTGCCACACAGTAACTTCGTAAATTCGTAGAAACTCTCCGGGCGAATTTTGCTATCGTGTTTGCTCACTTCATAGACAGTCCAAAAGAAGGTGGCCAAAGCTCAAATTTAAGTCACCGAAGGTACAACGAGAAGGTCGTCCACCAAATAATATTATAAGATCCTACTTCATTTATGACAAGTTGACAAGTAGATATCGATCTCAAAGTACTACATCAGGACGCTGGTAGCTTATTCTCTGAAACCTGAGAGTTGTTACGCAGGTAGACGAAACCTCTCACACTTACAGTTGATAAACGACTTATCACTTCATTCAACTTGGCGCATTTTAATGGCCAAGCTATAATCGTTCAGTAGTACATACTGTATTAAGGTGGTTGATGGGTTTCCTATCCATTAGGCGTACGTATTTGTTTGTTTTGAATAATTTTGAACTATTCTAATTATTTTAACAAAACCATCCTCAATTTTAATTTTCTAAAGCCATTTTCTTTTTTAACAAAATTACAATACTAACCAGTGTCTAATCTAAATTTTTCTTTCCTGATCTCGATTTCCTCCTCTTAAATTTGACTCTTCTGTACATTGTTATTGGACAAAACGATGCAACTCTCTAAAATAGAAATAAGTTTAGCTACTACTTAATTAAAGCTCACAGTAAATTAACGACAACATGATGTACTTTGGAAATATTTGAATTTTTTTAAGTTTGCTAATATTACTACACTAAAATTGGGAGATGGTAAGACGAGTAATGGTAATACATAAAAATATTAGAATGTAAATGGTAACCATAATTTATTAACAGGAATATTTAGATACAAAGGAAGTTAATTAAATTAAATATTTCTTTTAATTTTATAATTTCACGCTAAACACTGTAATTTTATTTTGATTGTATTCAGAAGCCACAACACTCCACAAAAATCTTAACAACTAATGAACATTCATGAAAGAAAAAAATTTGCATCACAGGAATAAATAAAGTAATAAAACATAATCTACAATTAAAAATAAATTAACACACTTTAAAATAGTGAATCTCACAAACTAAAATTTAAATTTAAAAAAAGATTATAAGTAAGGTTCTGACCAATATTTGACGCTATTATTTTCATCCTTTTCGTAAACATTATTTGACTTAATCTTAGAACGTAACTTAACATCTTTTGGCTTTAACATATTTTTGTGATTACTCAAGAGTCTCGAAGGCGTCAAAATTGATTTCGAACTCAAACCCGTGCATTCCAAAAAGTGTTCGTAAGTTGGTTCCTTGAAGTTTGCGGGCACCGCTACCTCGTTTTTCAATTGATTATTAATAAAAACTCTATTCTTTTCCATTTCGATCTTTTTCTTCATTTGATATAACGAGTTTGCTCGCTGCTGAGGCACCGAAAAATTATTTGTCGCGCGTACAACTTCCACCCTAGTCGAAGAACCGCTATTTAAATTGTATGGCTTATTCGGTTCTTTTATCGAATTTTCTTTTTTGGAACTCGTCAAGAGATTTTGGTCGACGTCCGTGAAATCGCTATAGTCCTCGATGTCGCATTCGTCTAAATTGAATTCTTCGAAATTTTGACTAAGGTCGAAAGTATCGAAACCGCCATTCTGTTTCGATTCGTTTTGTTCTAAAGTAGTAGATTCTAATTCGTTTAAATTTTCAAAACTCGCAAATTGGCGTTTGTGCTCTCTTTTCTCTTTTGGACTAATTTGCTTAATTTCGGATAAAATCTGTTTGTTGTTAAAACTCGCGATTAAACTCGAAACACTACAGCCCATTTGTATCGGACGCGTTCGATCCGGTTGTTGTTTCAAGATTTGGGTATTATTTTTAACGTAGTTGTCGTGATTTATGTACTCTTCCGAGATAGCTTCGTTTTCGTCTGGAATTATTATTTCAGTTACTTGAGGTAGTTTTGGTATTTCTGGAGATAACGATTTTTTTGGATTATCAGACTTTATCGGTGTTTGTTTTGCCACCTGACTCTTTATCTTCTCGACGCTTTTTTTCATAACCATATTCAGAACTGGTTCGTTACCCACAACTGGCTTGTATTGTAGAAGGGTTTTAGGTGGATCGTTTTCTATTTTTGCAACCGTTACGTTTTCGGGTGGCAAGTTTAACTTTTTTGGCAAACGTTCTCTGCTCGGAATAATCGGAGAAACTTCTTCCAACTCTCTTTTTGACAGTATTTCGTTACTATCAGTAGTAGGTAAATTAATCTCCGATATAGAACAGTAATCTGGTTCGGAATCGAAACTTTTCTCTGTAAGCTTCTCCGAAACCTCCTGCGTCACTACTTTATATTTTGATAAAAGATTAGCCGGTTTTGGTGGTAGGGCTGGTGGCATGCGCAAAATTTTACTTTTTCTCACAATTTGAGTTTCCTTTTCCGCCTTTTCCGAATTCGTATCCATATCGATATAATAATGGCTACTGTTGTCTTCCAAAAGAGCTTGCTGATCTTTCTCCACGTCGGAGCACTCTTGATTGAAAGTTTCACTACACTGGCTCAAAATTTGTTCGTAATCGTTACTATAAATACTTTGAGGTGTTTCGTAATAATTTGGCGGCTTTTGAGTAGGAGTTTCGTAATAATTCCCTTCTAAGTGCTCAGATGGTACTAACTCATGATTTTTTTCTTCTTCGTCACTAAACTTGACTTTTTTGTTTCCACCGCACCTTTTTTCAATATTTGGAGATTTGGGTGGCGAGTGTATCGTATCCTTTAAATTTTGCATTAAAATTTGGTTCATGCACTCTAAAACTGGATTATTCCTATAGATATCCCTGTGGTCGTCGTCTTCTTGATCACTAGCACTCGCGTACCAATTATCGTTTATTTCGCCATCACCTTCAAAAACTGGTATGACGTCGCTAATTTTAGTACCGATTTTTTCATCAGTCGTATCTTCTAAAGTGTCGGAAGACGAACCCGATCTAGTTGGCGATATAAATCCTTCTTGGTTATTGTTTAGCCTCTCGTTAATAATTACGGTCGTATTAATACTATCAGAAACGTAACCGTGTTCCTCATTTTCCGTTTGCTCGCTTTCCAAATTTGATTGGAAATTTTCCGAAGGGAGAGAATCTAAATTTTCGTAATCGTTACTAGTATTTTCTTCGTTTGAACTAGGACTGTGCTCGTCGTTTCCACGATTAACAGCTGCGAAATAATTATCGACGCTTTTACGATGAACGAACTTTTTGCCTCTTCTTCCTAAGGAGTCTTTATTTTTGTTTTTGGTAAACAAGTGCCTCACTCTTTGGGAGTCAATTCTAATGTTGTCTTCGCTAGAAATGGAAGGATTGGAATATAGCAACATTTTAGGATCAAAATCCTTTTCGGAGATGCTCGCGTAAGTTTCACTACTACTATCGAGTGACTCGAGATTCGAACTTTGATAATCGTGATAATCCGTAACTACGTATTCCGAACTACTATCCATACTTTCTAAATTTAAATTTATGTTGTAACACTGATTACACTTTTTACAGTAACGATTCGAAGTTATTTTTTGCATTTCTACTTGTTGCTTCTTTATTATACCGTCCTTTTCTCGTAACTTGCTAGCTATTAATTTTTGTTCTTGTTTTAAACGCGCTTCGAAGATTAATAAAGCACGTAAAACTTGGGCCAATTGGTCGTCACGAAGGCGCTTCTCTGCTTGGTAATGCTGTTCTTTTAATTGGAGACGTTTCGTATATTCTGTTACCAACTGGCGACATCTTCTCGTTTGTACTTTGAGAGCACGTTGAATTATTTCTAATTCTCCACGAAGAATAGCAACTTCTACTTCTGACGATGACATCTAAATTAAGAAAAAATATTTTAATAACTTCAATATTACTGCAAGCCAAGCCAAAAGATGAGTTAATGCATTTTTATTTGGAAACGTTATTTTGTTATTGGAGTTATGGAGTTACAACGTACAACGTGGAGCTTTGTGTTACGTAATAAACGCTGAACTATACTATTAAAAGACCTTCAGCCGGCCCCATTCCTATAATGTCATTGGTTGACAATTTAAAAAAAAAATACCCAACACTCCGTGCCATTAGAAACGATTTTAAATGTCATGATCACGAATGTCACGACCTAAAGGCACTTTATAGCACCGTTGGTGAAATATTAAAAGGAGTTAGCGGGCACTAATAAATTCTCCTGCATCATTTTTCATTTCAAACAAAAAAGGCTAAGAAATTTGTATGGAAGGGGAATAATTCACGTTGGGAAGCTCTTGTTTAGACTTAAGTCCTAGAAGTATTTGAAAATTATACATTCAACAACAGCAGATTGAATTGTTAAAGAATGGCAGAACAGTAAAATCGTTTTCAAGAGCAGAATGAGCCAACTAGACCAATAACTCTAATTGAGCTGTTATGTGGCATGGTAGTCTTTGGAAGAGAGTTTCTGATATTCTGATACTCTTCAAGCCAAAGCTAATTTTTGGAATAGGCTCGGTTGGATTGTTTTGGAAGGTTTTCAGAGTACTTGGAACGTTCTACGCTTTCTCCATCGCCTTGTAAGATTTAAACATTAATAAAATGTAACTGTAATAGTCAAAGACGTGGGTACTTTAAAAAGGAAGATGCCATTATTATTAATTGATAAAATTTAATTGATACATTATTTAAATGTCAACTTTCTTTCCAATTAATAATTCAAGTTCGATTAAAGCGAAGTAGGTGATTTTAAAATTATCAATAACATAGAGGGCTGTAGGAATACAAACATGCAGAGCAGTGACCGCATTCTTTAGTTTAAGGCGAAGTCACGTTTGGCGGTCTTGAATTCCTCAGCATCTTTCACCAAGGTTAAGAAAATTGTAATAATTTTAATATTCGTAATTACGGACATGTGGAAAAACATTAATTCGACTAAGAAGAGCTCTGGGTGATGCTTAATGTTTTTTTGGGCGCAAACAAAAATTGAGCGGAATCGTCTTTTACGAAGTGAAAGGTTTATCGATGTGCAAAAAATTAATCTTACAGTCATCTCTGGATTTAAAAAAAAACAACACTTATAGTAGAACAGCATTCCAAGGATTCTGGCTGGTTTTCATCACCACACAAATTTTTACCTGAGGCACTACCGCGTTGTTCTATACTACCATGACCTCTGCACAATGATTATAGTTATTTAATGAGGAACAAACTTCTTTTGCAATCGGGGGTTCGAATAATTCTAAAAGTGACATCACAAAATCTGTCAACATTTTACCACAACCACACACTTAACAGTTAAAGTGTTACAAAACAAAACAAAACAAAGTGGTGTGCCTCTAGGAACAGTTTGGTCTACTTCCGTTATGGTCATGGTTTAAAAAAAGTACAAGAATTACATTTTGCCGGATGCGATTAAATTAATTCCCTCCCCCTTCTCCTTCTGTTATAAATAACCGCGAGGGCTGAAGAAATCAGCTGTTGAAAAAATGTCGACTCCAAAAGAGGCAGGTGTACCCCTTATTTGGCGCACTTAAATTTTCTCCTATTGCTGACGTGCTAAAAGTGTAATAAAGAAAATAATTTTTGATAATTTCCTGTGGGTAACCTTCGCGAGCTTCAAAAACTTCAAATAAATATTATTAATGGAAAAAATTATCTAATTTAGAGAATAATTTTTGAAGCGATTAAAAGAGAAAGGGTAACTAACAATATTTGTGTTAATTTACAAAAATACGAATTACATTTCCTATTATATACGTGCAATTAATATTTTTATAACTTTCTAACATAATACGTAATAGTTGGGAATAATTAACCTTTTAGTACTTATCAAATTGTCTTATTGAAAAATTAAAAATAAAAGCGCTTTTTAATTTTTACATAACTTGTATTAGTCGCGCAACATGTGTAGAAAATTATTAAATATTTTACAGCGTGTGATAAAGTCCCGGAACGACTCTGTACTCTGTAACTTCCCAACAATAGAAGGATACAATCAGAATGTTAGTTTTATCAACCTTCGAACCTAACAACCCATATTACCTTTAGGTTTGGTTAATTAAATAAAATTATTGTTCCAAATTGAAATACTTATTAGAGAAGAAAATGTTATTGACCCTTGTGGGGGGATATAGTTGGCGCTGATTAGTAACATTCCATAAATGTTTTTTTTTAACTTTTGACAAGTTAAAACTGTCAGTCACTGCTTGCTTATCTAAAATTATTCAACTAATTAAAACATTTTTTTCCAATCGTTAAACACCTATATTGGAAAGATAATAATAATAAAGGATGTTCGTCGTCCAACGTGACGTCCAAGTCGCCAAGACTCAGTTTTGCATACTCGGTGCTTAAATTGGCGTAATTATTGAGGGAATTTGATAATGGAAGTATTTGCAATTTAAATTAATTATTGGATACGTCAAAAAAAGCTATTACTAAACTACTATCGCGCGAGTTGTTGATAAGTCTGAAGAATGCGGTTTGTGTATTTCCTTTTTATTTCGACACTTTGAAATTTTCAATGTTGGTAAATATTTTTGTAAGCATCGTGACGATGTAAAAGTTATTACAGTTACATGATTATTCATCACGAAAACCAGAATCGTGTTATAAGTAAATGATATTAATAATCCTTACGCTCGTTAAAAAATTGTTTTAATGCGTAAAGGGACATTCCACATTTCGCTAGAACTATAGCTACTCGCATAGGTACCCATAAGTACGAGTACTTTGAAGATAATAAATTTTTTTAAATTATTAAATGACGGTTTTATACAAACTCCATAGGCGTACTGTCTATTCCACACTATTACAAAATCACTTTGTGACTAGCTACAGGAGAGCAGGCGGTTGACAATTTGCCCACACCAAAAATTGATTTTGCTCTTTTAGATGGAATTTGGAATAAACGAATAAATAATAAATATTTAGGTGCTCCCCGTAATTAAAGTCATAAAGTCATCTAAGAATAGTGTGGAATAGACAGCCATACGCCTATATTGGGGGTATACGTATTATTATATTTAGAGCTTTTCAAAAGAAGTCTCTTACTAGATTTGTTACCAATCTGAATATACTGCAAGTGCAAGTCATAGAATTTAGAGAATTCAGTTCAGAACGAATGACACATGGAGTTATTAAATAAGAATCGAGTTTTATCAATTTAGAAAATAAAACAAATTCCTCGAGAAATTGTAAGCATAGTGCATTCGATTTGCTCATTGTTTTCAAAATTAGATTAATAGTGTTCGTTTTACGATGCATAGAGCTCAAGTATTTTGGAATTTTGCCTTGAACAAATTGGGGGTCGGCTGAAATTTGCATACTGACTCTAAACAGCGCCGAATGACATTTATTTGTTAATATCAATCTGAAAAAAAAATGTGTTTTAACCGAAACATAAGCGACGTTTACTATATTGTTGACTTCGTCTACTTTGAAAATCTAATATGGACGTTTCGGACCCCCCTGAATCCAAAACAGTAAAAAAACTCAAGAAAAGTACGTCTGTCTGTCTGTCTGTATGACGTTAAGCAAAAAAACGCGATTTTATTAAAATTTCGTTTCGGCCACTTTAAGAGGGGCAGTCGAATTATCAAAGTCAGTAGATGGCAGCACGTGCTATTTCAGCTTATTTCAACCGAACGAATCGATTAATAAAAATAAGCTGAAATAGCACGTGCTGCCATCTATTGACTTTGATAATTCTACTGCCCCCTTTTAACAGAATCTTCAAAATAAGCTTTTAAACAAAATCGATACAGAGTGGCCCGAAATAAGGGTACTATTTGGGTCACATTTAGAAAAATCTTGAACAATAAATTTTTACTCGTTAGGACACATCGGTCCTAATTTAAAAAATGCCATTTCAAATTTATAAATTCAAAATGGCGGTCAGTATAACAATCGGCCCATTTTCTAGTTATTTGATTATAACTTTGACAATAATTGTTATTATAAAAATCTAAGAATAGGAGTATACTATAGGCAAAATATAGGGCTTTCGTTTTAATGTAATCGATTTTAAAATAATTTCAAAATTGGTTACTTTTAAAAGGCCAAAGTTGACCAAAATTTTAAAACGAATTTTCTTAAAATCTACTTCGGCAGTTTGGTCTATTTTTGGATAAGTTATAGCTACTAAAGTCCTAAATTATACAACTCAATTTCATTATCCTCGACGCGCTAGTTTCGGAGCTATGATTTTTTGAAGGTCAAAACTTCAAAAATTTATAATTTCTCTTGTAATTAAAATTTGCAATTGAAAGTTGGTCTATTAATTGATTTCATAAATTTCTATTATTTGTTATAATTTCGGTTTAAAAAACAAATTCGGTTAAATCAGAAATTAGTCAAGAAAATGAGTTTTAGTAACACCCCGTATATTTTATGATGCTTTAAAATATTGGAAGATTAGCTATCTAGTGATACCAAACCTTTTTGTATTTTGACTTTCGGTTCAGCCGGAAACAACATCAGCTTTCCTATTTTAAATGGAACACCCCGTATAATTTTATATTTTTAAAATAAGGGAGAGCTTCTGAGCACACTATTGTTTGGTACTATTTCCTAAATATTTTTGAATATTTTAAAAGTTTGTAGAAGTCCTTTATAGCCACATCAACTGTTTTGTTATCTGTTCAGGGGTCTCTTCGAAATCAATAATCAAATTTTTAGCCAACTAACATATTACTATAAATTATAGCGGTTGGTACTTGTCGAGAAGAATTACTCTTAAGAGTACATTCGATAGGGTTCTCTGGAGTCTTTTTCAACTTTTTGAACCCGATGTAATCGGGCCTATTTGGGCTGTTAACAGAATAATTTGCAATTTGTCGGTGTAATTTGGGAACTCTCCACGATTACACATACGTTAGATGCATGATCAGGATCAGATTCTGGAAAAATAAGTTTCAGAAAGTGAAACTTAAGAAAACTCTTAAGAAAATTCATAATTATACGAATTGATATCAATTTAAAATCTTTAATCAGTGAAAACGTTATCTTTCATTTGACTCTCTTTTTCAAGATCACTCCTCTAACTTTTTCATCTCGCCAAATTACAGAACGTCCCTTCGTTCCCACTGGGTTTAAAAAACCAAAATATTTTAAACTGTATTAATATCTTTTAGATTTCAGTTTTAATTAAAAATTAATAAGAGAAGGGTCTATCATCTCCAATAACTTATGGCTCGGGGCCATATCCTTATAATAGAAGTAGGGTTTCGTTTAAATTAGAAATTTAAGAAGAAAAGCAAAATATGCCAACCTAAGGCTATCATTTACCCGCCCAAACCACTAAAAACTCTCAAACCAATTTAAATCAAAATTTTCACAAATTAAAAGCGAGTGGAAGTTTAACATGGGAAACAAAACCTTCTCGACAACGCGGAAAAGCACTAAGCAGATACTAACACTAGAAAAAATCAAAACATGCTGCACGATTTGAAAATTTTACAGCTACAACACCAAAGGAATTTAGACGCTGAAAGTTGCCAACTTCAAAAAAAATTCTTCGACAACTATCAAATCGAAAGACACTCGAAATAAGTTGTTAGGAACTGAAAGTTACGATATGTTGGTTTGGTTATAGGTTAAGAAATAAATCCAAGGTAGTAATAACTTCGATATTATGTAGGTGGGTCATTAATTATTATAAAAATTGATTTCATAAGTTCATGCACACAAAATTTCGTACCTTTTTTTAACGATTCTACTTTGTGGGTATTTACAGAACGTTTAAAAGGTTAAACGTATAAGGCATTACTAACAATACACCTAATTAGGGTAATTGATTGAAAATCAAAATGATAAATTTAAGTTTGAAGTTTCGAGGATAAAATTATCTCAAGACTTGTTCTACTTTTTAAGTGTCTAATTATTTGCAATTTTTTTGTAAGTAAAGTACTGTTATTCGTATAACTAATTATACGAATAAGTGAAGCAACGAAAAATTACATCATAATAATAATTAGAATGCAAACAAACTAAAAAAAATTTTGTTGTTAGATTAATATCGTAAAAATATGCATACACGTATACATAAGGTACACAATTTAGATAAAGTAGTTCAATATAAAATAAAGTTGGATTAAACAATTATCCACGTAAGGTAAGGACATTCTAACAATTGCGTAAACTCATTAGCCCAGTTATGTGGTTATTAATTAAAATTTGGACTTTTTTAAATTAAATTAAATACGGGACACTTAGAATTAAATGCTTGTAAAAATTACCCTGATAACGACACCAAAACTGACGAAACGTAACACACTTTTTCACGAGTTTGCCCCCTAGTTGTACGTTGTAACTACCAAATATTATAATTGTACCCCAAGAGGCAATTAAAACAAATTAAAGTCAATGAAGAAAAATTTCATTCATATACGAACAGATGTTTCACAGACCATTTCGTTATTGAGACTAATTTAAAGTTTTAATTAAACTCACTCAATGGCTTGGTTTGTAAACAAATTAAGTAAAAATTAAAAAAAAAATTAATTTAAACAAACTCACTTCTTCTTTCGTTAATTCCGTATCTGTGTAGAATGTTGACTTATTTTCTTCATTGGGCAAATTGGTACTCACTAAATTGTTATACTTCATGTTTCGAAAAAGTATTTTCAAAACAAAATTGACACTTTTGCTTCAAGTCTTCATTGTAACCAAATAAATTTTTCACGCCAAATAGCACTACTCTGTATTTTTGTGGTTTATTTACGTATTTGTTGTTAAATTTTGATTTTTAAAAAAAGTTTTGTTACTATTCCATTCTACATCTAAACAAGGAATAAACCGATGGAATTCCAAGCATCAACTTTAGTCGTTCGCGAACGGTTAGCAGTGCGTCTTTCCCCACTAACGTACCTGGCCCCTTTCAAAGCCACCAAGATAAATATAACAATACCCACACTACCTTTTATAAAAGCCACCAGGTAAAAGTTAAACATATGCAACCAAAGTACTCTTTGTATTGCTTCGAAAACAATAATTAGCCCAACTTTGATACGAATCGAAAAGGTGGTGGCTCCTCTCGCGCTTTTGCTTCCATCGAACTACTTCGAATTTAACTTTCGCGGTTATTAATATTTTTATTTAACGTTTTTATCGCCTTGGAGTAATTTAAATAATCTCCCCCATTATATTTACATAACCCTCATAAACGAAGGTACTTAATGATATACATCTGCTCGATGAAACAACATTGCGTACACGAAAAACCATAAATATGCAAAATAATGTAATAAATAACAAAAAAAAGTAATTTGGCGCATTGTGTCAAACTTAAATTAGTTCAAGTCTAACAAAGTTACTATTTTTAAACAATTCGAAAAATTGTTGCTAAATAGAATCATCGATAAAACTGAATATTAATGAGTAATGAGCAATTCAATAACGCGTTTGATGGGTGTTTAATCGCTGATCATTAATTTATTTGCAATAATAGAACCACCTGTTACCTGTTAATGTTTAAATTAGATTTTACATCACGAGAATAACATGTTGATTTGTTTTGATGCACTATTAATCGTGAGATCACGAATAAATTAATTTGTCTTTACTCGTCGTTGGTAAAAAATGAATTAAACTCACCATAAGATCGTTTATGAAGGATAAATTAAATGCCCAACGCTTTTGGTTAGGAGACTAGAGCTTCGAATTGTCACATATCCTAAGTATCGATGAAAATAGAGGACTTACGCGAGTCAAAACCCACAAGAAAATTCAGATAGGACCCATTTGAGCATTCCTACAACTACAACAATGGGCCAGATTAGTCTTCGCCTTGTTTAAATTAGCGCGATCTTACCAATTTTTGTATACTTCCACTTCTTTTCTAGTCTGGATTTTTTTCTCTTTTTCCAGCACAGAGAAAACTAAGTTTCGGAACCTGAGGCACGAATTACTGAAAATACATCACTAAAAGATGCCATAAAAATCGCCTTCTTCAATTTTATTTTTAGTAAAGTCTTTGGTCTTACCCACATTTGGTTCCGTTCGACTCGTGAAAATTCCCCGGATGGACGGAAAATTCGGGAAGGTTCCTTCTGAACATTTCTGAAATAATGACCTAGATTAGTCTTCACCTTGGGTAAATGTGCAGAATTAATATCTAAACATTATCTTACTGGTTTTTGTGTTTTTCTCCAATCTTTTTGAGATCATTATATTCTTTTCTCTAGTTTCTGGTCTCTAGCACCTACACAAAGACAAAACAAATCGCCACCGCTTTCTTCGAGTTTTTTCTTACCCGCTCTAATTTGTCTTGCCCATGAAAATTGCCTGAACTTTGCTCTGAAGTGTTATTTGTAAATGATTTAGGCACATAAAAAACTGGACTATCGTGTTGCGATAACGAGCACCATTAACAATACTGTTATTGCCTGAACAGCTGCATTTTCGAAGAAGAATGGTCCGATGATGTCTCAAATTTTTGTATTTCCACTTTTTTTCCAGTTTGGATTTATCATTTGTTCTCTTTTTTCAGCACAGAGAAAGCTAAGAGTTTCGGAACCTGATGCACGAATTACTAAAAAAATTGCCATAAAAATCACCTTCTTCAATTTCTTTTTAAGTAAAGTCTTACCCACATTTAGTTCCTTCTAACTCGTGAAAATTCCTCAGATGGACGGAAAATTCTAGAAGGTTACTCCTAAACATTTCTGAAACAATGACCTAGATTAGTCTTCACTTTGGGTTAATGTGTAGAACTAACACCTGAACATCTTCTGTTTTCTTCTCTAGTTTCTGATTTTGTGCACCACAAAAGCAAAAAACATCGTCACCGCTTTCTTCGAGTTATTTCTTACTCGCTCTAATTTGTCTTGCCCACGAAAATTGCCTGGACTTTGCTCTGATGTGTTATCTGTAAATGATTTCCCTAATAATTCTAATTTTTTCCAACTGCTAACCTTCTACAGAGTTTTTGGCAAATTAATTTACCAACTTACTCAGGGAGAAAGCGTAGGTAATAAAGGGTGTCCCAAAATTCACCCAAGAAGTAATTTTTATGAAAAGTAGGCTTAAATTAAAAATTGTAAATTTTGTATTGATTCATTAAGTATACAGTAGTATAGGGTTAGGTATGGAATTCTATATCGGGTAAATTTGGCCTCTATGACTTTGCTGGCGCATACGCACTCTTTTGTTGAAATTTTCCATGACCGTTTTGCATACACGTGGCTCAATTTCGTTGATAACAGCGCTCAATTTCCTCGTCCAAGGCGTGAGTCAGTCTAAAAACCCAAAGAAAAAAGTCCAAGGGTGTTAAATCAAATGATCTGGGCGGCAAATTTTGAGCACCAAAACACAAAATTTCACGACCAAGAAACAATTGAATTGTTGCTCGGACTGTATGATATGTGGCACCGTCTTGTTGAAACCACATGTCGTCCACATCCATATCTTGCAATTTAGGTACTCGAAAAACTGGATTATCATGTCGCGATAGCGAGTACCATTAACTGTTATTGCCTGACGAGACGCATTTTCAAAGAAGAATGGTCCGATGATGTCTCCAGCCCAAAATTTGTACCAAACAGGAACACGTTGTGGATGCATTTGTTTCTTAACAATCACTCGGATACTCGGAGATTTTCTGAACCCCAAATGCGTCAATGAAAATGAGCCTCATAGCTGAAGATGATTTTGTTCGAAAAATCAGTATCCACACTCAAGACGGTGCCACGTGTCATACAGCCCAAGAAATAATCCAATTACTATATGGATTATTTCACCCACCTAGAGCTGTAGGTCCCGTCTGCTAATAACCACAGTAGTTGATGCGGACGTAAAATACACAAAAAAAATACCGTTGGGCCATTTTCTTTGGGTTTTTTGTAGTCTAAAAAATTTATGCCAAGCCCACTACCACCTACACCTTGAAGGAGAAAATTGAGCGCCGTATCAACAAAATTCAGCCACATTTACGCCAAACAGTCATGGCCAAACAAAAAACCAAAAAAGTGCGTATGTGCCAGCAAAACCGTGGAGATCATTTGTCCGATATGCTATTCCATACATAACCTTACACTGCATTTTTCATAAAATTGCTTCTTACGTGAATTTTGGGACATCCAGGGCGCCAGATCAGCTTTTTCTGACACAAACAATTCTAAAAACTGTTAAAAGGACAAACCGCAAATAAAAATTTTGAAAAGTTCGCCAATCTATTTCTACTCAATATATCGAAAATGAACGGATAAAAGAAAATGATTTCGTCAATAAAAAGAATGAGTGATGATTGATGATAATGATAATGTCGATAATGTGAGTGTGATAAATATTTAATTATTTTACATTTAAAAAATTATCTGATTTTTGTTTCTTTTAACCTTCGCAGTCTCAAAATAAATTGCAATCATTGTTTACCAAAAGCGGGTCATCGATGACCCATTTTTTATTTTGTGTTTTTGGATGAAATAAGGACATTTTGGTTTCAATCTAATCTCGCTTATTAGTGATTTTATCAAAAAATGTTTCTCTTCGTAAAAGTTTTTGCTTGCTTCAAATCTAATATTCATAGTTTCATTTCTGCAGATTTTTATACAGGGTGTTCTTTATTGACGTTTCTCTAAAATTATACATTTTTCGATATTTTCCAGCAGTATATTATGTAGTTTAGTATTTTTGGAGAATACACAGAAGGAAATTATAAAAACAAAAATTTATCATAGAAGTTATTCAAAATAATATCGGTTTCGGGACTGCAGCGGGAAAGCGTTGCATTCGCTGTAGCCTGGACGACGCTTTAGATTCAACAAAGAATGACCGAACCAACTCCTAACAATAATTATTAAATTAATAAAATTTTTAAAAACGTTGACGAATAAACTTTTATCGCAGATGATAAAATAATTAAATGAAATTGCTCAAATTTTTATAGAAATATAATTAAACAAAATATCGACTTATCTTATGGATGGCATCTGGATAAAATCTTGCATGACCTCGCCTCAGGTATGATGAAATGAATAATACCAAAATTAACAGCAGCTGTACCAAAATATATATTATTTTGAGAGATAAGAACCTAAAAGGAAAAAAAATTGTAGATTAGTTTAAAACGAAAGGAAAAAATAGAGACACGTACCTTTTGATAAGAGTTACAATCCTTGTGCACAATGAATCCCAATAATGGGTGGAACAATCTCCCAAAATCGAAAATTTGTAAACTATAATCACGCACAAAAGCACAAGGGTGTAAAATTATATAAATTCTTAAAATTGATCTACTATAACTTTACATGCACAGCACTCAACAATAGCGTACAAGTACACGTTGTTTACTATAAATTAACTTCATAATGAATATTTCTGAAAATGTCTTATCAAAAGACGCGATAAAGAAAGAAATACGTAAAAATTACCTCTCTACCACAATTATTAATAAAGTGCAATAATCATAGAGGGCGTGATAATTCCAAATTTTGGAAAAATAAATCAAAATAAAAACGTTACAAGAAGTTTCAGCAAAGAGCAGCTAAAGCTGGACACTTTACGACTAAGAGCTTTTACGATCGTAAATTGGTTTTACCCCTTACCCATCTATTTTTGATCCATTTCTGTACCACCGAATATAATATGAGATGTTTTCAAATTACACCATTACTCCAGGTTTAACGTTTGACAAACATCACCTTCATGGTTGCACACAAGACAGGTGTCCATAGCACCTGCTAATATTGAAACGTGCCAGTTGCCAGGAAAGATGATTTATTTATCTGGTATGTGCTGTTCGGATTTAGACCGCCACATGAATCTAAAATCTATAATCGTTACACATAGAATTGGGGCGAAAAGATTTTTAAATATTGCGTACCTATTAAAACTTTTCAAGCTAAACCTCTAATTTGTAGAACTCTCTTCTTAATATCAACTGACAAGACAATACTCATCACCTCATCATGATAGCGTTATATCAAGATCTACTAAGCTTCGTAATCCTGATGATGATTTAAATTTTTTTGAGCGCCGTTTCTGTTTTCTTTAAAAGTGCAGTTGGTCGCCATATTTATCTTCTGAACAGTCAGTCGCAAAGGTCCAAATGTGTTGCTGATAATGATAACAATTAGACTTGAAACTAGGACTGGAATTTTTACTAGACACGATTATCAATTATCACACTACACACTGGCATACATTTAACCTGTTTAGGATAAATCCATCTGCATTTCTATTAAAAGACTCGGAAAAATCTTTTAACTATTACATTACCGACGTCCGTTTCAATCTTTCAATTAATCCGTGATCCAAGTCTCGAAAGCAATTCTTAAATCGATGGTAACAATTGAAATTCAGATTGTCTATCTACGTGTAAATGAAATAAAAATTGTAGGTGTTATTTCAATATAGATTCTAATCCGTGCATACAAATTAGCAGATTTCTAATTTTCTTTTAATAACACAATAATATTATATCTACCTGTATAAGATAGAAGAAGAAACAATTGCAAATTGCAATGATACCTAAATAACAGTGTAGTAATAAATTATAAAACTTGCTCTAATTATTATTATTCACAACAATTACTATTTAAAAGTGTAGTTACGAAATTACACATTATTCGCAATAAAGAAAGTTAACACTAAAGAGCACCCACTTTAATTATAGCGTAAAAAATTAAATAACTTCCTCGTGTAACCATGTAAATCATCGCACACAGTTTAATCTGTCACAAAATTTTTGTATCAATTTTGAAGCTAAATTTTTGTTGTAAATTAAATTTAGATAAAAATGGCATCAGTTGATATGATTTCGACCCCAAATCCTCATTACATTCCGGGGTTCGTTCTGCACATTACGTAACTTTTGGTAAAAAACGTTTCTTTTCAGATATACAGGATGGTCGCCTCAATACAAGTTTAGAATTGGCGATACTTACGGAACAACCACCCACAAATTGTTGTTGGATCCAACAGTTAGTCATGCAGAAAAGTTGGTCATTTCTGACAGAACTGTTGATGACTATACGGTACGTAAAAAGCTTCTCAGACTTATTTATTTTAGTAATAGGATAAGCTGATGGCTGTAATTTATACCCCCCTGTAAAAGCCCCATATACGCTATATCAAGAGCAGGAACTTGAGAAAAGAATGTGGCGCACTAGAATTTTCTATGACTAAAACTCACTAAATCCAGAAAGTAGTAACGATATTTTTGTAGGTGGAAAGACCTCCTAAACGAGACATCGATATCGTAAATGCTAGAACTAAACAAGGGGACCCAGTTTACAAACATCCAACAATACCAGGATATGAAGGTATACTTTTAAACACGCACGTACGCCGTTGTAAAAAATAAATACTTCTTTTTAAAGGATTCGTACCTCGCATTAACGGAATGATGGGTCAAAGATACACTGTGCAAGCAACCGAAGCTTTATCAGAATTTGAACAGATGCAAAGTCGTGACTTGGCAGCCTTGAATAAATTAGTAAAGCAAGGTGCTTTACAAGACGGCACGTGGAATCCCAAAAATCTCGAAGATCGTCAGGTACAAAAAAATCATTCCACGAAATAAAATTTAATTGAAAGTTCCTCTAGTTAACACAAAGCGAGTTTAAATTTCCATTAATGCAAGTTAGACCAGAATGTGCGGGTATGATACGAAATCTACCTGTGGACGAACCGCCCCTAAGTCCGCCTGATCATGGTGCCAGTCCATACTTTATGGATAACGCAGATCCTGAAAAATACCTAAAACAAGGTAAGCCTTGACCTTGACATTTAATCAAAGTTGACAGTTTTTATATTAACTCCATCTAATACACTCGCGTAAATTATCGGTTGGTTCAATTAAACCAATTAACAAAATGAATTCCAAAGCGTACGGCTCATTTCTTCAACTGCAAAAATATAGTAAGACTCCGAGTGGTAAGTTCCAGTTTTAATGTGTTTTTTTGGTAGGTTTTACCGGTCAGGTTCCATTTGGAAATGCGTCCTTCGGACAATCAAATCAACCTATGACAAATAGCGCTTTATGCGATTTTACAACAAATTATCGTAAAAGATTAAGTACAGAATGGGCGCCGGTTTCGATAAGCCGCCCAGATCCACCTCTATTGATCCAACCATCTGAAATTTATCATCGACATTTAGGACAATTGCCCAATTACGCGGGTCACATACCTGGAGCAATATTCAGGTTTGTTATTGAGTATTTTGGTTTGTTAAAAATTTAAATTTTTGGTTGTAGGTTTGGAAAAACATACGGCAATGATACCAGAGACGCCAAGAGATGGTTAAGAGGAGATTTCAGTTAATTTCGTATTTCAAATTCATCTACATTATCATTCAGTGCTCATTTCGAACTGCAAACATCCATCCAAAGAAATTCATATTAGTAGTTAAGTGAAATAAGTATTTTCAACAAATAAAAAAAAATTTGCAAATTTGTGCTTTATTTGCTTGCCAAACGATTGCCGTTTGATTTGCAGCTGGGCGTAGTTCTGAATAATTAAATATTTCAAAACGTCTCAAATAAGGAGCATAATAAATACGGACAAAAACAGTTAAAAACAGCAAAAATTTGAAAAATATTTATTCGAGGGTTATTTTTTTCCCGTTTTTCCAATTTTCCAATATTTTATCTGCTTCTTCCAATTTTTCCCGCTTCTAAAAAAGCTAATGAAATTACAAGTTATCAATTTACGTACCTCACCTTAGTAAAACAAAATCGAACATAATGTTCCGCTAAATGTTTATTCTTTCGACTATAGAACGCAGTTGGGGGAATTCCCTGAAGTCCCACTTCTTTAGTCATCCATTTTGTAAAACGATAGTCCTTCTGTTCGTCGCTTTCTTTACTCAAATCGATTCGGGATTCTAAAAGTAGCCCTTAATTTAAGTCCACATATTTTTTGTAAATTTACCCAATGGAGACCAATCGGCAATCATAAAGAATCCACCTTGTGGCAAAATTGGTCTCATGCCGGCTTTAGTTAAAAACTCGGCCATATAATTTCTATTTTCCTCCATGGTGCGTACTAAAGTAGTAAAATAGCAATCGTCTTGGCCCAAACGTGATAATTCAATTTCGAAACCAACAGCTATTGCTTCCTAAAATTTAATTTCGATTCCACCAATAAAAACATAAAGAGCTACTTGTATCTACCTGTAAAGGTGTACTACAAGTGTACATTGAATTTTGGTGAACCATCTGTAAGTTGTGTATTAGATTTGATGGACCATACGCCCATCCAATCTTCCAACCAGTTATGCTGAACGTTTTACCAGCGGATCCAATCGTAACAGTTCTTTCCCACATCCCTGGTAATGAAGCTGCAAAGAAATTTTACAACCCAAATTTCTTGTAGGTACTACTTTAATAATCACCAATTCTGACATGCTTGTAAGGGGTGTAAACAAGCCACTCGTAAACCTCATCTGAAATGCACAAAACATCCCATTTTTTGCACAAGTTGGAAATTTCTTCTAGTTCACTTATCGTAAAAACCTTTCCTGTCGGATTATGAGGGGTGTTTATAATGATGGCCTTAGTTTTCTCATTAAATGCATTCGTAAGCTCATCGAGATCGTAAGCAAAATCACCTGCGTTTGCTTCGTCTGAAGTTGGTTTCTAAAAGTTTAGATTTTAACAAAAAAAGGTAAAAGCGACTTCTGTCTTCTGCCACTTACAAATCTCAATGGCACAAATTTAGGTACGCCACCGGCAGCTGAAATTACCGGCACGTAACTATCGAAACTAGGATCGATTATGATGACTTCGTCTCCAACATCTACATGTCCACATATGGCCGCGTAAAGTGCACCATAAGCTCCCGTTGCCACCAAAATTTCTGAATACGGATCTATTTGGATTTCTAGTAACTTTGTAAATAGTTCAGATAGGACTTTAACTAAACGAGGGTGTCCCTACAAGTTTTAGGTGTTGAATTAGTTCAAGTTGTTTTGTGTACTTTTGAGGTGAACTTACACAACCTCTAGTGTACTGATGCATGTTGTAGTCGCCATTTTCGGCAACTTTACTAAGAGCAGTTGTAATGTGCTTTGGAGATGCAAAATCGGGATAACCTGCACCTAGATCTAATGGTTGATAATCTTGCACTAGTTGGTTATATTCGTTCCTAAAAATTTCGATATGAGGCACGCAATAAATGAAAAAATTCCATACAACTTTTAGTAACTTAATTTTTTACAGTGGTGTCCTTAAGTGTTTTTTTTTAAATTAATATAATAACAGTACATTATATCAACACAATGATTTACCTTTCGAATCCAACAATCGCTTGTTAGTTCATTAAACAAGTTAAATGGAAGAATATTTAAATTTCAAAACATGTTATAAAATTCTTACCAAACAATTTCCTTTTGTCCTCTGTATCTTAATGGTAAATCAAATTTTTTAGCCATTATGAACAAAATGAACGTTTACTACTCGAAATACGTAATAAGAAAGAATAAAAGTGATAATCATTTGTGATTAATGGGTAATCGTTGATAAAATGCCAATAGCATTAAAATTTCAAGAGCTGAAAAGTAATGGTATCGTTGTATTATTTAAGTACCACTCGTCAAATCTGGCATTTAAAAATAAAAACTCATTTAGTGAGAGTGAGTCCCCACATGTAACCACAAAAGCACCATTTGAATTGCGCTGTATTTTCGAGCATTGGCCTAAAGATGAAAAAACACAAAAAGCTTTACATAACAAGATAACAATTTATTACATTGATAAGCAAATGAATAAATGTATTAAAGTAATTGCAATTGATTACATGGTGTAAAAACAAGCAAAAACAAATTCTTAAAGCTTCTTATAACTAGGGAAGCTCTTTAGATAGCTAGTACGAAACTTCAACGATTCTACAATAACCTTATAGGTTGTTGAAGGTCTAGAATAGAAGTTGTAACGAGAAGAAGCTCTCAAAAAGCGCAAAAATAATATTTTAAATTAGTTTCCCGATCAGTGTCAGATAGCTTCAGGTGCGAGATCTTTTTCGAAATGAAAACTCATAAAAAATTATTTACGGTAAACGATAGAGCAGAAGAGTCTCAGACCTTGCTCTCACTTCGGTCAAAAAAGAATTCTCATAAAATATAGATATAGTAGATTATAACAAGTTTTTTAAGACTAAAAAAATGTTAAACTGCTGGGAATGCGTAGGTCTGGATTTACCATTAGTAATGGTAATTTAATTTTAAGCCGTTTGAGCTTAAACAATCCAGAATTTTCGCCTGCGTCGCTATTTCCATTAAATTGTTTAGCTTAGGGCCCCCTTAAAGATGACTCCGGGCGTGGTAAAGGTGGGATTTTTTTTAATTTGCACGCAGGCGGCCATATCCCTAGAAACGGCCCTGATTGGGTAAAACCCGGGATTGAATCAGTGTTTTTCCTCCAGGAGTTTCCTATAAATGATTTCATTGAGGGAGCAGTAGCCCGCCCGCAGATAGGCTCTGCTAGGACTTTGATCAAACCCCAATACGTCAGTAACATTTAAATAAATATAGAACAAAAGTAATAAAATTTCAAAACCGTCCCTCAGCCAATTTAATTTTCAACTTTCATATAATTATTGCCAAAGTTTGTTTAAACGTTTCTCCATTTCTTCAACACTTTTGCTGCCGCTTCCAATTTTTCGTCTTTCTGAAATAATTCTTAGGGCTACAGAAAACTACTTAAAACACCCACATTGAACTTACTTTAATAAAACAAAATCTCACAAAATTTTCTACCAGTTTTTTATCCTCTTCGCCGTAAAAGCAAGTTGGTGGAATACCTTGAACCCCTACGTTCTTAATTAACCATTTCGTAAAACGATAATCCTTATATTCGTCTTTTTCTCCACTTAAATCAATTTCACTTTCTAAAAGTTAATTTTTTTACAATTAAAGTTTTAAAAATAACAATTAGCACCTAATGGTGTCCAATCTGCAATTAAAAAAAAGCCACCATCAGGAACTACAGGTTTCATTCCAATATCGGACAAAAATTCACACATAAATTCTTTCTTCCTCGCTACATCACATGCCAAAACCTTAAAGTAACAATCATCTTGATCGAAGCGTTTTATTTCAACCTCGAAGCCAATTGCAAGGGCCTCCTTTATTGAATGAAAACATATATTAACAATAAATAAATTTAAACATAACTCGCCTGTGTCGGCGCAGAACAACTAAGGCACACAGTTTGATGAACAATTTTTAAATTGTGCATCAATTTAGCGGGGCCATACGACCATCCAAGTTTCCAGCCAGTTATACCAAAAGTCTTTCCGGCCGAACCAATCGTAATAGTTCTATCCCACATTCCGGGCAAAGTAGCTAAAGATATTTATTGAAAAAGTGCGACTAAAATTGTTTGGGTTGATTTACCCATACGTATGTGTTTGTTTGGGTGAAATACAAGCCACTCGTAAACTTCATCAGAAATGCACAAAACGTCGAATTCTTTGCAAAGGCATGCAATTTCCTCGAGTTCTTCATATGTATATACTTTTCCAACAGGATTATTTGGAGTATTTACTATTATTAATTTAGTTTTTGAATTAAACATATTTCTAAGTTCGGTACTATCTAATGCCCAGTCAGTAGATTTGTAACAATCTGATGTTGGTTTCTTTCAAAAAATATTACGAAATTTTCACAGAATAATCTAAAAGACTTACAAAGCGTAAAGGTATAAACTTGGGGGTACCTCCAGCAGCATGGACCATAGGTTCGTAACAATCGAAGAAGGGTTCAACTATTATAACTTCATCTCCACATTCTACGTGACCTAAAATTGTTGAAAAAAGTGACTCATAGGCACCGACTGTTATTAAAACTTCGGTGTAGGGATCTATATTTCTGCATATCAGTTGGGAATATAATTTTGATATAGCCTTTACTAGACGTGGATGACCCTACAAATCAATTATTTACTTGCGAGTTACAGTTCAAAGATTTTCTTACCATTCCTCGCGTATATTGGTGTATAAGAACGTCGTCACCATTAGCTACTGCTGCAAGTGCCTTAGTTACATGTTTGGGTGGTGCATAATCTGGAAACCCTTGTCCTAAGTCTAGTGGCTTATGCTTCAAAGCCAACTTTGCGTAAACTTCCCTGCAAATAAAAAGTTCTATAAAATCATTAGTGGATGCAGTTTGCTTTCTTACCATACACTAGGTTTTTGTCCCGCAAATCGGGAAGGTAAATCAAAATTTCTTTTCTTATCGCAGTCCGTATCTACCAAAACGTTAATAAAAGTGAACAATAATTTTTGTAATTCAACTTAGCTTATCTAATAAGACAACTGTATCGTTTGTAGTCCAGTCAAGTAGGAATATTGAATTGCTTTAATTAAAAGTTTTATGAAGTTTTAATAGTAGGTAGGGGGGCCACTAGAACACTCCAACCAAGGTTCTCCCTTCGAACTCCGCAAGGAGTGGGCGCCATTTTAAATTTAAGGGATGGAATCGTGTATCTCAGTAAATATTGCTTGTTCGTAAAAAATTACTATTACAAAAATTGTTAAAGAAGATCCATCCAAGAACTTTTGTTTGGAACTATTTTAAAATTTCTTATTGTTCAGAAGTTATAAATTTTCAAAAATTTTCTAGTATTTGTCTAGGATGTACATTTGGACATATCAAATATTAGGCAGAAATGAATAGGGTTCAAGTGAATTTGCTGACAACCAGTATACAAAATGTAGACTAATTTATAATGGTTTCACTTTTGCAATTTCTGGAAATTTTAAGCTGTCTTTAACCCAATTGATTTTTAAGCTACAATGATGCAAAAAATACTAACTTGAAGAAAGTTCAAGAAGCTGGCATCTTTATCTGAAGCATTTTTACGTAATAAAACTATATTTTCAAGAAAATTAAGTAAATAAACTTTAAAACTATCGAGTGTGAAAAAAAGCTGGACCATTAGAGGTAGAGGTACTAGGGCTAATGGGGCCGTAGTCCAAAGGTTCTATTTGTGAATAGACGTTTCACCCACTACTGTGGTAGGAGTGACATTACTCCTCAACCACCGGTACACATACTATGACCGCTACTGCACAGAATTCACTCACCTAAGTGTTCCTTTGAAAATGCCTACCACAATAGTGAGCAAAACATCAAGATTCACAAATAGAACCTTTCAACCACTGCCGATTAGCCCTAGAACATCTACCTCTAATGACGTCGGCCGTGAAAGCCTTAATACTTTTATTTAAGAGTTGGACCTTTCAAAAATTCTGTCAGCCAATTTTTATCCAATTTTAGAAACTTCAAAAATAGTAAGTATAACATTTTTCGATAAAATTATTTTTGAGAATTTTGGCATCTTTGACATTCATTTTGTGGACATTCTACATTTATTGGCTTCTTAAAAAGTGGATGAGAGTACTTTTTAGTACCCGAGACAACTGAAAATGTCAAGCATATTTCACATAAAATACAGAAGTATGTATACTTCATATTAAAATATTATTTAATAATTATTGTAAATTTTACAATTCTAAAATTAAGTCCTTACCCTTACTTGAACTCAATTTTCTTTCAAAAACTGCCAAAAAATTAAATGAGGGCAGTTTAATTCCAGTTCTAAATAATTTGTCACAAATTTTCATGATTGCCAAGGTGATTGCCTTAATTTTAACTTTGTTTTACTCGCAAAACCAGCTAACATACACAATAATTAATTAGGTAGCTCCTTAAAATAATTGAAAAAAAATAGAAAAAATAACAATACATATTTATTTCTCTAAACAATCTACTAGGCAAAAAATTCATTCTTCATCTATTTACTGCCTTTTTTCCATTTTTCCAAAATGTCAGCAGCTTGCTTCAAGTTTTCATCTTTCTAAAAAAGCACAAGGAATCAAGCCAAGATTTACAATTAAATGTTAAACATACCTTTATAAAACAATACCTCACGTAATCTTCGGCTAGATTCTTATGAGGTTCGCTGTAAAATGCACTACTTGGTATACCTTGAAGACCTACGTTTTTCGTCATCCATTTTGTAAACCTATAATCCTTATACTTATCACTTTCAGAACTTAAATCGACTCGTGAGTCTAAAACAACTATGTTATTTTATTTTATTAAAATAAAAACACTAGTAAAAACCTAATGGAGTCCAATCGGCGATCATAAAGTATCCACCTTCGGGAACTATTGGCTTCATACCAACATCGCTTAGAAATTTGGACATATAATTCCTCTTAGCTTCAAGTTCGGCTGGCAAAGAATAAAAGTAACAATCTTTCGAGTCCATACGACTCAGTTCTTTTTCAAAACCAAGGGCTACAGCTTCCTGAAATATTTAATTACCGATAACCAATAGCCTAGAAGTTGGCACAACTTACTTGAATCGGTGTCGGACAAGTGTAGACACAATTTTGATGAACCATTTGTAAGTTGAGCATTAAATTAGTTGGCCCTATAGCCCATCCTGTTTTCCAGCCCGTCACACTAAAAGTTTTTCCAGCTGAACCGATTGTAATAGTTCTTTCCCACATTCCGGGTAGCGTAGCTATACATATTTAAAATACAATTCAAATACAAAACTATATCAAAATTTACAAACCCATTCTTATATGTTTGTAAGGTTTATAAACTAGCCACTCGTACACCTCGTCGGAAATGCATAAAACATTGTATTTTTTACACAAATTTGCAATTACTTCCAGTTCTGCTTGTGTGAAAACTTTTCCAAGTGGATTATTTGGTGTGTTCAGGATAATTGCTTTAGTTTTTTCGTTGAACATACTTTCCAGCTCTTTCGGATCTAAAACGTAATCCCCTGAAGAGATGACGGAACCAGAGGTTTGTTTCTGAAACACAAATAGTGTAATGAAATTAGATCAAAAATCCTGGTTAATTTCTTAAAATACTTGTGCAAGTTTTCATTAACTTTTCCAATGTTTTTTTTAAACCACTATAGAAATTAAACTTACAAGTCTTAAAGGAATGAACCTAGGTACACCACCGGCTGTTTTAACCATAGGTTCGTAGCAGTCAAAAAATGGTTCTATAATGATGACTTCGTCACCTTCATCGACATGACCTACGATTGTTGAAAATAAAGCTTCATACGCTCCTGCTGTCACCAAAACTTCTGATAGAGGATTAATCTCACGCCCGAGAAGTTTAGAGTAAAGCTTAGACAAAGCAGCAACTAATCGAGGGTGCCCCTAAAACATTTCAATTACACCGTACACCAAAAAGGCAAAAAATCTTACATATCCCCTTGTGTATTGATGAAGCAAAATATTATCACCAGTAGCTATTTGGGCAAGAGCTTGAGTTACATGTTCGGGCGCTGCAAAGTCTGGAAATCCTTGTCCTAAGTTTAACGGTTTGTAGTCGAGAGCAAGCTGAATATATTCTACCCTAAAGCAAAAATTAAAACAAAAGAACACTCCAAATAAATAACTTACCATACACTTTTCTCACTATTAGCATAACGCTTTGGCAAGACGAATTTCTCTTCTATACTCGACATGACTGCAAAATTTCTAGCAAAAGTTGGGTTCTTTATTAAGTTAAAGGGAAGAGAAGATATAGTTTTTCTAAACATCTAAAAAATTGATGTTGCAATTTCAAATACGGTCAACAAACTAAACCTTGTCCTCACTTATAAACATTTTTTACAGAAAACAGTACATAAGATAAGATGACCCTGAATTTGATAAACTTACACTGGATTTTTCAAACTATTGGCTTACCTAATTATACATAAATTATACCAGATTTTTAAATACGTGATAAAGCAACAATGTAAATGTTGTCGAGAGTAGATAAGGAAGTGAGGTTAGAAAAAAATCAAAGTGACGTTAGAAATAGCGGCAAATTTAAATTACAACTTGTTGAACTCTTGAATAAAATAATAATTTTTAATTTAATTAACGTATTTTATTTAACAAGTAATTGCTTTACATTTTTGTAATGCTTCATCTACCTTTAACAAGTACTCGTTGTCCTAAAAAAAATAGAAAAGTAAACCAAACGATTTCAAATTTTACCACTTTTACCTTAACAAAACAGAAGCGTGCATAGTTTTCTGCAATTTGTTTATGACTATTATTGTAGAAAACAGAATTAGGTATTGCCAACACTCCTGCATTCTTTATTAACCATTTAGTGAACTTAAAGTCTTTCCAAATGTCTGCCTCTTTGCTTAAATCAATGTGCGACTCTGCAGAGATAAAATGTAGAATATGTACCGCCCCGTTTTGGCGCTGATGACTTTACCACTAGCAGAGAGGTACAATAAAAAATAATGAATAATCTGCTTCTCCCCCTTCTATTTTATTCTTGTATTGAACCTCTCCGAGGGTGGCGTAAGTCACCAGCACCAAAACTGAGCGGTACCTCTATAGGTACTACTACTTAAAAACAAACTTAAATTACCCCAAGAAGTAAAATCGGCAATAATAAAGTAACCGCCTTCTGGTACAATCGGTGTCATACCGATATCGATGAAAGTTTTAATCATTATATCCCTTTTCACTTTTAAATCTTTACATAACGAATAGAAGTAACAATCTTCGCTGTCCAATCTTTCCATTTCTCTTTCAAAACAAAGAGCAACGGCTTCCTTTACAAAAGTGGATGAGTAAATTGCAAGCATTTTTTATGTAATTTACCTGTATGGGCGTATGACAACTAGAAACAATACCATCGTGAACTACCTGTAAATTCCGTAGTAAATTTGACGACCCTAAAGCCCATCCTACTTTCCAACCAGTTGCGCTAAAAGTTTTTCCAGCCGAGCCTATAGTTATTGTTCTTTCCCACATTCCAGGAAGAGTAGCTACAATTAAATTCGAAAGAAATTGTACAAATCTTAATTGTATCGAGCTGTTTACCTATTCTTATGTGTTCGTGTGGTTTAAAAACTAACCATTCATATACTTCATCTGCAATACACATTACGTTCCATTTTTTACACAAATCGGCAATGATTTCCAATTCTGACAATGTAAAAACTTTTCCTAGTGGATTATTAGGTGTATTTAACAAAATAGCTTTCGTTTTGCTATTAAATAAACTTGTAAGTTCTTCTGTGTCTAAAGTGTAGTCTGCAGAAGAAATGACTTTACCAGGTTTTTTATTCTAAAAAGTTTTAGTGAAGTCCACTTAATGGAAAAGAAACAACTTACTAGTCTCAAGGGTATAAATCGAATATTACCACCATTTATTTTAATCATCGATTGATAACATTCAAAAAAGGGTTCGATGATTATAATTTCGTCACCTTTATCGATATGTCCAGCAATGGTCGCATAAAGAGCTTCCGAAGCTCCAACGGTTATAAGAACTTCATTTTGTGGATCAACTTCCCGGTTAAATAATTTAGAATAAAGTTTAGACAAAACTGTAACTAATCTCGGATGTCCCTGGTAAAATAACAATAATACCGTAACATAAATTAGGAATACTTCTTACAAAAAGTCTCGTATATTGATGGATGCCTTCATTTTTTGAAACGGCCACATTTTTAAGACCTTCAGAAACATAACTTGGAGGCGCGAAATCGGGGAAACCTTGACCTAAATTTAAGGGTTTGTATTCTAAAGCGAGTTGAATGTATTCGGCCCTGTAAAATAAAGATGAGAAAAACAGAATTACTTCCAATATTATTTTACCAAACGCTGGATCCAATTTCGTCAAAACGTTTTGGCAAAGCAAATTTACTTCTTTGTTGTGCATCCATCGTGGAAGCCGACGTTAACTGTCTTACACAAAACTTAATAAAAGTAGGTCTCGAGTTTAAGATCGTCTTTAATGACATTTTAACTATTTACTTGAAACTTAGGTGTAAAAAAGTACTGGGTTCAGTTGACAGTTAGGAGTTATCAAACTTTTATCTAATAAAGCAAACATTTAATCCACTGTATATCCAGAAATGAAGATAATTAATCTAAATAGTATGTGACTTATGATCTTTGAGCAGAACAAATAAATAGTTTAATAATTTATTATTAAAACAAAAACAATATTTTACAACTTAAATATATTACAATAACTTAATTTATACAACTGAAGTTTTTCACACACACATACGATCACAACCATCATCACAAATTTTGCGAATACAAAATAAAAAAAAACTTAAACATTAATGACACAATAAATATTTTTAAGTGGTGAAATTTTGATAAAATCCAACTACCTCAATACTGTTATTAATGTAAGTCTTAAATGTTTCCGGTCCCGGAAGCGTAAAACAAAAAGTTACTTGAAGGTCCAAAATTTACTGGGGTCTTTGGACTGGCACAAGAATACATAAAATCATCCGATTGTAATTGCGTCCTATTCATATTTGGCTCAGAAGCCGATCGATGTATTTTAGGTAAATTTCTTAAAAATCCCTCTAAAGAAGCGTGAATTTGCCTAAACAAAGGTCTGTCCTCTCTGCTAAACTTAATACAGTCTTCGACTAGCCTCCTTAATGCTTTCGGTGTATCGGACCGTAACTTTATTAAGTCAGGTTTTAAATAACCCCTACCTACCATAAACAAAATTTGATCTTTGTTATTTATGTGACTGTATGGTAACTGTCCAGCTAATAATTCAAACATAACGATACCAAACGCATATACGTCGGACTGAAAACTATAAGGATTATCTTCTTTCATTCTGATGACTTCGGGCGCCATCCAAAGTATCGATCCAGTGGGTTGGTGAAACTGTTGAGAGCCAGACCACCTCGTTTTGGCCGTTGCTAAACCAAAGTCGCCAATTTTCACTGTTAAATCGTCATGCAAAAATATGTTATTCGATTTTAAGTCTCGGTGTATAATATTTTTTGCGTGCATGTAATCCATGCCCTGAGCAGTTTGTCTCGCAATTTCGATGTGAGTAAACAATTCAAATTTCGTTTCAAATACGTGGAGATGCTTATAAAGACTGGATCCTTCGCACCACTGAGTAACTATGGCTAATTGTGGTTTGCTCACACATCCCATAAATAACAATATGTTTACGTGTCTCGTTTTACGTAACACGGCGACTTCATTTTTAAACGCTTGCAGTTGGGCAATGGTTGGAATTTTTACGTTTAAAGTTTTTACAGCGACGGGCCCGTGCCAATGCGCTTTATAAACTGTGCCAAAACTTCCCGAACCTACTCTGGGCCCGACTAAAATTTCGTCTGCGGGTATTTCCCAGTCTTCTATGCTTTCACGTGGAGCAAGTAAAGGTTTGCTTTCGTCGGCTGATCTAGCTCTAGGTCTTCTTGCCCCAGGTTGTGAGGAACTCGTAGGTGACGCTTGTGTACTTCTACAATGTGGTGGTGAATCATACTCGCCAGCACGATTTAGTGATAAGGAACGAGGATAGTCTTCTGGACCTCCTTTTACATTGTTCAAACAAACGTTTGGTGCCGAACTAGAACGATCGTGATGTCCGAGAGTACCCGAATGACGTGATTGTCGAGGATGTGGTAAATCTAAGCCAGCTTGACCGGGATGAAGTATTCCGGCACACGATTCTGCCGGTCTTGCTAATAGCGCCCTGTAGTATGCATCTGTCATGCGTACCTAAAACCAAACAAAAATGTAACTACAAAATACGAGAATACTAATCATAGAAATTGGAATATTTTTATTACATCAAACGCTGCTCCATATTTTCTAGTATTGTATTTACTATTACTTACTTGGTGACATAGCGATGGAACTCCATTGGCACAACGTTGATGAAATTTATATCCACAAGTTCGACAGTGAAATCCTTGAAATAAAAGTCTTCTACAACACTCACAAAACACCAACGAGAAAAACGTTTTTCGTACAAAGTTATGAGAAATACTTGTAGGTATAGGAAATTTATCTAATATTTTGACAGTTATTTCGTCACATTCTAAAGTACTTATATCCACATCCCAATTCACAGATATAGCAGACTCTCCTAGATACACACAACACATTTCACAATTGAGGTTCCGTAATTTCATTGCTTTTGCTAAGGCTTCCCGCAACGTAAGACCATCACGTACTTGAACGCTAGTTCGTTGCTGGTTAGGTAAATGAGCTCTTAAAAAACTCTTAGGCCGCTGTAAAGTATCGTACTGAGGTGGAGTGTAAGTTTCATATTTAGATTCGCAAAGTTCTTCTTCGGGACTTTCTCGTCCGTTACTAAGTTGTTCTAACAATCTTCGTTCTTCTGCTTCTAATTCGTGTAATTTTGAAGTTAAGTCGTCGTATTCTTTTAAATACATTGCCGGTGGATGTTGAAAATCGGCAAATTTCGCATTTAATGCGTCGATATTTGCACGAGTTAAGCTTATTACATTTTCTATATTTTTTAATTCTTGCTGAATATCCATATCTTCACTATCGGTCGACATATTTGAACTATAATCATTTGCATCTGATAATGTCGACGAACTTCCATTCAATTTTGGTTTATTTCCAATTAATTTATCAAAATCTTGTAACACTGCCATCGCAATTTTCCATTTTCTTACCTGTCATTGCAGTCGAATGTCGAATGCAAGGTAATACGATATGTCAAAAACTAACAGGCGCACCAACTACTAAAATACCAAACACTGCACGAATAAAGGTCAGTTCACATCATGCGAAATTCCGCAAAATCGGTTAAAAAAATTTTGTGGCAGGAAAAAGAGTAACCCGCAATAAGTTAAGAATTTCCCGCCACGACATTTTTTAAACCGATTTTGCGGAATTGTAAGGTTGCAGGGAATGTAACTGTCATTATTATGACAGCTATACAGGGATGTCGTTTTGCTTCCGCATGGCGGAAGCGCGGAACCAGACAGTGGTTAGTCACGGTTATAGAACTGTTTTTAATAGAATGGTTGAGAAATGGTGCGTGGAGTGTAAAAAAGTTAAAAAACAAATGGAGAAATAGAAAAGCAAAGAAGGAAAAAGGAAAAAAGAGGACTGCTTACAAATAAACTACGATTGACAGCTATGTATATAACAGTAGCTAACAGGCTAACATGGCCACATCCACAAGTGCCAAGCGACACCTACTTGAAACTTTACAGAAAACCTGTTAATGGCAGCTGTCATGAATCAAAAGTCCTAACCTCATATACTTCAAGCTTTCCAGATTACCTGCCATTCCGGATTCAGCATCATGTAAATCCAACATAATAATACTGGTGCAGATTAATAATTATACAGCATCAAACAAAAGTTATGATCGTAGAGAAAAAGCAGAAATACTACTAAAATTCAAAATACCTAAATTTTTAAAACTTCTCTTATTGGTTATAAACAATATTTACATTTAAATAAAACTTAAAATCCCATAATGGGCTACGTTTTCTTTCCATTAATTCTGTTAATTTTATTTCTCGAAATACTATCAAAAAATAGTAGACCGGCAGCTCTTTCTATACTATCGGGTGGCACTTGAAAATTTTTAAGTGGCACACTATCTTCGATGGATTGATTCGGCATAACATAAGCTTCCATTTCAAATTCACCATTCGATAACACACCAACGATAACTTTAAAAAAGTGCGTTGGAACTGCTACATGATTAGCTCCAATAACTTCAAACTTTACATAATTTTTACCATTAGACTCCTTACGTGGTAAATATAAAGGTCCCGTACAACAATAAACGTCTTTATAAGTTCTCGTTAATTTTCTAACATATTTTTCTAATCTATTCCAAGAATGACGATTAAAGCCCTCTCCTACTTGAGGTGCCATATTTGAAAGAAAAAATGTTTCTCCTATATTTTTCTGACTATTTTGATGATTTCCAGCCGCTGCAAGATGACCGCGATCGTATCCGGATCCTTTGTAATCCGAATTAAGAGATCGAAAATAAGGATGTATGCTCTTGTCATCGGTAAATTGGCATTCTGCTCTATTGACACCTTCTGCGGACGCAATATTTTCTTTAGTTAGGTGCTCGAAAACCCAATTAGCAACTCTATTTCGACGATCGTAACTTAAAATATAATCATCGAATGATCTTACGTTATCGAGACTTGGAAAGCCGTATTTCATAATTTGGGTAACCCGCTTAACGTTAGTGGGTTCCTGAATGGTCGGTGTAAATGGTGTAGCAGCAAATACCCGAGAAAAAATTGGTAGACCATCAGGTTTGTCGTAAACTTTATAACATGAATTACCCCACACATTTATTCGATTTTCAAAAAATGTGCCAGCAATAAAACTGCCACCAACTAAACACAAGCCAAATAGTCTTTGTTTAGACATTTTAACTACAACCAAAACCCAAAAATTTGACTTTAATGACGTTTAAAAGTGAGGTTAGGAAAGCGCACATTGTTGCAAATTAATTTTTTTCGGTAAAAGGTAAAACTGTAAAACTATACCAAAAAGTTAGGATAGGATGTGGCAATGCTAATATATTGTTTAGGAACAAAGTTCAAGAAGCACAAACAAGTTTTCAGGTCGATGAACAGGCAACTTTTCACTTTTCAAGTAGCGATTAGAAATACCATAAGTAAATTTTTAAGATGAGTTCTCTGTTGGCTGGAAAATTAGCTTTTGTAACAGGTAATTTAATTGTTTAAATTTAATAAACCGAAAAAGCCATTAATTAAATTTAAGGAGCCGGATCGGGAATTGGAAGAGCAACGTGCCAAGTTTTAGCTAGAGAAGGAGCCCGAGTGATTGCCAGTGATCAAAATTTAAACTCTGCAGAAGAAACGCTCGAATTAGTTCAAAATAGTTTCCCTAATAAGCATTTAAGTTTAGAATTAAATGTTGGGCAAGCGATTAGCATTAAGAGCGCCTTAAAAAATGTATTGGAAGTCTACAGACAACCACCAACCATTATAGTAAATTCTGCTGGAATTACAAGGGATAATTTTATATTAAAAATGGCCGAAAAAGATTTCGACCAAGTCATCGATATAAATTTAAAGGTTTTAAAGTTTGTAACTACACCAAAACCTGATTGCATTCGTTTTTTTAGGGAACTTATTTAGTTATACAAAATTTTGCTCAAGCAATTATCGATAACAAGGAGACAAATGCGTCTATTATTAACATAGCCAGTTTTGTCGCAAAGTTTGGCAACATAGGGCAGGTTAATTATTGTGCAAGTAAAGCGGGAGTTGAACTTGTAACTAAGACTGCAGCAAAAGAATTGGGTCAATTTGGTATCAGATGCAATGCTATTTTACCCGGAGTCATAATTTCGCCCATGATCCAAACTATTCCTGATAAAGTTAAAGAAAAGTTTATGTCTAATATTGCATTAAGAAGATTTGGAAAACCAGAAGGTAAAACAATACCAATAAAAGAAATTTACCCTTCAATTCTTATTTATAGAAGTTGCAGAGGTAATTACCTTTTTGGCATCCGATCGAAGTTCATACGTCAATGGAGCATCGATCGATATTACTGGAGGTTTTTAAAGTAAACTTTTTGTACTTCAATGATTTTATTTGTAAATAAAATTTTACTTGTTTTTCTTTTTTAATTTTTTCGATTTTCTCCATTCCTTATAATGCGTCTTCTGTTTTTCTTCGATAACTTTCTTATATTTTCTTTTGTTATATTTACTGAACTCTGCATCTGCCAACAACTCGTCAACGAGCGTCTTTTTCCTCTCCTTCTTTGTTAAACGATTGTTGTAATAGTCCAAAGGCGAATCCAACACTTTGCCAACCTAAATTATATCATTATAATAATAATAACTAACACTGATAAATTTAAGCTCCGTACTTGGAAGTATTTAGGTAAAACTTTAAGATCGTTCTTTTTGTAAAATCTCTTAGGATCTAAAACCGAACGCATTTGTAATACTTGAAGATCATTTCTAACTTCTGGAGTAATTTCGGTAGCTGGTAATCCATACCACTGTTCTCCTTTAGTTTTTGAACGCTCTTTCTAAAACACAAAAATAACTATTGGAAATTACGCCTAACGTAACACTCACCATTTTCTTCATCTTTAATCTGCGCTGTGAGACTTCATAAGGTGGTACCGAATGCAAACTTTCAAATTCTGGAGTTATAACCGACTTTTTTAATAGTTCTTGTACATTACGTTGAGACTGGGGCAGCTTGTCCACCGACTTGAAATCAAATTTTTTCTTATTCGTCCACCCCATTTCTTCTAAAAATGAGTCGGATTTCTTTTTTTCGCTTTTACCCTCTTTATTAATTAAAGAAGCTCTATAGTCTGATATTATTTCTTTAATTACCGAACTAGCTAAAGACAGAAAAATTCAAAAAAAGTTACGAATTGAGGTAGTTAGTTTCCTTACTCGATGTTGTAGGTAAAGCATCTTGTTCGTGTGTTATTACATTCTGTTCCGTTCCTTCAGCTGCTCCGGACTTTTCAATATAAAAATCACACATTTTCAAATAACTTCCGTTAATAATCGCCTCTATTCCTATCGATTTATATCTCCTTTCGTTGACATAAATATTTAATTGATTTAATTTATTGGCTAAGTTTGAGGTTATGTCGTTATGACGGAATTTGGTGAAACATGTGGCGTCTGGAATTAGGCCTATGACAGATAGATGTCGCTAGTAGGATTTTACCGTGTGTTGGCGCTATAAATTAAAAAACAGAATAATAAATAAACGTTTGAAAGCAAATTAGCTAGAAATAAAATGCTTAAACGTGCTCCAAATTATTAGGAACTAAATTGCATGATGATGGTAATCTATTACTATCAACTAGTAATTTCAGTTTTCAAGAGAAGTAGTACAGGAAGGAATTTCAATATTAGAGATGAACTACTATTTTTCAAATAAAAAATGTATTTTGACGTAAACAAGACAAGAAACACATGAGTATTGCTTCAAAATCACAAAATGACTAGATGACTAAGTCAAGATATTGTCAAATTGTACATTTACAATAATAACTAACAAATTTTTTACAAAGATATACACAAAACTTAGGTACATAAAAAAGAACACAGTAAGAGTTAAAGTAAAAAAGTAATAAGTACTCACACAACAAATCAGTATGTACTTAATACTGCAAGGAACATCCAAGCTATTTAAGTACTATTAAATTATCAAATTGATAATTAGTATGCAATTAATTTATACACATGTATATATATTATAATTATTATAAAAAATACAAATATTTAGCATTTAAATTTCCTAATCGCGCACTTAATTCGACTTTAAAAATCAAAAGTGTTAGGTTAATTAAGGAGTTAATTAATACAAACACTATTCTACCGTATCGATCTGTTTATAAATATTGCACTATTCCCAACCGAATTTAAGTTAATTATTAACCCAACACTTTAAATTTAAAGTGAAAAGTGCGCTTCTGACTCCAATTATTACGAAAAACTAGATGGTGAGATCTTCCCAGTCCTCTTTCTCTCTCGGTGATAACGTTATTTGTATTTTGGTGATTCCTAATAAATTCTCATGGCACCTCGGTGCTAAGGGGTTCTTTGTGAGGTCTACTTTTTCTAAAGATGGGGAATCTTCCAAAACTTCTACTTCTACATCTGTAATTAGTCGCGTTTTATTTAATTTAACTTGCAATCGTCACAGGTAACTTACCAACGATGTGATTGTTACTCGAGTTTAGTTTTTGTAATTTAGGTATTTTGAAAATTGCTTGCGGTAAAGCTATAAACGTGTTGTACGATATATCCAGTCTTTGTAAATTTCCCATTTCTGCTATTTCGTCCGGTAATTTTGCCAGTTGATTGTGTGCCAAATTAAGGTCCGTAAGTAAACTAAATTTGGCCGCAAATTTTGGAGGTATTTTTATAATATCGTTATCACTAAGATCACATGTTTTTAGTTCTGTATGTCGCATTAAATGATACACAGCATCTGGTACTTGCATTAATTGGCAATTAGAGAGATCTAAAAACAATTAATACAATTAATATAAAGAAAGCAATTAAATTTTTTATGTAAAATAATTTTTTTTTAGAAATTTTTAGGAAGTCTCAATTAAATAAAACAATAATTAATTAAAGAACTATTATGTAAAAGTTGCCTAAATTATTGTAAGTGAAGAACGATAATTAAATTAAATTGCGCTTTTTAAACAGTTAAGTGGTTACGCAATAATTTAAACAACAAACCTAATTGTTGCGTTTCTTGGGCTTCTTCGCATCTATGTATTACACGTGTTACTTGCTGGGCCATTTTAACCGAATTTTTTCAATTTAAAAGAACAAACTGAATTCGAACTCTCGTAACACTTTCGTCTAATTTTCTATTTTTAACGTTAAGTAAATTTTACACACGGCTTAAATTGCGCATCAAAAATTCACAAACGAAATACAAATTCGAGTTTGACCAATTAATAAGTGTAGGTAGATAATATCAATATCAACAAGTTCGATGACTTAATTTTCTTTTGTAAAATTGTTTACGTTTTTTTTTCAAATTTTAAGATAAAGAACAAATTAAAAGTTCAGTTTGTACTTCCGACCTATTTTTAAATTTTGTGGAGATATAACCGAGGCGAGCATGGTTTTAAAAGTGCGTCTAATCTCGAGTGCGCGTCTCGAATTAATTTTTTTTAAATAACGATAAATAACATAAACAATGAGCATCGAGAAGTTGTGTTGAACGCAATTCTTCCTGGTGAAATTGAAAGTATAATTACGCCAACAAAATTATTTCTACTCGTTATACTTTCCACCGCGTATCTTTGCGAGTTTAGTTCGTTTAATACTTTCCTTTTTTTATTAATTTCATTAATAATTCATCTATAAATTGTTAAATTTCCGTATTACAAAATAAATTTCCGCTTCAAAAGATGATAGAAATTCAAATGGTACACAAAAGATCGCGGAAATTATACTTTTCGAAAAACAAGGTTTTTTCGACCAACTTTTTTTCCTGTTTTATCCATAAATAGACTACAATTGTTCTGTTCTTACTCTACTTATACACTAACGTCCTTTTTATTCCATATAAGTACAACTTAAAGGTAAACTTGTATTCGAACATTACTCACGTGTTTTTTTTTAATTTGATACGTACCAAGATTACTATTCTCCTTAGCCTCATTACATCTTCCAACAACCCTAGTGACGGCCCTTCCGGCTAGTTTCGTACAAATAATCATCGAAACCATTCTTGGATCTGGCTCTTCATTGTTGGCTTGATTCGTAATATCCTCCCCGAATTGCGATGGTGGACGCATTTTTATTTAAATTATAAATTAAACACTCAAACTAAATCCAACGAACAATAAAACTACAACAAATTATAGCACCTTTGGTTTCACTTTTGAGCGCGAATATCAAATGATTATTATTGCAATACGTTTCAATGTTTATATATTCGCTCTTTTTTTAAACTCCCACCATTACTTCGTTTTGTTTGGCTTACATATTGCGCGTGCGGCAATTTACAACAATGAAATTCAAACTTAAGGGTGATCACCTATACGTGTTGGTGGTTTTTTAAATAAATACCGCTTTTTTTAAAATAGACGCGCCGATTCAAACAAAACTTCTGTATTTCCGAGAAGAGGTTTAATGAGCGCACACAAAAAGTTTTCCTTTACACCAAATATACTAAATATAAACTAAGGATGTAAATTTTAAGGCTAAAACGCAATTACTTTTAATGCTTGGCTCTATTTTAGTCTTAAGAAGGTCATAATAAGACGCTCGACGACGCCTGGAAGTAAACTCTTTGTTCCGCATCACCTGATCAAGAGCAACGTCCTTAAAATCCCTCAAGGGTTGCTCGTTTTCATTTCGACACGAGCGGACTAAATTTACCATTCCACAAGCATTAATAAATTACAGCTCAAAAGTCGAAAATTACTAATTAAAATTAAAAAAGGATTTAAATTTTGTTAATTTGCGTTTCGATTTAGCAATTAAGCCATGTGTAGACGTAAAACATTTTTATTTATAGAACACACTTCTGGAGTAAAGCCAAAATGTTTGGTCTGTAACGAAAAAGTTTTTCGTTAGCGGGTCAAATTCAACTTTGTACATCTAAGCTTTAGACCAAACGCGCAATTTCGAGAGTGGAATTTCCCTTGATTCGTAAAATATTTTCTTTGTGCCGAAATATAAAAACAAACGGTTAATGAATTGAAACAAAAATTATTTTTTGGCAACCGACTTTAAGTGTACGAATATTTTTGAACGCAAGGACATTTTTGACGATCGTATTTTCTTAAATAAAGGAAACGATATACGCATTAACTGCGGTGACAAAATTTCCATTCTCCAGTTCGAGATTGGGCTCTCGGAAAAAGCTTCCAGCTTTACTAATGAGTGGAATAGCCATTTTACTGTTATAGTGTGATGTTATCTCCCAGTAGATGAAAGTGTTTTCGAAACCTTTTGTCTTCTGGATTAAGATGTATGAGAAGTGAGAAGCAGAAGCTTTCTTAAGCGCCTAATACCTATACGTGTATCATTCATAAGTTCCATGAAAACAAAAGCATAGCATCGCTTGGTAGAAAAGTAATAAATTATCATAATATAAACAATAATATTTTGTCCTACAAATAATCTTCATTTTAAAAAACAAACCGTCGTATTAAAATCTTCCGAGTCTGCCAGTTTTGAGAATCATTCATTTCCGGAAATATATTTACCTACCAAAAGTTAAATTATTTTTAGAAATAACTGCGAACAAAATTTGACAAGTTATAAAAAATTTCTGTCCGAACATTATTTTTTCAAAGTCCAGTGCCATGAACAACGCGTGCGAACTTTTCAAATTTAAATCAGACCCATAACTTATTATTAATGTATTTCCACGTTTCTATTTCATTAAATAAGCTCAGTACTTTTCACAATCTATAAACTCGGTAAAAGTGGTTCTTACATTCAGTTTTCATCTCATGCTCATTCGCTCATGCATTGTTTACCATTAATTGTTGAAATTAGACAAAAGAGAGCCTTTAGACAGGATGACTATCTGCGAGGAGACATTGGTTTTCGTTTTTATGGACCGCAATTATCTGAGTACGGTGTTCTGGTGTGAACGGCTCCATAAGAACCAATGAATCAATCCACTCGCCTCGTCTGAAGCCTGCCGTAAGTGTGAATAAATCCAATCCGAAAGCAATTTCTGAAAATTCAATTTAAATTTATAATATACCGGTTGCACCATACGTAAATATCTTCTAAACCAAAGCAAACAGTTTAGGTAAAAGTTATAGGAGACTCACTGAGTTATACAGAGTGTATCAAGTTTTTACGACGTCATAAGGAAAAAACGTTGGCCAAAAATAATGACTTGTCAAAGTCAGTCATAAAATGTCAAATTCAAGTATAGTCAGTAGACATTGTATAAATTTCGAAATCCATTTGAAAAAAGCAAAACGCGACTTTGACGAACGTTGGAGTCGAGACTTGAAACCAAACGCCTCGTTTAACGATTTTAAACTTCAAAGAACGTTAGGTATGGGCTCTTTTGGTCGCGTAATATTAGTCAATAAACGGATAAACAAAGATGAATTTTACGCCATAAAGGTATTAGAAAAAGAGCACATAATTAAAAGTAGACAACTACAGCATACCATTTCCGAAGTACGAATTATGGACGCAATTAAATTTGAATTTATAGTTTATATGGAATACTTTTTTAAGGATAACGTTTATTTGTTTATTGTCATGCCTTTTTACGGTGGTGGCGAAATGTTTACACGTTTACGAATAATGCGTAAATTTGAAGAAAGTGTGTGCAAATTTTATGCGGCGCAAGTAGTTTTGGGTTTAGAATATATGCATTACGTGGGCCTTGTGTATAGAGACCTTAAACCAGAAAATATATTAATCGATGTCCAAGGATATCTGAAATTAGCGGACTTAGGTTTCTGCAAAAAAATTGACAATCAGAGAACTTATACTCTTTGTGGTAAGTCGACTATAATAAAAATAAATAGTTTCAACGCCAAGCTGTCTGCTTTAGTCAAGTGGTTTTGTTTATTTTGCGTATTTCTGCGTCGCTTTTAGATATCCACAAAATATAAAAACGCAATTATATGTACGCTGTTTTCATTTTATTTTAGGAACGCCCGAATATTTAGCTCCCGAAATTATACTTAGCCAAGGTTATAATGATTCCGTCGACTGGTGGGCCTTAGGCATTTTAATATTTGAAATGAACGCTGGATTTCCGCCATTTTCCTCAAAAGAACCTATGAAAATATACGAAAAAATTGTCTCCGGAAACTACCAAACTCCTTCATTTTTTTCGCCAATTCTGAAAGATATATTAAATAAAATTCTACAGGTCGATAGAACCAGAAGGCAAGAGTGACGATTCAGCAACGTTTTCCAAGGGCCAACTGTTGTTAATAAATGTATTTGAATAGGTACGGAGTATTAAGAAATGGAGTAAAAGATATTAAATTTCACGAGTGGTTCAAAGACCTCGATTGGGATGCCGTGTTAACAAAAAAAATTAAACCTCGATACAAGCCTACGATGAAAGGCCACGATGATACTAGCAACTTTGATAGATATGAGGAAAAACCATTAAAAACTAGCGCAGAAGACAAATACCCCCAGGAATTTGAGAACTTTAATGTACAATAACTGCTTTCTTTTTCATTTATATAATAATACGTAAGACGTATCTTTATTTGTTACGAGTTAGTGCTATAAAAATATAAGATTTGGAATTAGTAAGATACTTCAGACACTTTTCTAAAATGAACAATTACAATTATTTTACCATATCTAAATAATTTAGAATCCAGTACCTTTTTAAAATAAAACAAGTATTGGCATATCCAAAACATCTAAATTTCAACACCATAACATTACGCCACTCTAACGATCTTTCAATCTCAATTTGAGTCTGCCGACTCGACCTACTATGCAGTAGCTTCAAATTTTAGCTCTCCAGCTCTTATAGTTTGCACTATACACGTCCCTTGACGGACAAACCTGAGCCTAAATTTTAATTTGACTGCCTCATTTCAAACAATCATTTAAAACTTCAGTTTTCTTATCTTCTAGCTTTAAAGTTTGAGCTTGAGCACATCACGAACCGACAGACAGAACTTGAATCTGTATTTTAACTCAATTGTTTCAGATTTATAGCTCTTTTAGTATGGGTAGTGAAAGTTGTTCACACGCGGACGCACAGATCTACGAGCTCAAGTTTTAATTTGCCGGCTCTACTATCCGAACTGTACAATGAACAAATACTAAATTTAAATAGACGTCTTGGCTTAATCGTCCGAATTACATGAATGAGGTACTACCTCGGAGCAGCAGGCAACCTTACTCCCGTAACTAGACCCTATAAGGGGTGGACGGTCTTTTCCTGGAGACTCATTAATAATGGACTTAGTGAACAATTTTTTATTTGCCAGCAATGATGGCTCCGTAAAAGAAGCCTCATCACAAAATCCTAAACATTATAGATGTCTAAGAAGACCTTACGTGTAGAGGCTATGGGGAAGATAGGGAATCTCCCCAACAAATTCTATAAGCAGATACACAGCTTTTGCGGTACTCAGATACTCTAATTCGTGAGCTAATTCTAATTAGCTTCAAACTCAGTGATTTGCTACAACTATTAGGTACTTGTTGAAGGGAATAGGTAACCGATTCCAAATCACATGATTTTGACAGCACTACTAACTGTTGACAAGATATTTTGACTCTTTCTATTTCCAGATTATACCTGAATTAGATTCTTCAATTTTGGTAGTGCCTACAACACAAAAAATGATACGCGCAATGCCTTGACATCTATATTTGACTAAGCACAACATGGTTTATATATTTATATATTATTATTAGCTCCTTAGTCCTACACATTTTAATGTAACAATAAAATTATAATTTTCATCAAAATGTGGTTGCTTCCTACAGAAATAAAATGATCGTTCTTCTATTTTCTTTGCTCTACAAATCAGAAGTTTAGTCTGTTCGTCTATTGGCTCTATTTATTATCCGAGCTAAACTGTATATTTAGCGGAGTTAGAGTGGTTAAGTGACTCATCAAATTCAGGTTTGGATGTTTTCGGTTCGAATCCAACTGACACCACTAGTTTCTTCTGTGCCAATTCCTTACCTAAAGCTGTGTTACGTCTTTAAAGAACCTCAGAAATTGAAAAGCTAACGTAAGATACCAAAAAAAGATGTCAGCCCTCTAGTTCTTACAGTTTAGGTTGTAACAGGTTTTTTACGGATCGATGGACACTTAGGAATTTGAATTTTTATTTAACGGTCTTACTATCAAGTGACAATTTAAAATTTCAGCTTTCTGGAGCTTACAGCAAAAATATACTTGCACTCGACGTAACTGGGATAAACAATAATCTTCATATCTTCAAGTTGGAATGAAACTTCTAAAAAACATCTTTAAACAAATCCAAGGCAGTATAAAATTTAGTAGCAATATGGTATGAATGTATGAATGAATATACTTTTATTTATAAAAAAGACATTTTTTTAAGTCCATCATTTATTTCATCACATATTTTTACTTACATATAGCCACAAATCATTATTATAAATATAAAATTCATGCTACACAGGAAATTTAAAAGAATCCGCACATAAAACTACCAAGCTAAGAAACCTCACTGGTTAAGCATAGGTAATTTTATTTTACCTAAACATTTTTTTCTATCGATAATAAAATTTAAACTTAATCCTAAAACTAGTCTTAAATGTATTTGATAAACAGGAAAACGGAACAAAAGGTAAAAATTAAAAACTTATCCAATGTTTTCATAATTTAGTAGTAACTAATTGCAAATATTTACATTTAATGAAGATACAATATGTTTTTAGTCACACTGAATTTATAAAATACATTCAAGATTATTTTCTAAACTAATTAAGTTTTTCTACTCACATCAATTTTATATGGGGCAAATTAATCGTCATCATCTTCGTCATCGTCAGAAATATACTTTTTTGCAGACCTCTTACGACGCCCGGGCGTTTTCCTACCTTTAACTTTAATTTTCATTTTTATAGTAGAATCTGTGTCTGATTTATTACCATCATCTTTATCATCGATGTCGGAGTCGCCTTCCAGTTCAATCCGTTGACGGGCATTAGTAAATACTGACTGCAACACAATGCTATCTTCATGAATATCGGATGCTTCCTCATTGTAGGTTTGGGCATTTTGGCATAACAGCATAAAATCTCGTTCTAAGTCTTGAATATCTGAATACTATTTAAAAAATTAATAACAATACTGTTTCTCGAGTTAGAAATTTTACCTTGCCCTCATCTATTCTAGTTACAATTTTGTTGATATCCATAGGTCTTCTTATAACTTCGTAATAATCTGGATATTCTTTTCTTGCTGGAAGCTTCATGAAAGCTTCACTTAGCAAACGACCATCACTGTGTGAAAATAGTTCTAAAGGTTAATCAACAGTTTATTCCCCCCGACACAACATAAAACATTGTACAATAAATTAATACACTTCTGCATTAAGAGGATTAGAAAAAAGTCGAATTTAGACTATTTCCCCAGGAAGATGATTCACCTTCATTGAATCTTGCCAAAATATAAAAAGTGCAGTGGCATACCGTAAATACAAAATTCTTTTAGCAAAAATACAAGTTCTCTTACCTATCAGTATACTTAATGACAATATTCATAAGTTTATGTAATTGCCTTCGAATTTTTTGATCTATCCCCGACTGTCCTCTTCTTCTTTTACCGCTTGTGGTGGGCTCGGTATCAGAATCGTCCCCTCTTTTACGTCGTTTACGACCTCTTCTCTTTTTAATTTTTTCCTCTTCTTCCTCTTCGTCTTCATAATCCCCTCCTTCATCTATGGCCTTTAACCATTCTTTTTCGGTTAAACTGTCCGAATAATCCACTTCTTTTCGTTGTCTCGTACCACGACCGAGCAAACTTTCTTCTGGTTCGTCATAATTCCAACGATCGACTTCGTCGTCCTCCTTAACTAACCAATCTGGCAGCTCTTTTTCTTCTAATAATCTCGATTTTCTAGCTGGCCCTAATTTAGCTTCTTCTCGCCTTCTTTCCAAGTCCATTTTTTGGAATAATTCAAACTCCTCTTCTGACCTGGCTATCATTTGGTTTATAGTTTCGTCATCTGGTACCTCGTTTTCTTCCTCTTCGTCGTCACCGTCTTGATGCAAAATACTTTGAAGAAACTGTTGTCTTTCGGATCCCGTAGACTTTTGATCGAACATACCGGCTTGAATAACCTTTTCGTCCATGTTAAGTTTGTATCTAGCTGCGGCTAAAATTCGTTCTTCCACAGAATTGACGGTCATCAAACGTAAAACTCGAACTTCATTTATCTGACCGATACGATGAGCTCGATCTTGAGCTTGTAAATCCTAAATAACACTTTATAAAAAAAGCAAAAAGCAAAAAAGTAACGTACCTGGTGTGGATTCCAATCCGAATCAAAAATAACTACCGTATCTGCACTTTGCAAATTCAATCCCAAACCACCGGCACGAGTAGATAGTAAGAATATGAAAAATTCGCTATTTTTGCAATTGAATTTTTTGAGTAAGTCCCCACGGTCTTCGGATTTTGTAGTACCATCCAGACGTAGATATTTAAAACCTCTCCAACCTAAATAATCTTCCATTATAGTCATGAGTTGCGTCATTTGACAAAACAATAACACTCGATGATTCGTAGATTTCAGTTTTGGTAAAATACGATCCAACAATTCAAACTTGCCAGATGCACGAAAAACATCGGGGCTGTAAATAAGAGTAGGTTAACAATTAAGCCACCATTAACAACTCCAAGTCTTACCCAGAGATAACCCCTCCTGCTATACCAACATGATCACAATATTTTTCTTCAATATTTTGAAACATGAAAGGATGATTGCAAAGCTTTCTTAATTGAACGATGGTGTTCATGAGTGCTTTAGCACCTCCTTTGCCTTTGTTGCCCTTCTCCGAACCGTCTGTTAGTAAAACGCCCTTACTTTGCATGTGCCTGCGACAAAAAGGTGTTAATACGCATAAAAACTCAGGATGCAATACTTACTTATATAAAACTCTCTGTAGGCCAGACATGTCACATTTGACAATATACTCAACTTTATCCGGAAGTTGAGATTCCACTTCTTTTTTCAAACGCCTCAATAAGAAAGGTCTCAATACTTTATGTAAACGGCGAATAATAAGAATAGTTTCTTCTTCATTTAACTCTACTTTTTCTCCGGTAGTTGCAAATGGCGCATTAAACCATTGTTCGAAAGTGGAACAACTCTTGAAAATTGAAGGTAATAAAAAGTTTAACAAAGCCCACAATTCGGGCAATTTATTTTGCAACGGAGTTCCTGTCAAAAGTAATCTGTGTGGAGCTATATAATGAGTATTTAAAACTTGAGTTAATTTGCAGTGATGATTTTTCATACGATGACCTTCATCAATAATCATGTACTTCCACTGTACTTTAGCAAGGACTCCTTTGTCTTTTATGATGTATTCGTAAGTTGTAAGCAAAACATTGAATTTGGTAGAACGCATTTGACTTTGAATAGCCCGTCTACCCGCAGGAGAACCTTTGTACGAAACTACCACTACAGAAGGTGCCCATTTTTCAAATTCCAACACCCAATTTGACAATGTTCTGAAAAGATAAGTTTAGGAAACCGCATTTGTTTGTAAATGGAAAAAACTTACGATAAAGGTACAATAATGAGATAAGGCCCATTAACTTTTTTCTTTTCCATTAAATAAGTGATAAGGCCGATGGTTTGTATAGTTTTACCGAGACCCATCTCATCGGCCAAAATACCATTCAAGTTATTGTTGAATAAAGACACTAACCACTCTAAGCCTTTAGTTTGATACTCTTTAAGCAGTCCATTAACCATAATCGATGCCTGTTCGCTTACCATTTCATGTACCGTATGAGCAATACTAAAAAAATCAAAGATAAAATTTGGCACGTACGACTTATAAAAAAGTACCTGTAGTAAGTTTGTTCTTCGGTGATGTGATTATACTCGTCGTCTTCACATTTAGCTTTTTTAATAACTTCTTTAGCTTTTTCTTCGTCAGTTTTTTGATTTCTTCGTTCCATATCTAAGTTTTTAACACATTATTACAAATTTCATTTTTATTTTTAAACAAACTACATAGACTCCATTCACGATTATTTTAAATCAGACATGGTCATGAAAGTCAAATATTTCCTTCTTGTAAAGTGTCGCCCATATAGAATGCAGGCTTCATGTAGCTTGTTAAGTTTGAAAACAACCCAATTTATATATCTGTAATATTGCCTTTTCCAGCGCGGATACAACTATGTTCTTATCATAAAAATGCCAAAACTAATCCTTAAAATTGTATAATAAAGACATGCTATGTCCTTCAGGAGAAAATAATACAGACTGAAAGATATTTAGGGAGGTATAAGTTCATGTTTGGTATTTTATTTTGAACTGTTATCAGAGAGCCTCTGGATTTTACCTGAAACGACAATGGCCATTTTTCAATGAGAATATTTTTCATAGGCGGTTAAGCATCTGATTCATGGTATGACCCCGATTCAAGGTAGATGTGTGGTGGTTATAAAGGATTGATGAATTTTGAGAGATTACCAGAATACAATCATATCATTGTCAATATTCCTTTTCAATTCTTTCAACACATACATTCTCAGCATGCATCCAAGAAGGTTTCCACATTTAATAATTCACAATAATTTATTATAAACGTACTACCAACCTTGTGACTACATTATTGTAGACATCGTAAAAAACTTATTTTGGTAGACTGGATAAAATACATGGAGATTATTTTGTAAACGATTTAAGAGACTCATCACCAAGGGGACGAGACGACTAAGCAGATCGTTCTTTTTGCATGGAGACGAGTGCTTTGCTTTAGACAGAGCACCATCCAAATGAGCAGTATTAAAATGTTCTAAATTTGGCCTCGTAAAGCACAAGACCCCTTTTTGAACTTTATCGTTTTGTTTTTTAACGAAATTGTTTCTTCATTATTCTGCTTTATATTCTTTCATAGGTTCAATCCCGAATTTCCATGACTTTATTTAAATATTCACTGGAACGGCAACATTGCTTGGCTTCAAAGAACAGAAATTTGCCCAAGCCTAATTTACAGTAATCGTGAATACAGTATTTAAAGAGACTTTACTGCGTAATAAAAACAAACCCAACAGGTTAGACTACATAAAAGTAAAAGTTAAAATAACTTCGTTACCAAGTTCTTCTTCAGATTCTTCATCATCTGTATCAGCAACTTCCCAACCGGGATGCACCTCTAACCATTGATGTAGCTGGCTGAGCAAAGGAGCCTCTTCTCCACTTAGTACTTTACCAGTGCTAGTTTCGATAACCGTCACTGGCTTATCAGATCCTTGAGAACCATCATCATCCAATTCCATTTTACCTTCCGCACAGTGCTTCTTTTTCCTCCTCTAAACACAACTATAATGAACACAATAATTATTACAAAACGATCAAAACGTACCCTCTTGCGTTTCTCATCTTCAACTTGTTTTCTCCTTTGTTCCAACTTGTGCTGCTTAACCATTTCTGTCAAATTACCAATATACTCGTCTGTTTGAGAAAGTAGAAATGCAAGACGTTTATCCTTCTTTTGATCAATAAGTTTACGATAACCTTCTTCATCTTCTGCCATGAGTCTTCTCATACGTTCCTTTTCAATACGTTCTTGTTCTTTCTTCTGTTCTCTTTCTGCGTTAGCGTGATGGTTCATAACAGCTTTATTAATTCTGGCCATTTTTGCTTGATTGTTGCGATGGAATTCTTTGAAATCTTTACCATGTTGTAGGACACAAGTGAGAAACTCTTGATGTTTCTGTCTGCGTTTACGTTCTGCATCTAATTTCTGTTGTTTCTCAAGTTTTTCGGTGGCTCTAGCTTCTCTCAATCCTTGTCTTTTAGTTCTTTTATACGCTTTAACATTAACTGCCGTTTCAAGAGTCGTGTCGCGTCTAGTGCAAGCAATAATTTCACTTCTAAGTTGTCTCTGGAAGTTCAAGCAACGCAAAGCGCGCAGTTCAATTTGCGCTTTTACTCGCAAATCGTCCGACATGATGGTTGGTAAATTTGAAAGCTGCTCCATTCTAGCGGCGATTCGTGAAGCAATTCTAAAATTTGTAAATTAATACAGAGTTTAGATTTTAAGAGCTTTAAAGTACCGATTTTCGCGTTCTTGAAGAATAACCAAAGGGTCGATACCGACCGGTTTTGGAAGAGAAGTGACCCGATTTTGTTTTTGTGGAGGTTGTGGTTGCTGACCTTGGCCAGATGTAGGGCCTCCAGGTCGAACTCCTTGTGGTCCTTGTAAATTTTGAGGCGGTTGATTTGTGGGTTTTAGTCCTCCCGGCTGTGCCTAAATTTAATTAAGTAAAAATCGGACACTTTGACTAATTTTAAAAGTAAAGTTAATTTTTATATACAAGGGCGTTTACAAATTTACAATAGCTTTTCAAAAACGCTTGTTTAAAATGAAAAGTGACTGAGAGTATTGAGCATATTAAGCTAAATTGGAGAGGACGTCCTTCATTTTTTGTTGCTATGCTTTGTTAACTATAGTTTTGTAGTTGAGTCGTTTCCATAAATAATTACCTGCTGTGATACACCACCACTAACGGGTGGAGGACCTTGTGAACCAGTCGTACTCGGTGGTCTCATTATTTGAGATGGAGTTGCACCTTCAGCTGGAGGTGGTTCCGTATTTTCGTTTGTTGGAACTCCCTATAAGATTGTTTATTCCAAACTTAAATTACATTTTTATCAAGGTCATAAATTCCATAACGTGCATTCAAATTTTGCTAGTGAAATAATTTACTGTTCAATATCCAACACCCTTATGTTAAGCAAGAAGTTGATCAACTAAGTACAGTGCATTTAGTGGCAAGTTGAGAAAAACATTTGTGAGCAGTTTGCCAAATTAAGTAGTTGTTGTCGAAAATACTTTGAAAGTATTATAAGTTCTAATTTACTATTCTTTAGTCATTTGACTAATTTGAAAACCAAATGCACTACTAATTTTGCAATTACAACTACTGATTAGCACAAAGCATAGCATACTAAAACTAATTTTCAAAATTTGTACTAATTAGGCAACTACAAAACAACCCCAATAGCTATTTTTGCTCTGCAGATATCAAATGCGTGCTAAAAGAAAAGCTCAAAAGCTGTTCACTCTAAAGTTACTTATTATTAAACTTTCATTTAATTAATTAAATTAAACTCATTTTAATAAGTCACAAGCCAATCGATTTCTATAGTGAACTAACCTGTTGTGGTAAGGGAGGCCCGCCTTGATTTTGATAAGGACTCGAAGGTGGAGGCGTCGGACACTGAGGGGTGCCATCGGGACGTTTTCCTTGTACGGCCAAATTCATCTGTGGATTAAGAGGTTGATTTCTTGCCAGCATACGATACGCCATAATTTGAGCTCTGTATAAATATAAATTATACTATCTTAACAATTCTGCACTTGAAAGGAAGAATAAATTGTTACAACTAACAACTCGACCGATTCAATTTTTCATCCATACAAATAAGTTAAGGTCATTGGAGATGCTTATCATTAAAAAAAAAAAGTTTATCAGGCTTTAAAATCAGTAATTTCAATCACCTTAATTGTTGCATTTGTACTTGGCTGAATGCGGTGGAGCCATTAGTGCGAGCTCGTAATGATAACAACTGCGAGTATCGAGGATCCTCTTGCATTCCTCTTTCTTCCATAGAATCTATTGCTCTTTGTAAAGCGTTGAGATTTTCTTGACCTTGCGGTCCAGGTTGACCCGTTTGTCCCATTGGAGGACCAGGTGGTGGTGGTCCGGGTGGGGGTGGACCACCGGGTGGTAAACCTTGAGGTCCAGGAGAAGGAGCAGAACCCTAAAAAATCAGATAAAATTTAGTAATTTATTAGGATGGAGTAATTTCTAAATCACTCAGATGACGATGCTTCGTTGATGATATCGTATAAATCATTTAGTTAAAACAAAAAAACCGCACAAATTAAACAATGAGTTTTAATTATTTAAACAAGCTGTAATCTGTAATCATATTTCAAAAACCATTTATTTGCACTTAAGATAAAACCCTGTATTTGATTTGTTCTATAATACATGACTTACAAAAAATTCCAAAACCAATTAAATTAATGATTCGACTGAAATATTAATGCCTTTTTAAAATTTTCAATTTATTTACCTAGATAGCAAAGACAAATACAACCAGTTTTTAATAAAATCTCAAAATAATCGTAAGTAGTAAGCAAGTATGTATAGTGTACATAATAAAGTACAAAGGTTTAAATGACCTTCGTCTAATTAGTAGACGCGTCCAACCGCGACTGGTGAGAAACAACCCATAATCAGTTGTTTAGTATTCCTACAAGCCTCAACAACTTCAAAATGATCCAAGAAGAATCAATTGACCATTATTACAAATTTGTTCTCAATTTAGTAGACGAATGTGGAAAGGTAAGTAGTGCTTAAGTAAACATTCAAGCAAATACTATCTTTTTATGATAAAAATGTATTTTTAGGTAATCAGGGAGTCGAAAGACGTTCTTGTAAATACAAAAAAAGGATCTTGGGACGTAGTAACACAATATGATAAAATGGTAGAAAAAATCCTCACTCAGCAACTAAAACAAACATTTCCCAGTCACAAGTAACTTTCCTTTTACATTGTTAGACATTTAATTTAGAAATTTAACCTTCAGATTTATATGCGAAGAAGATTGTTCGGAAAAAGACAAAATTCCACAATTAACGGACGATCCAACTTGGCTTATAGATCCAATCGATGGAACAACTAATTTTATACGGAATTTTCCGTTGAATTGCATTTCTGTCGGCCTAGCAATTAAAAAAGTGCTAACAATAGGAATAGTTTATAATCCTCACTTGAAAGAATTATACACGGCCATAAAAGGCAAAGGTGCTTATTTAAACGGAGTTAAAATCACCACTAGCAAAATTGATGGTAAAAAGTTCATCTCTCGGTTCATTTTCATTATCGAAATTTAAATATAACATTATTTGTAGATATCGAGCAATCAGTTATAAATTCTGAGCTCTCATTAGCAAGAGATAAATCGGTGCAGGAAATGTATTTATATCGTTTTAAGCATTTAGTTTCGGAAGCTCAAGGGTAAAATTTCACCATACTATTAATACATTAAATTAAACTTTATTCAATTTTAGGATACGTTCGTTAGGAAGTGCAGCTTTAGGATTGTGTTATGTTGCACAAGGTACAATGGATGGTTACCTAGTCGATGGACTTTTTCCGTGGGACGGGGCAGCAGGCGCTCTTATCGTTACAGAAGCTGGTGGATTTATAAGCAATTCAATGGGTACCGAAACTTTATATTTTTAAAACTAACATTCATTACAATAATTTTAGGAGAAGAATATGACGTTATGAAACCTAGTATTTTAGCTGCCAGTACTCAAAAGTTAGGAAAACAATATGTTGCAGCTATTAAACGAGCCGATGAGGAACGTTTGAACAAATAAAATTGTAATTTTGTAAGTTGTTTTTAAAGTAATAAAAATAAATAATGGAACTGTTTAAATTACCTGCACTTGTTGAGGATGAGGCATTGGCATCGGATGTCCAGGATATGGTTGTCCTTGTTGCATATTGTGTCCTTGCGGTGGCATGCCGTGAGGTGGTGGTCCGGGTTGCATGCCAGGATGTCCTTGTCCGAGATGACCCGGTGGCGGTGGTCCACCGTGAGGTTGATGCGGACCTAAGTGGTTTTGTGGCGGTGGACCTGGATGACTTTGTGGTGGCATAGCGCCAGGATGAGTTTGCATCGGCATGCCTGGATGATTCGGAGGGGGGCCTTGAGGAGGTCCCGGGTGATTTCCCATGTGGCCGTGATGTCCGGGCATAGGCGGTAATCCTTGATGCGGGTTATGTCCCTGCGGTGGCGGTCCTCCGGGTCCCATAATATGAGATGGTGGCATTCCAGGATGTGAAGGGTGTGGATGACCATTTGGAGGAATACCAGGTGGTCCGTGTGGTCCTGCCGAGTTTGGTCCCATAGGATGTTGATGACCCGGGCTGGACATAGGTGACATGTTCGGGTGGCCTGGGGCGGGGCCCGTTGGCATTCCGTGAGGCGGAGGTCCATTTACGTGACCCATAGGTGGCGGTCCTTGATAAGGACTGTGGGGCGAGGGTGGAGGTGCGGGACTCTGGGTCGGAGGACCCATCGGGCTCGGTGCCTGCGGAGGTGGCATCGGACTACTTTGAGGAGAAGGACTTGCCATTTTTTATTACCAGTTACCTAAACACCACATACACGAACTTACAATCGAGAAAATACTTAATCACAAGTGCGCAAATTTAACACGGGAAGTTAGGGTTAGACTTCCATCCACAACTAGAATTTGGTGGGGCGCTTAATTAAAGCTTTAAGTTTGTTTGTGGCTTAATATCGATCAAGTTCGCTTGTTAATTCCATATTCCACTTGTAAATTCTACATTATTTGAGTAAGTTACAATTTACTTATGTTTATCTTTTGCGTATTATTAAAAATACTCTAATTTGCGAGTCGAAAAAAACCGCTTGCTTGGTGATTTTCCGTTATACGGCAGTACGAGAAGGACTAAAGTTAAACTTTCTATTAATAACACAAAAAAGTGTTACAGACTACTTCCGAATAAAGAAACAACAATATATTTGGCACTTACTGAATTTATTAATTTAACATCACCAATATTAAACCTTTCCCTTTAATTTTATTTAAAACACACAAAAACTTTCGGCCATATTGGTAATTTACCACAAGTAGATTTTGGTTCGTACTGGTAGCGCCCCCTCAACGTGTGATGCGACACCAACGTGTCACTTTTAAGGCGCGTCTTTTTAAATGCGTTCATTTTTGCAGGTAAAAAATGTCGCTCTTTCGTGTCTTCACGCCTTATTTGAGCGAATTGGAGTATCCAAATATTACCGACGCCAGCGACGAATATCTCGAAGAGGTTTTCAGTGCGGAAAATAGACACTTTCTTTTACGCTGGTTAATCGAACGTTTAAATTCAAAATTCATAATTTCGCCTCAGTGGTCTCAAGGTAATACTGAACGCATTTTAGCCGACTTTTTAAATAATAGCGGCTTTTGTTCCAATTCCGAAAAGTACAAATTCGTAACGAAAGATAAGACTTTATCTTTGGAGCGAGAGGTAAATTGTTTTTTTATTTAGATTATAATTTGAGGTGATACGAGTTTTTTTAGATTGCAATTTTCGAAGGCATTTTTAATTACATGCAAGACTCCTCCCAGAAAATTGAGGATAGAGATGACGAGCAAGGGCTAACTAGTAGAGATTTACAAGCAAGACTGAATAGAGAAATCGATTTGTTTCCTAAACTAAAAGCAGTTAAATTGAGAGGTACGGCTGAAAAGAGGAAGAAAATTGAGCAATTGGAAGCCGAAATAGAAAAATTAGAGAAGCGCACCAAAAATTTTGCCGAGAATAATATTGAAGTAGCATTATATGAAGTTTCGGATAATGATTTCAATAATAAAATGGATAAGTTTACAAATCAGTTGATAAATTTGCAGACTGTTGCCAGCCAAGCTAAATTATTAACAGGTACATCGTGTACCGCAACAAGTGATCGAGGCATTTCCGAGACGAATTTTGAGAGAAGGTTATTTGATTTTGATCGTGAATCAAATAGAATGCTCAAGGTGGGTCTCAGTACCTATACGTGGAGAGTCTTGGAATTTTAAAATTAAATTTTATTTTTTAGTATTTCCAAAACTTAAACTGGATACAGGAAGTTACTACTAATAATGAAGAGAATCTTAAGTATAGCAATGACATGAAGAAAATGTGCCAGGAGCTTGCAAAAGATTCTACCGAAATTGTAGAAATGAATAAGACTCAACAGCTGTAAAATAAGTATTTGTATTTTTTAAGTTTTGTGTAATAAAAATGTATTAATATTATACCGTTAATAATCTTCTAGGTTAATAATTAATTTAACAATTTCATAATTTTCTTCATTCATATTCTCGGCAATGTCGAAATGGTCCACTTCATTTATTACAATTAGTTCTACATTTTTGCCTAAATTTTTTAATTTTCTGTAAAATTGTTCAGCTTGTTGCTTGTAAATTGGACTCTCGTATTCGCCGACTATTATAAAAAATTGAATAGTACTGTTGCTTTTGTGATTTTGAAATAGGGGACTTAATTTTCTCGCAGTCTTGTTGTCTAATTTCAAAGCGTCGTTTACGTAAGTCTTCGTTAATGGTACTAGGTCGTAAATTCCGCTAATTAAAACGATCCCTTTAATTAAATTTTGTTCTTCTACTTGTAAGGAGTTGAAGTACGATTGGAACAACATGGACGCTAAATGTGCACCGGCCGAGTGTCCCGATATGTATATGCCCCTGCAAAAGAATAAGTTTGTTGTTTAACATCTACACCTTGTCAAAAATAAGAACGAGTTGTAAGTACTATTAATTCCGAATTGTCTTTTTGGCTCTACTTATTGTAATTCTTTGAAAACAGCCATAAATAAAAATTAAAAAGCCCCTTTATACATTTTTTCACAATTTTACCTCTTTTCTATAATATACAATACCTAGCATCTGGATACAAAATTCTTCATAATTTTTTAAAATTTTACTTGAAAGAATTATATAGAATAGAAATTGTGAATAAATGGCATTGTACGTTTAATTTAATGATTTCTTCAAACGGATTATAATAGGTAGAATAAAGAAGTCAATTCGAAATATCTAGAAACAGCCTATATGCTTCGAATTATCTTGTCGCGCAATTCGTATGCTATTCAACCAGCTCTTGAGCCGGCCTAAAGCATTTAAACTTAGACAATGAATAATTTACATGCAAAAGGATATTAAAATTCATAATTTCAAGTTTAGTCTACCCTGTACCTTGCATCTAGGCACATTATACACGTTTATCTTAAATTGGTTAATAAATACAGATGAATTAGAAATATTTACCTCGAGTTTTTACTTTTTGCGTAATCGATACATTTTTGCACCCCTCTTTGTATTTGTTCAATTATTTCTGTTAAGGTTACATTGGGACATAAAGTATACCCCATTATTACCACTTTAAATTCAAATTTGTGTAGTGGTTTTACTACATAACTCGATAGTTCTCTACTAAGTTCTTGCCAATATCCTCCATGAATGTAAATGAAGATCGGTGCATCTGAAAATTTAATTACCCTTATGTATTAATCCACAAGTTATATATGATAATATCGATCGTAAAATGAAAAAGCTAATGGTTTTTCATTAAATAAAGTTTGGTTTGTTAATTGTCAATTTTGAGCAAAAAGTCTTTGCTAGACGGCAGCCTTTATAAGTTTTAAGTTTTAACAAGCTTATTAATCCGATGTTAGATTATCTCCATAACAAAAGTTTTAAACTTGTTAATTAAGTCTGCATAAGGAAAATTCAATTATTCGCGAGAAGACAATATAAGATTCGAGCAAAATTTAAATAGGAAAATGGTGTCTTTGTTGAAAGTTAATAACGCGATTAGAACACTTTTCATACACTTTGTAATTAATTTTATCAACCACCAACTTATTTATCTTAACAGTTAAATTTATAACATTACTATTTACCGTCCGATAAGTTTGTGCCAAAGATGTCCAATTTTTCGCACTCCGTTAATCCATATGGCACATTAAGTTGACACGGAATATTTTTCTTCGCTGCATTACTAGCTGCAATATTAAGATAAGAATTATCTTACATTAAACAAAACTAAACTATTTTACTGTTTTGCTACCTTTTGTTATAAATTCAACGTGTTTCAATATGATGTCTTCTGCGCGATATCTACGAGACCAGCGACTTGGAGAAAATTGCACTTCTAGTTCTTCGTCTCGACTCATATTTTTTTACGTAAATTTGTTGTTTAAAATGGGTTTGTATAATATTAAAATTATCGTCCGTGAGGTCAAAGGATAATTACGCAACAATTAACATAATCACTTGGACACTAAACTAATACCTAACTAATAGTTAATAATATATATAACGACGGTATTAATTTTTATTGTTAATTGTTATCACGACATACATAGCTGAAGCATTGGTTTGTGGTTTTATTAATGTAATCAATTTGATCACTCTTGTGAAGACTATACCAAACAAAATTTTCCACGTGATTATGTTATCGTTGAATTTGTTATTAAATTTGTATATATAGCGGCGCTCTTATTGTTTACTACTAAATTTACTTATACGAGTGTCCACTATATTATTTATGTAAAAACGTTCGAGGAAGTAGCTTAAAACGCGTTTAAAGGCCGCTCGCAATAAACTAAGTTCTATTGATAAAATGATGGCCATTACATCACTCACTATTATTGAGCTAAAAGGCGCTGTAAATATTGACTCTAAAAATTAGTTTACTGAGTGATTTTTTTATTGTAACGCAAATATTTTGTAATTCACAAATTCGCAACTTTTCGCGGTTGTTTATTGTTTCGTTCATACCTAATAAAACGGTTGAAATATTTGAACTTAGCTGCGCTAGTTAGAATGAAGCCATAATAAAGCGGTCCAGTAATATAGGGCAGGAGCAGGGTTCGAACTTGCGTCGTAAAAATGTTTTTTGGAACAATAAATCACCGGAAAACTAAAAGTTGAAGTGTACGTAGTGTACTGCACTGCAGTGATGAAGAATTTTCCAAACAATAAATAGTGAGCTACATACTGATGGGGTAAACGTTCTCAAACTTCTTCATCATGGACTGTAAGGAATGTTATTAGTTCTTACTAAAAGATGATCATTTAGGTAGGTGAATCATTACACAAGATGACTTTTAATGAGAGCACCCTCTATATTTCTGCTGCATCATGTTTATGAGCACATTTGTAATAAAAAGTATACTAAAACAATAACCAACCAAAGTTATTAATTTCGGAAGTTTTTCAGCCGAGTTTGTTTATTTTACTCTTAAAAAATAATCTGATGCCCAACTTTATCTATCTATTAACTCAAAATAACGAACTATTTCAAGTTTCAAGAAAGCGCCACTTCGTCCACTTCAATAAACCGTTGTCGAAATAGCACGTAAAGTCAACAGTTGTATCACTTGTATCTACAACTATACTGACGGCTACAGATGATATTATAATCGCTGCTACAACGCTTAGCATGCCCTCCTACCTTCTATTAGCGTTTATGCACTACCGTGCTACCATCATCTTGCTATTAATGGCTATTCTCAGCTATCATCAAAGTTCTAACTTGCAGGCTCCCTGAAAGAGCTATGTAAAGGTGCATTAAAACTTAAAACCCTATTAGTTCTAGAAAATTCAAAATTAAAGAGACTCAACTCACTCTGTAGCACCTAAATAAATGCAATTGATTTGGCCAGCTGTTGAGACATTGAGACCCTAATAAGCGTTAAAATGTAAGTTTCCAAGCATATTTTTAAATCAAAGTATTATAATAGCCACCCCCCTGTGCCAACTGCGACTCTGGAACGTTCCCCTTCTATTCTGAAATTTTCTGGAAATTCAATTGTGAATTTGTGAATTAAATAGTATAACCATTGAGTAATAAGATCACTATGCGCAGTGTTATTATATACTCAATGGTATAACCATTGTATCTCACCATTTTTAACATTTTGACCTTGAAAAACTCAAAATTGACATTTGGCATTGTCTTTATTTAACTTTAGCCGACAACAATCCATTTGTTTTGCATGTAGCTAGCGTCTATATTCCTTTTAGTTTTACTTGCTGCCGACCCATAAGAGAGATTTCAGCATTTTTGTTGGAAGAGCAAAGAAGTGCACTGACATTGTCGGAGAGGGCCTTTAGGAAGCGCTAAAAACTTTTGGGGCTCTGCCATTAAGGAGAAAATGAGAGAAATAAAGAGAAAAGTTTTGATTGTTCAAGGTGAAACGGCCTAAAATTAAGTTTATGAATTTTAGTAGGAAGTGATAGTGTCTCCAAAAAAGGAGTTTCAAGAAACAGTAGGAAAATTAAGAACTAAAACTATGGTTGGAGAATTACGGGGTCTCTTTTAAAGAGTCTTAAACTTTAGCCTAGTTAGCCTAATGGTAAATCCAAGCTTAGACCGCGTTTTTGTATTAGCTCTCTCCTGGAGAGACCTTCCCCATCCTGAGAAGAAAGACATTGTAAAAATGTTGTATAGTTCCGCTATTAAAAACTCTTCGGGCATCTTATAACATCTGCAAATATCTTTACAGAACACTTGACTTTTAATGCTCAAGTGATCCATATCCAAATTGTTTTTAGTGAGATTATTAATCACTTAATTATTATTAGTGGAAAGTGAAATTGAATTTTCTAGTTATATATATTTTTAATTCTTTATTTTTGGTATTATTTGAGGTGACAATTGCCCTCTTCCCTCCCAGTGCCCCCACCAAATCCCGCCTCTGTCTCGACCGACTCTATATCATTGTCAATGATAAGTTGATAAGACAGGCTTATACAGTCGAACTTGCTTTGAGTCACTATGAACAACTCGCCCTTATAGTCCAGTAATTTTGCCACCTAAAATATGGGTTATACCTTGCATCGAATGGGGTTAAATCCAAATTTTCGGATCTTTATTTGGAATGGCAATTTCCCTTCCTCCCCTCTTCCCCGTGCCCTCACTAAATCCCGCCTCTGTCTCGACCGACTCTCTATCATTGTCAATGATAAGACAGGCTTATACAGTCGAACTTGCTTTGAGTCACTATGAAGAACTCGCCCTTATAGTCCAGTAATTTTTCCGCCTAAAATATGGGTTATACCTATCATCAAATGGGGTTAAATCCAAATTTTCGGATCTTTATTTGGAATGGCAATTTCCCTTCCTCCCCTCTTCCCCGTGCCCTCACTAAATCCCGCCTCTGTCTCGACCGACTCTCTATCATTGTCAATGATAAGACAGGCTTATACAGTCGAACTTGCTTTGAGTCACTATGAAGAACTCGCCCTTATAGTCCAGTAATTTTTCCGCCTAAAATATGGGTTATACCTATCATCAAATGGGGTTAAATCCAAATTTTCGGATCTTTGTCAAAAATCCAAGAAACCATAAAATTTTTCCCCTTTTTTAGTTTCTGTTGAAGTTTTCTACAATTTGACACCAGATCGTGGTTTCTTGGATTTTTGACAAAGGTCCGGAGGTCTGCGGAGTTCGAAAACGCAAATTTATCTTTAGGCTTCCGTCATAGACAACATACCAAAAATCCAAACTATCCTTTTTTAAGCAAGATAGGATGTTTTATTTACTGGACTATTAGCAATTATCTGAACCTCGTATTCATTACCCTGTGGCCACCAGGTTATTGCTAAATATTTTGTTTCAATAATAATTGTATACTTAGTTCAAAATCGTGGTCGACGGCTTTACGTGTTCGTCGATGCAAGAGTTTGCCATACTATATAAATTGCGAAAACGTATCTGTAAAAAAGGGCACGTTTCAATCCTTCTTGAAGCTCATTGTCGTACGTATTAGTTAAGATTAAATCCACCCCTGATTTATAGATTTCTTCCTACCAATTGCGCGGTTCAACAAAAAGGGAAACATATTAGGTAGAAATAAAAATCATCAATTCGAGGATTATGTTATCTAAAACCGACTTTCGAAAAATCACTGGCGGGATAACAATTCAGAGCTTAAATGAAGAAAATAATCGCGAACAAGGAAATGTATTTGAAATTGTTCACAGTCGATTTACTATGACTATGACTTATGGCTCAAATTATTGTTGTTTTCGTATACTCGTAAATAAGTGAGCACAGCTTCACTATTAGGTAGGTTAGGTAGGTACCTAAGTTTGTACATTTACATACTAGAATTAAGGGTTTAAAAGCTTTAGAGAGAATTTAATTTTGAAGAGCTTACTACAGGAAAGTAATCATTTTTCCCAATTTATTAAAAAATTCAATTTAGCAATATTTATTTATTTATTTTATAATAAAATAAGCCAATCGATACTCCACATAGTAATAATTTTAATTTTTTGTCTGGTATTGAAAGGCGAAAAACGGTAAGTATTTAATTGATTTTCATATGAAATGAAAAAACGCGTACCTACCTACCCTTCCTACCAATAGCGGCACTAAAAAATAAAGTATTTCATGCAAGTGAAAGGTTTCGTGCAGTTTTTTGTTATAACCGCAGTAATAAATTTTTTTAAGTTAACTAAACTTTATTTTCTTTACAGAGGCCAAACAAAATTGGAACAAGAAACAAAGAACTTTGTGAAAAAACAACCTTTTGGAGAATGCTCGATGTTCATCTTAATTAAATTTTGGAAAACTAAGGCTCCAATCCACGTGTCATTTATTTTTTAATTAAAAATTGGTTGTTTCTAATTCTAAACAAATGAGCTCAATTGTTTTTCCGTACAAAGTGGAGAAAGTTGTTCTCGAAAAAATGTTTTATTGCAAAAATATCGATTTAGATTTTATTAACGAATGTCCATTTCGAGGCAAAAAAAGCTTTTCTCGCCTCTACTAAGGCCTTGAAGTATGGTTTGCGCATTCCCAAGAGCCAAAGTTAGGTGGTTTCATTGCGCGCGTTGTTTAGGGCTGTTTTTATCTTTTGTGTAATTTTCTTATCTTCTCTCAATGCTCTTATTACTTATCCACTGATTCCTCTGGAGTCACTTCGATGTTGATTCATTCATTTCGTCTGCTAGTGGCTTCCTATTCTCTACTTCCTCTTCTTACCCAGTTTGAACAAAATAAAATAGGACCTTACGAGTCAGGAAGGGATTTAAAACTTTATTTTCTCTATGATTATTACTTTGAGTACCTACTGGAAATTGAACTCAAAAAGACTTGAAAATTGCTAAAATAAATGAAGAAAACGTGTTTAGTTAACATTTAAAAAGAGATTCTTTTCGAACTTTTCGCATCACTGAAGGAAAGGGCATATTTCGCGTCTGATTCTGAAAATTGTTCGATCGAGCGAAGCGAGGGCAGTCATCACAAGACTGAGGAAAATACCGTTTTTTCTTAACTACACATGTAGAATTTAGAAAAGGCGCGAAATACGCACAGAAAAGCTTGAATGGCAGGATTTATACACGGTGAGTCGGGGAAAACGCGCCAAACTCTAGAAGCGTATTATACACTATATAAAACGAGCAAACCCAAAAGTTGTTATCCGATTTTTACTTGTTTTCGAATTAGAGCATTTTAGATGTTTTAACAGCTTAGCAAAATGTTTAAATATGCTTTTTAGGTCATGGTAAATGATAATCTGACGGCGGTTCCATTAGCTATCCGCCCATGGCTATACGGAACTCATACTATTAGACTTTTTTGTGGGGCTGGATAAAATGTGAGGGATACAAAGTAAAATTGAAAGATGCACTAATGCGGCGTATTTTGAATGGTGCAACTCGCATAAAAAACGACAAGAAGTACTTAAGAAAGCGAGTCTAGAGGTTCGTGTATTTGAAAATTTGTTGTGGAATTTTAAAAGTCTGTAATTCGAAAACAAATGAAAATCAGATGACAACTTTTGGAGTTGTCTGCCGTATACAGTGTGTCTAAAAGGTATGGAATATACTATACCTACAGCTCAGTAAATATCCACTTTTTCCAAAAAAAATTTAAAATAAAAGTTGTTTATCAAGTAGTTAGCTACCACCTTATAGCCATAAACTCGATGTTTTGTTAAAAACAAAAACGCAACGGGTAGCCCTTGAAGACTTTTAAATGGTAAGGTATGTCGTTATTATACACATAACAACACTTGTATTGTATTGTATTGTATTGTACTCAGGGGTCGATGGGCTACGTAAGCCTTACAAAACTGCGACCAGCGTTGATCTTTTGCTCATAACCCTACTCGTATTATATTCTCAGGAATTCGATCTTGTCAACGAAGCCTAGAGTGTCCCTGAGAGGCTTTCTTTTCATTTCTTCAAGCGTTAGTTGTGCCTGCCCTAAGTGTTTCAACCTAAGTCGAGCTAGTGCATCGCAATTGCAGAGAATGTGTTCGACGGATTCGACCTCCGTTTCACATAACCTGCATATGTCACTATCTTCCAATCCCAGTTGTTTGAAGTGGTACCTCACTGAGCAGTGTCCAGTAAACAGACCTGTGATAAGTCTGATTTCGTTCTTTGATAAAAGAAGAAGCTTTTTAGCATTCGTAGACGAGTACTCAATGAATTTCTTCGCCTGTCTATGTCCTGGTATGTTATGCCAGTGAGATTTTTTGTTCTCAGTTTCCCATTTTTGGATCTTTACTGTTCTGTGTGTTCTGGATAGCCCACAGAAGGGTTCTGGTCCAATCGGGATAGCTTTTGAGCCTGCTCTAGCTAGTTCATCAGCTATTTCATTTCCTATAACTCCCTCATGCTCCGACACCCAGTGAAGAGCAACTTTGTTGCCCTTAGCCAGTTTTTTGAGGGACTGTCTGCATTCCCAAGTGGATAAAGATATATAGCTGTTGGCTTTGAGTGCCTTCAGCACAGCTTGACTGTCAGACATTATATAGACTTTTTTACCCTTTATACGCCTTCGAAGGCATTCCTGGGCGCATAGGTCTATTGCAAGTGTTTTAGCTTGCATAATTGTGGGGAAGGTTCCTAAGGCTATCGATGCCCTATATTTTGGGCCATATAATTCTATACCTGTTCCCTGTTCAGTTTTAGATCTATCCGAGTACCAGATGGAGAAATTTAACTCCTGTTGCTGTTCTAGCCATGTCGCGTATAACAACACTTAGTTTTATATGGTTGAAAAGATAAAAAATGTCTCTATCGAGTGAGTATAATGACGATATATCTTGCTATTTAAAAATTTTTAAGTGTTGCTCGCTGTGCTTTTGTTTGTAGCAAAAAATCAAGTTTATGACTGTAAGATGGTAGATAACTACTTGATAAAGAACTTTTATTTGAAACTTTTTTGCAAAAAGTGGATATTTACTGGGCTGTAGGTAGGTATAGTACATTCTATACCCTTTGGACACACTGTATATACGTGTAAAGCACGCTCATAGAGTTTTGTGCGTTTCTCGCGACTCACCCCGTATAGTAGCTTTTTCTTTTTCTCTAAATTCTTTCCGAATATATATTTTTTTAATTGTAGCTTCTTAACTTATCGCATTACGCACTCTTAACATATTCAAAGGTTGAATCTGAAAACATAAAAACATGAATTTCTCAACACAGGATTGGGGCTAGATTTAATCATAAGCCTCGTAAAAACGTCAACATTTTTTAACTTTGAAATAAATTAATATAAAAAAACAATTTCCCATGAGGGTTATGACTTAACATTTTTCTCGTACAAAAGCGTGTCCTTACCTTTCAAAAGAAACTCGTCCAGATGAAAAACTCGCCCAATTAAAACATTTGTAGAGGATAAATTAGAAAGATAATTTTTCTCATAAATTTATCTCACATATATTTTTGATATTCATTAAAGAATAAGTACATTTATATCACAGAATAAAATAATTAAGAAAGGCATTTTACACAAAAGAAATGGTCGTAAACGTTGTTCGACTTTCTTTGTAAGTTAAAAAGGAGGTGATATGACTCTTGAATTACTAGTTCTATAATACTTATTTGATGATAATATTAATACAACATTTATAATAATTACTATACATTATAATAGTAGTTTTACTATTTTTCTTTTATAATTACAGAACCCGTTTACTCCGAATACAGCGTATAGCTAGTAAAAGAAGATTGTGAAAACTACGTTTTCTTTGGATAATTTACAAAAATTAATTTTTAGTTTAAAAATACAAATGAATCGTTTATACAAGACACGCACATGAGGTTGATGATAGTTGATTTGTAACTTTAAAAAATTAAAAACTTGACGCAAATTTTCTCAAATTGAGAGTAGGATCTGCCAATTTTGTTAGTAGTTCGCCCAAAATTTTGTTATCTCACTTTTACTACGCCACCGCATTGTTAAACACTAAATTAAGTTTCATTAATCGTTAGTAAAGAAAATTAAAAATAATTCGAGTATATGTATAGAAAAAACGTTTATCGACCATCTCTGAAGAGAAAAAGTTATATAAAATTTTTATCATTTTATAGTCGAAGGAAGTTTTCCTTTAGCAGGAGGAATAGGTGAACTTGTTGCGCTTCTAGAAACTCTCGGTTGTTCTGGAACGGTTAATTTAGACTCTGTAGATTTCCAAGTTTGCGTTGTATCGTTTGATACGTAATTATTGTGATCTGAATTTGTATGTCTGCTTAGAGATTGAATAGGAATTCTGTACAATCTAAGAGGACGAATTTCGGGAGATGCTACAAAAGACGTTTTAAACTGTTGGAAGTTATGATGGGTTATTATCGTACCGTTTGGACTCGATGGTGGTGTATGACGATTTTGTTCGTTTTGTTTTGTTTCTACCGTCAAATGATCGCTTTTCGTGTAAAAGAATTCTGGCGCCGTTGTCGAGAAAAATACATCACTTTTGGACGTTAATAATTGTAACTTTGGCATTGTCATCGTATGTACTAAATTTCCATTAACAATCAAACGTATTTCCATTGTATTTGCAGTAAATGCTATTATGTACGGAAATGCACAAACTAAAATTGAATTGTTTTAATTTATTTAGAGCGACGCCAATTTGCGTAAATTTACCTATATCGGTAGGAACTGAATTCCAATGAAAATCATATTCCATGTTTGTTGTTTTCTCGTCGTTTATTTTCTGAAAGTGACACGTATCTAAAAATAAAGGTTTATGTTAACTGTCTTAAAAAATAATTTAAACTCGTCCTACGATTGTAACATAAGAGTAATTGTACTTCTTGATCTTCGTATAAATCTAAAGCTGCGACTAAATTGACTTTTGTGCCTTCGACTGTATGTAGATGACGGGAAACGCCGGTACGCCCATTTACAATGTCCCAGTGATTTTTATAGCCAATGCATAATAAAACGTCTCCTTGAGAGGGCGAATTAGGATTCCAAGCGCCGTCGAGGAGAGTCATCATATTTGGATTTTCGTTTAATAATAAGTCCTAAATGAAAAAAAAAAATAGTTAGCCCTTCGGTTAATTTAAGCCTTAAGTCGTAACTACGCGTTCATTTTTACGTTCAAGCCTTGGCGCGATTACGCGTGATTGATGTAGGAAATCACGTAGGCTAGACGGTAATAAAATATCATCTACTTGAATCTTAAATTGATGGCCCCATATAATGTAAGAATTTTGTGAGCATGTGAGAATTTTTCTCATATTGACCCATTTTCTAATAATCGTCGCTATTAGCCACCATTCAGGTTTTTTTTAACCGATTTTAATCAAAAACGACTTTACTGATACTACAGAGAGGACCTAATATAAATTTTTACAATAATCAAGTTCAATGCCAACCGATAGGTCAGTTCTTTTTAGTAAACAAACACGTACATTTTCTTAAATTGAATCTGATGGTGTAGAGCTGTAGAGAATTATTTCCAATAATGTGCAACAAGTTGACTTTCTCTGACGCTTTGAAAAACTGACTACAATATTGGAGTTTTCAAGTGGGTCGTGGAAAACAATCATAAAACACAAAATGAAAAATTATTGCAGTTTCTCTCACATGTTTTGAACTTTTGTGTGGGTTACTTCACTTGAGCATACCCTACTGCGGATTTTTAGGTATCAGTTAATCAAGTTTTTTTAACGTCAAAGTCAACTTAGGCATTTGAAAAAAGTTCACTATCAGTAGATATTGCATTAAAAATCAAAATTTGGGAACCTATCTATCTAGTATTTGTAGAACAGCTTTATTGAACTTTTTGTTTATTAAAATCGAGCTATAAATAACGCATATATGGCTCTAGCGTCGCTTTTACGAGACACCCCCGTGTAATATCTATGTTATTGAATGTATTGCTTCATATTATACTATAAGGGGAGCCTATGACCGATTCAATACTAAAGCTAGGTTGGTACGATAGGAGTCAACTCGCATCGAGAACGCTCGTACGAATGCTCTCGTAACACCGTTGACACGTATCGTGACTCGGGTAGTTTAAAAATGGTGAAAGTAGTGATTTAGGGTCCAGGGTATCACCGCTGTCGCGAATATCTTAACTAAAAAATTAATTCAAAGAAAATCGGTTGGAAATAAAGCATTTGGACAAGCAAATGTCTCTCTTAGGTGAGAGAAATTAGGAGCATCAACTAATTTTGTGCGTGAAGTTGAGCAGAAAGATTCCATGCTTTGAGAACTACCTCCGACAAATTTTGCAAAAGTTTGTTAATATAAATTGTTTATAATAAAATTTCCTTCAACTTCTATATGAACTATTTCTCAATTGGTCTTGCAGTTCTTTCGTAAATCGTCTCTGAAGAGATTGTTTTGAGTTGAGAGATTTGAGAGAGTTGAGTGTTGAGAAGCGAGCACTTGCTGCGCTCAAAAGTTCGTAGCTCGTTTATTAGGCTAAATTCAGCAAAAGTTTGTTGATATAAATTGTTTATAATATAATTTTCTACAACTTCTATTTAATCTATTTTTCAATCGGTTTTGCAGGTCTTTCGTAAATCGCCGCTGAAGCGATAGTTTTATTACAGAGTTGAAATGTGAGCGCTTGTTGCGTTTAAAAGTTCGTAACTCGTTTATTAAACTAAATTCAGCAAAAGTTTGTTAATATAAATTGTTTATAATATAATTTTCTACAACTTCTATTTAATCTATTTTTCAATCGGTTTTGCAGGTCTTTCGTAAATCGCCGCTGAAGCGATAGTTTTATTACAGAGTTGAAATGTGAGCGCTTGTTGCTTTCAAAAGTTCGTGCCTTGTTTATTAGACTAAATAAAGCAAAAGTTTGTTAATATAAATTGTTTATAATAAAATTTTTAACAACTTCCATTTGAACTATTTTGCAATCGGTCTTGCAGTTCTTTCGTAAATCGCCGCTGAAGCGATAGTTTTATTACAGAGTTGAAATGTGAGCGCTTGTTGCGTTCAAAAGTTCATGCCTCGTTTATTAGACTAAATAAAGCAAAAGCTTGTTAATATAAATTGTTTATAATAAAATTTTTAACAACTTCCATTTGAACTATTTCTTAATCGGTCTTGCAGTTCTTTCGTAAATCGTCCCTGAAGCGATAGTTTTATTACAGAGTTGAAATGTGAGCGCTTGCTGCGTTTAAAAGTTCGTAACTCGTTTATTAAACTAAGCAAAGCAAAAGTTTGTAAATATAAATTGTTTATAATACAATTTCCTATAACTCCTATTTGAACTATTTCTTAATCGGTCTTGCAGTTCTTTCGTAAATCGTCGCTGAAGCGATAGTTTTATTTCCGAGTTGAGAAGTAAGCACTTGATGCGTTCAAAAGTTCGTAACCTGTTTATTAGACTAAATTAAGAAAAAATTTGTTAAATTTTTACTTGGATACGGGTGTACTCGGTCCAAGTATACTCGTAATGAGTCAACCTAATAGGTACTATTCAATGAGAGGTTCCACACGTACGACCCCCTTACAAAAAGAAACTTTTGATTTTAACTAATAATAGTCCAGTCAAATTAGACAAAAAATCGTGGAAAGTTCGGAAAAATTCGCATAGAACTAAAAATTGGTGTAGACCTTAAATACACTATTACAAATGAAATGTCAAAAGTCCCCATCGATCCCACTTGTGCTAAAAATTTTATTCAAAGACAAAGGTCGAAAAATCGGTTTTTCGTAAATATCTCTCAATATTAGTCCTCCAATCAAATTAGGCAAAAGGATGGCATTAGAGGAAAAACCACTTAGGAGTTTTGAAAATTGGTATGGTTGTTCTTTATAACCTGCAGTACAACATACTAAAAGCCCCGGTGAGTGGGGTGCAAGAGGGGGGAGGAGAGCTGTTTAAAAGCGACTTTTTTTATTTTGTGCAAATACCTCGCGAAAAACCGACTTTTGGACCTTTGATTTTGAATATAATTTTTAGCAGAAGTGGGATCAATGGGAACTTTTCAATTATAATGAGGTATTTAAGGTCTGTACCAATTTTCAGCTCTATGCGAGTTTTTCCGAAGTTAAATGTCTATTTTGACTGGACTATAAATAATCTAGCATTATAGTGACATCCGGTACACGTTTTTGGCAAACTTTTTTAGTAGGTAAGGACGCTTTGGACAATTAATAGTCCATTTAATTGGGAAACCGGAAAACAGACTATCGAGATATCCTTATCTCGGAAAACGGCAGTTAATCCTCAGAACGCAACTACTCACGAATTAAAACTTTCTTCATTCGATTTTACTACATTACAACTCTGTTCCACTTGTAGAAAGTAAATAATGTAATTATAAACTTATTTTCACTTGAAATACAAGTAATTAAATCAACGTAAATGCGAATTGGATTATGTAGGTACCTATATGGAAATTCAAAGATAGATAATGAATTTTTCAACTTCATTGCGCGTAAAAAATTTATAAAATACTTTACTATGTATTTTTAAACACTTGAACGGTTAAAATTAAATTAATAAAAGGCGCTTCTTCTGGGATGTTTGATTTAAAAATGAAAAATTGTCTCGAATTTTCTTCCTTCGTTAATTTGTTTTTTTTTTTCATTTAAACGTTTAGTTCATCAATCGAATTAACGCTCGCTTCATTAAACCTAAGAAAATTAATTAAACCAAATTTTTTACTTCGTTTAAAAATTTCTTGGCGAACAATCGAAAAAAACAGTTTCGCGCTTGTTTCGTTTAATGAAAAGCTTTGTTGATAAAAGTTTTGAGGAATGGAAATGAGAGGTAAATCGTAAATTAAAAGTTTATTGTACGAACGTACCCATAAAAATGTAAATCCCTCCACCGTATCGGTATCATTTGCAGGACACCAGGCCGTCCATGCGGCCGAGTGTTTCCATTGAAACATCAATAATTTCCTTCCAATAGCAGCACACATACGTAGTCTGGATCCACCTAAAAACCAAAACTTGATAGTTTACCTTAAATTGTAGGTATCTATCGAACTAACCTGGACGTGAAAGTGCATACAAATGTGCTCCTCTCGTTCTTTCTAACCGGTGATCTTTCAGTTCGTATCTCGAACGTGGTTTTGTTATAGCTTCAATTTGAGACAACCTAAAAACGTAAATTTTTCCTTCCCTGTTCGAATTTCCAGCTCTTAATAACAAAATTCCGTGCGGTTCAATTACATTCAACTGTCTAACTTGTAGCGACCTATCGAATATTATTCGATGTGAAATACCGTCTGTAAATTTACAAAAGTAACTAATTAGTAGTTCTAAGTTATTGTTTTTATTTCTTAAACCTTCAACTACGTAAACCGCGTCTTCGGTGGCAATAATTAATTTATTGTCTCCCCACGAATCTGCGCAAAGTATAGCACTTGTAGGAAATACGGGATAAAAACAATTGGCTTCCCAAGGAGATCTTTTCAAAACAGTTCCGCTACTTCCTGCAGACGCTAAACTTGTAGGAGCGTCTCCTCTAACAATTGCTTCCAGCTTTAACGCTTGGCCTATTCTTACAAATTCAATTTGTCTAGAATCTTCCTTTAGGCGAGAATGTTTTGGTGTATCAGCGACAACGTCTGAGAATGCTCTCCTATTCAACATTGTCTGGAAAATTTAATAGAAATTTTAAATTGGCTTTGATTTATTTCGCGATGCTGCAAATTAATTTGATTGCGATATGCTCGAAAGTGTTTAATGAAATTTAAATTATTTTCGAGTTTAAATTGGACTTTTTGAGTTAAATTAAAGTCTCGACGAGACTATAAAAGAAAAAGATTAATAATCTCGTAGGTAATAGGGTACTTTAAATCGAACTATTATAAATTATAGCAGAGGCTGCGGCAAAAGCATCTTTGCAGATGGTGCAGTGTAACGATTATGTTGTTTCATTTCGAGATATCTAATAAAATTCTGTTAGGTACGTAAAAGTGCGCAAATCGTTTGAATAAATTATTATATTTAATCGCGTCAGTTTTGGGGAAAGTATCTGTGCAAAGTCATTAAAAATATTGAGCGTTTGCCTGAAAGATATTTAGGTAAGTACTAGCCAAAGTGCTCAAGCGGGCAGTTAAGCAGTCTCTAGGAGGTCTGACATTGGCTAAATGAAAGAGCAGTGTATGTGCATCTCAAAAACCAAGCGGAAACTGGGACAGAATTAATGGCCAGAAATCAAGATAATGAGTCGGGCAGCAAGGCAGAGAGCCAGGCCACTAGATAGACTGAGTCAGTAATTTAGTCGATTTGTTAGTCACAAGGTGCTATTCTCGAGAAACACCTTTTTACTGTTTTATTCCGCATTTAATTTACATATTGCGGACCGAGAAGAAATATTATTGTATTGACCTAATTTTAAGGGACGGTAAAAAAATAATTCCGTAGGTGTAAAAAAATTAAATTTTTATTTTCGTTTTATCTAATTTAGTTGTTTTATTCAATTTTTTTCTGTTAATTAATGAGCACTGAAATTATTTTTTTAACACAATAAAACCACTCCAATTAAAGCGCTTTAACTGAAACGAAAACAAATTTTAAGAATTATTTTTGTATAGTACAGAATAGGCTTAACAAAAAAAATGCAAATAAAGCTTGTAAAAAAATAAATTATTCGCATATTTATTTATGAAAACTCTTTAAACAAAGTATTTTAAATTAGATTTGGTAACTTGTATTTTGTAAAAGTTTTCTTACCATTCTCGTATCTGTCATATGTTCGGCATATAAATCTTTGATCAACATATCTAAAGTTCTTTCTCTTTTCCTTGCAAAAGTAGGCGTCTCAAAGGTGGCCTTTTCTCCGTTCATCAGCTTAACCAAAAGAAAGTCTCTGAAAAATTGGAAATTCTTAAAGATGGGAGGACAAGGCAAACTGGGACCGAATAAAGGTACGGCTTCGTCTGAAAAGACCGACAGTCGATATCTATTTTCGAAATCTAAACTGACTACAGCAAATATATCTAGAAAAAAATGTGTCAAGAAAACTTATAGGTAGGTACACATTTTTATTTAAAAATATTCGAATATTGAACTACTCGAAAAAGGATACGCGTAAATTGCGATTTTATACAAATTGGATTGAATTGCGAGTGAATTTCAGCTCCGCTCGAATCGTCGCCATCGATGAACACAACATTTACGATATCGTTCCCTATGTGCCTTTTTCTTTCAACTTGCTGACGATTGTCTTTTGAGTAAGGTAAAAGGGTTGACACGTGAAACATAATTTCGTGCCCCTCGTATATTGTATACACAGAATATTTTCCAGTCATATCACCTAAAAACGCCACCAAAATAAACACGAGATTTATTTTATTTAAGACGAAATTGAATTTTTTTTTATATTACCAAAGCACACAAAACTTACTTTTTATATCGAGACCGCCTCGATATTTATCCCAACCTTTTAATTTTACGTGATCTCCTAAAAGTGCTAAAAATTGTTGAAATTTCGGACTACCAGTTTCTGAAACGAAAAATCTTTAATAACCCGCGCAGTAATAGCGAATCCAATTTAGAAAGGCGTAATTGACTTTTCTTTTGCAACTTTGACGTAGTTAATCAGGGCCGGCTTTACCGCTTTGAACACAACTATAAATTCTACTACACTAAATTGATTCAGTGCACGTTATTACAAAACTAAAAAGTTTGTCAACAACTAGCCAAATATCCGTTGGGCGTCGGTAAAACCAAATTTCAAAAGCAGCCCACAGACGTAATTTTTCATCGGTCAGAACGAGCTCTGTGGGCTGCTTAAGAGCCGCCACAGTGTTACTAATGTAATAAAAATTTCTTGAGCTTCTCAAAAAATAATTCGCTGAACAATTATTGTATGTGGGTACTTGAAAAAAAATTATTCTGAAAGATAAACGAAACTTTTGGAGCTTTACCATTGCTAAGAATTTCATCGTCGGTCGTTTGTCCTTGTTTCATGTATATCACACCAAATTTAAAATTTACAGATCCTTCTTGTTCCTCTAAAAGCAATAAATCCTTTTGTATCTCTGGAGAAAAAATTTCTTTTGGTCCTTTATCAATTTTATCCATATTTGGAAAATTAGATAAAATTTGTTTTACTGTCAAAATTTTGTTGTGTGTGTAAGGCAACGATATCTTCTGTGCACCCTAAAAAGAACCGATCTAAAATTATTATTTTTTTAAATAAGCAATAAATTTTCGCGCGATGCGAATCAAGTTGAAAAAGCCCCCAAAAGGATTTTCTCCCTAAAGAAAATTTTGATACTGACGTTATTTATTAGTTAAATAAAATTTAAATAAGTTCAAAAAACTTTCCTTCTTCCTTTAATTAATCTTCTCGCTGTTTACTAATTGTTTTTAAATCGATGTTTATTTAGCTTATGCGGGTTGGGTTATTTGAGGTGGTAAGCGTTTCGTACAAAAAAATATAAAAATTTTGAGGTGTTAAAGTGCGAGGCAAATTTCGAGCTTCCATTATGTATTATTATACGTCTAGAAACCTCGTAGAAATTTAATTAAATTACATAAATTCCTGTTTTACTCATTAATTGAATTATGTTTTAGGCTGTTTGATACTATTATAGTTAATTAAGCAAAAAATATTTCTCAAACCAACGAACACCAATAATTAATCCACGAGCCTTTTTTTACTGTGCTTGGATTATATTATTCGCGTGCTTCTCACCTTAAATCCAAGGTGTGGTTTGAAATTCATTTATCGTAAAACTCGACATAATCAAATTTTGAGTAAACTATAACGAACAAATAAATTTCTTGAATTGTACCATCTCTGAATTTTTACACGTGTCTGATCTTCGAGAAAAGAAAGCGGATTTTATGGAACTTTTCTCCTTCTTACTATACGACATTTAAAATTTATTTCACGTGCAAAATGTAGATATGATAAACGACCACTACCGATTTTCTTTTAAGAAAATCGAGCACCCTCCAACTTTATTTGTTGAAAATGTAAACGAAAAAAGACAAAATTTCCTAAAATAATCCCTCGCGACTCAGGACTCAAGGCTACCTCCCAATTATTACAAGAAGCGCTAATTTGATCTCTTTTGTTTACTTTTAATTAATAAGTAAAATTGTTTGTCTTTTTAATGGAAGTTATAAAATAAATGCTTCTTTGCGAGATTGTTGACGATTGTTATTAATAAAAAGCCAGAAGCGCCAATATTAAGTGAAATCAATGAAAGTTGTTATGCAGATAAATGGGCAAGTTTATGCCCAAACATCTACGAGACTTGGTAAACAAATGAACCGACTATAAATAAGAGCATGAAAAATGTAGGGTTGAAATCAAGTTAATGTTAGAAGAAAAAGTAGCGAAGTTAATGTAAAAAAGGACGAAAAAAGCATCTTAACTAACATTTTTCATTTTAAATACCGAGAAATAAATTTAAAAATATCCTTTGTAAGGACGTAAAAGAATTTTGATTAAACTAGAGTTGAGTCGCGTAAGAGTTGATGTTACAAAAATTGGAAAACTCGGAATTTTAAAATTTAAATTTGTTTGACGATAAATTCGTGAGTCACTTGTGAATAAATTAAGGAACCAATCTGCCATTACTATCCGTACCTCGCTATTGATGACGGTTTAGAGACTGGTCATCTAATTAGATTAAGTTAGGTTAGGTTAGTTCGTGAAGAGAACAGATAATCCGATTTGGCTCACGGGTACATATCAAAAAAATTATTTAATCAAATAAGTTTACAGTCCGTGAGGCAGCGAGCACTTTTACTAAATGATAAAGATAAAGCACAAAATTTTTAAACACGCAGGCTAAAATATTATTGCAAATGAGCAATAAAACTGACCTTCTGCCACTTCAGAATAGCAGCTTAAACTTGGGGGTGGCTCGGAGAGAGTAGGTTTATGCCTTTTTCGCTTATAACTCGAAAATAACGCACTTTATGAAAAAAGTGCTACCTACATCAAGTTTCTTACAGTTGAAGAAAACACGGTCTTCGGACTTCAAAGGCGTTTGCCACCACAAAGCTGTACTGTCTTCCTGTACTGTCAGCTAAAACTGTCTTCCTCAAGTTATTTAGAATCTACAGACCGGTAACACAACCGCTTCGTTTGACGAAAAACTTCAAGAGACATAATTTGTACGATATTAAATGTACATTATTTTTGTATAACAGCACTTTTCTCCAAAAGTGCGAAACTTTCGAGTTATAAGTGATAAATTAAAAAAATTTGATTTTTGCTGATTTTGGAATTTTTGTCAAATTTTAACGCTTTCTAGCGCCAAAACCGCTAGGACGAAGAAAAAACCTAAAAATTATAATTTGTAGGAAATTTAATGTACTTTATTTTAGTATATGTAGAACCACTTTGTTTTAAAAGTGCGTAACTTTGGAGTTATAAGCAATAAACTAAAAAATCAGTTTCCTGGCCGATTTTGGAGTTTTTGTCAAATTTTAACACGCTCTAGCGTCTAAGCCGTTAAGATGAAAAAAGCCTAACAAATATAAGTAGTAGGGAATTTAATGTACTTCATTTTACTATAGGGACACTTTTTCTAAAAGTGCGTAACTTTGGAGTTATAAGCAATGAACTAGAAAAAATCTGTTTTTGGCCAATTTTAGATTTTTTTTCAAACTTTAACGCTTTGTAGCGCTTAAACCGCTTAAATGAAGGAAAAACCTTGTAGGAAATTTAATGTACTTTATTTTATAATACACTTTAACACTTTTCTCTTAAAGTGCGTAACATTTGAGTTATAAGAAACAAACTAAAAAAATTTGTTTTTGACAGGTTTTGATTATTTGTCTAATTTTAACGCTTTTTAACGCCTAAACCTCTAAAATGAAGAAAAAACCTAAGAGATATAATTGGTAGGAAATTTAATGTACTTTATTTTAGTATAAAAACACTTTTCTCTTAAAGTGCGTAACTTTCAATGTACTACGATATAAGCAATAAACTATAAAAATTTGTTTTGGGCAGATTTTGTTTTTTTGTCAAATTTTAACGCTTTATAACGCCTAAGCCTCTAAAATGAAGAAAAAACCTAAGAGATATAATTGGTAGGAAATTTAATGTACTTTATTTTAGTATAGTGACACTTTTCCTTAAAAGTGCGTAATTTTCGAGTTATGAGTAATTAACTAAAAAAATCAATATTCTCTAGCTCTAGCGCATAAACCGCTTAAAAAAATATTAAACATATAATTTGTAGGGAATTTAATTTAGCTTAGATTCATATAGAGTAAATTTTTTCATAAGGTACGTAGTTTTTGAGTTATAAGTGAGAAACCGGAACTCTTCTCAAACTACCCTTAAGTTAATACTGCCACTTTAGAGTGACAGACGGCCGGTTGTATTCCTAGTTTTCAATTTTCTTTCAGTTTGTATCGTTGTTAAAAAGGTAAAAGTACTGGTTACCTCCCGGACCATTGGGTTAATTCTTGAACAGACGAGATTGTGGAATTGCACTTAGTTCGTCCATCTTGTCCATTTACTGGGCACCATTCACCAGAGTCGTCGGATGGATATTGAATTTAATTGGGCCCAATTGTGAGAGACCAGTTGATAATTTATTTTACATATTCCGAGACACCACTGTCTTAATACATTATTTGTAATTTATTGCATTTAATATATTTTGTCCCTTAACCTTTCTTGGTACCTATTAGAGGATAACTTTGTCATCAACACTAAACTACCACTTCTATAGGATAGGTAGAGACTTCAAAGACTTGAAGCGTTTAAAATATACTACAACGCCGTAAATATGAATAGTAATGGATGTTGTCTATGTTTCACTGGCCGTGAAAGCAAACCTCCCAACATTTCCAAAACAATCTTGGCTAAAATTAATTTTGGCTGTAATAAATTTTGTGAAGAGTTACATTTAACCTCTAAGTAGTAAATTTTGTCAAGCTACAAAATATTAAGATTAAATTGGCGACGCCATTTCTAATTATCCGTTCAGTCAAAACGCAAATCCTCCTCTTCTTATTGCTCTTAACGTGTTGTATAATATCCCACTTTTAATTTACTACTACTACTGGAGCCAAATTAGCGTACTTGCTCTAGCTCAAAATTGCTAAGTTTAAAATTACAATTCCAAAGTAGGTACTTATCGGCAAAGTAGAAAAAGTCATTATTGACTTATTATTATAACATCCCTCGAGAATTTCAGTTTAATATTTTTTGTTACTGAAGGCAAACTTTGTTTCGCTGATGAATTTGAAAGTTTTTTCTTTTAAAAATTTTAATGCTTTTGCTCTGTTTTAAATACAATGAACTTGTCCGACTTGTCGATAAAAATGTTTTTAGTCGTTAATCCAACAATGCTATACCAGCGGGTTTGTCGTTGGACAACAGACACTAAAAGCATTTTCATTTGTAGCCACTCTCAAACCATTAAAGATACTATAAAAAATGCAATCAATTCCGCATTTTTACATTAAATGTTTTTAAAATTAGTAGAGTTAATTAATGAACCCTAATTAATAAATTAATTAAAGTTAAAATTGGGAGCTTTTTGCGTTTATTTATGTTAAAAATTTAAATACGTTACCGTCTTCTTAAACAAAATTGCTCTATAAAGAGGCACACATTGGTTACTATTTTCGTTCAGTACGACGCTAAGAAAGAAAGGGGCTTTATCTGCATCTACTCCAACATAATTTTGATGTACTGTAAAAGAAAATTACGTTTTAAGATTATTCGAAGTTAAAAAAAACATCGATAAAATGAAAAGTGACTCTAATAGAGTCATGTACACGAGGGAATATAACATAATAAAGCAAATTAAGTTTTACTATACGCACACACACATTTAACTTACATTTTCCAAGGAAATATTTAAAGTACCATCGAGTTTGATACTCTGGATTTTCGAGCACAGGCGTGCTTGGTGAACCAAACATCTGAAGATAAGAAAAATATGATTAAATAAAAACGGAAAGGTTATAATGTAAGTTTGCTCGAATAAACAAACTTTTTGAGTATTATTGATGTAGGTATATGTAAGTAAATAAAAATTGTAATAATATAAACAAATATTAAGGAAAAATTTTTCCATGTTGAGAGAAAATTTGTTTGTGTATACAGACCTTGCAGAAACAGCCCAAGTCTATAAGCTCTCTCAACATTATCGATACGAAATTGAAGTTGTCTTAAACGAGTTTTTTTGATTTTCAATTATAGAAATGCAAAAATACTTTTTTATAAAAGATTTTTCGATGCACACTCGGGGAAATTGTGGATATTTTCGTACAAGAATCTCCGAGTTATTTAAATTTAGATGTCTCATCGATAAACGAAATTATGCATTTATGGATAGGAAAAATATACAGAGCGGTTCATTTCAATAAAATAAAAATTCACCCACATTTCAAACAACCTGGTAAGAGAAGGGAAGGGAAGTGAAAAAATTCAATTCAAGAATGATATACTACTTCGGGGTCTTTTAAGACATTTGAAATTGTTTGTAAACTTTCTGTGTAGACTGAAATGCAACAATCCTGAAATATTTCTAGCAAGATAAATTCTGATTAGTTAGGGGAGAATGGCAATGAATCGGACGTTTTGTGAAACGGTCACTACGATTATACATATTAAAAACAAAAATGAATTTCACTTTGACATTTTCAATCTGGCATTGAAATCCAGTCAAAATAGACATTTAACTTCGGAAAAACTCGCATAGTGTTGAAAATTGGTACAGACCATAAAGACCAAATTTTAAATGAAATGTTAAATGTCCCCATCGATCCCATTTCTGCAAAAAATTTTATTCAAAGTCAAACGTCGAAAAGTCGGTTTCTCGCAAATATCACTCAATATTAGTCCGATCAAATTAAATAAATGGATGGCATTTGAGAAAAAACCATCCAGGAGTTTTGAAAATTAGTATGGTTATTTGTTATAACCTGCAGTACAACATACTAAAAGTCCCGGAAGGTAGGGTGCAAGAGGGGGGAGGAAGAGGTGTTTAAGTGCGACTTTTTCTATTTCGTGCAAATAACTCACCTTCTACAGATCCTACGTTACTGAACTTCTTATAAAAGTTATAGAAAACATTATTAGCTACAAGATTAGTCAAATGCATTTTTGCTATACGTTTGACCCTTATTGAGATATAGCGCGGAAAAGGGGTTACAGTGAATTTGTTTACGAGATGACGCTGTATAAACTGCGGAGTTTTACGAAAGGAATTAGTCACCAAAGTTAACCACTTCTAGATAATTCGGCACTAGATGAGGTAGAATAAAGATGTAATTAAAGAAGTCTGAAAACAAAAATCGTATAGGGTTTTTTCTTCTCCTTTTGTGAAGAGGTTAAAGAAAACTTTTTTTGAAATTGTAACATTTGTGAGAGTGCTATAAAACTTCAAAAGCTTCTAATTCACAACTTGGAAATGAGTTAAAGATTTTGGTTAAAAAAATCTTTAACTAAATCTTTATTCTACGCGATTTGATAAGTAAATTTTTATAGTACCTCTAAGTTCTGAATGAGAAGCTTTCGAAGTTCAATAGCACTCTTATAAGAGTGTTACAATTCGAAAAATTTTTTTTAAATTTCTTTACAATAGGTGAAGACGGAACCCAATACGACTTTTTTTTCTGACTTTTTTAATTACATCATTATTCTACCTCATCTAGTACCGGATTATCCAAGAGTTGTTAACGTAGAATCTGTAGAAGGTGAGTTATTTGCACGAAATAGAAAAGGTCGCATTTAAACACCTCTCCCTCCCCCCTCTTGCACCCTACCTTCAGGGACTTTTAGTATGTTGTACTGCAGGTTATAACAAATCACCATACAAATTTTCCAAACTCCTGGATGGTTTTTCCTCAAATGCCATCAATTTATCAAGTTTGATGGGACTAATATTGAGGGATATTTATAAAAACCGATTTTTCGCTCCTTGTCTTTGAATAAAATTTGTAGCACAAGTGGGATCGATGGGGACTTTTGACATTTCATTTGTAATAGTGTATTTAAGGTCTACACCAATTTTCAGCTCTATGCGTCATCATCATCCAAAGCGTCATCTCGTAAACAAATTCGCTGTAACCCCTTCTCTGCTATTTACCTTCTCTTATATTTCGAAAAGTTACACTTGTGGCAAAATTCATATAACAAAGCTTGTAGCTAACAATGTTTTCAATAACTTTTATAATAACATTCATTAACCTGCGATCTATAGAAGCCGGCAGGCGAGTTATTTGCAAGAAATAGAAAAGGTCGATTTTAAACAGCTCTCTCTCTTTCTCCGCTCTTGCCCCCCACTCTCCGGGACTTTTAGTATGTTGTACTGCCGGTTCTAATAAACAAGTACACCAATTTTCAAAACTCCTGGATGTTTTTCCCTCAAGTGCTATCCATTTATCTCATTTGGCTGGATTAATATTGACAAAAACCGATTTTTCGACCTTTGTCTTTGAATAAAACTTTTAGCCCAAGTCGGATCGATGGGGACTTTTGACATTTCATTTGTAATAGTGTATTTAACGTCTACACCAATTTTCAGCTCTATGCGAATTTTTCCGAACTTTCCACGATTTTTTGTCTAATTTGACTGGACTATTTATAGGGATTATCGGGCACTGTCCGTTTCATTACCATTGCCACTCTCCCCGATAGCTGTATGTTTTCACAACATTTTCAAATTTAACAATTCACTCTAGGAATCTTAATAGTGCCTATACTGTAAAATATGTTTCAAGAAACCCCATTCGAGTGCCTATAAAATTTATTGTGTACAAACTTCAAAAAATCTGTAAGCGACGAATAAAAAAGTGCCACTCCACGCTTCTTCAAACACAAAATATTTTATATTTTACACAAATCAAAAACCTTTTTTAAAAATGTTATACGCTGTCTTTTAGTTCAAGCAGTGTTGATGTAAACGCGAGCTTAATTAGACGAGGAAAAAGGAAAAATATCAAAAAATGCGATTACATTCCAGCTCGCTAGAGCTAATTGCAATAGGTAACAGAATCCCGGTGTATTTGTAAACCTGAAACACCACCGAGTGTTACATAAAAGTGCCGAACGAAACAAAACGATTTAAAAGAAAACAATTTTCTCCTTTCGTTCTCTTTTGTTTTTCTTTACTTTTAACGATTTCTATCTAACAAAAGCACTATCTTAAAATCTCTTTGAATATATTTTTTTATAAGTTGAAACATATCTTCTGTATCTCTAGAAAGGTATTGCGTGATGTCTTGGAAAAGAATGGCGTGACCAAAATAGTTTGGCTGAAATTTTACAACTTCTTTATAAGCGCTTAATTATTTAACATTATATGTTGGAAAATTGAGAATAGGAACGTAAACAATCTATCTGAATTAATAATAAAATCCCTACGGATTACTAGTGCTCGTATTGGGTTTACAGATTACGGTTGTTACCATTAAATCAAACAAATATGTTGTAATATAATGTAACATATGTTGTTAAATGTTTGATTGTGGGATAACAAATTGTTATTATTTAATGATGTAGAATACTACACTTTTAGTATACGCTTGGGTATTTTTTTTTTATTAAAAGAAGATTTATAGGCGCGAGTTATGAATTTAAAAAAAATTATCAAGCCCCAAATATCAATTTTATCCCAATCCCAGTTGATGTTTAATTCGCCAATACAAATGTAATTACAAGCCTAAAGATTTGAAGTTCCGAAAAATAGGGATGCTTTCACTACATCAGTCGACAAGGTCGACTAACAGCAGTCACACGTCTTTAGGCTCGAGCGTTAGAGAGTAGGACAAAAGCCTGTTGCTTTGCTCTTTGTACTACTACAGGGTTACTAGGTATCGTGCTATTGAAAAAAAATTCAACCCCTATTGAAAACACGAACACTCGTTTGATTAAGCTATGCCAAGTTCATTATGTCAATTAACTACGGGCCCCTTCAAACGACTAACCTGATTTCCTACGACTGATGTTTCCGTCTTAAATTATGAAATTAGTTATTTTTGGGAGGAGTGAGGAGTAGGTGGAGTTTTCAAGGCCGAGAACTAGTATTTAGTCCAGTCAACTTCAACCAACTCCAATATTTTTGAAATTTCACACTCTTTTGGAGCTGTCTAGTCTAGTGATAAATATACCAAAAGTCCTGAAGAATCGGTGGTACTAGCCAACATCGTGATCTTCGGCCAAGTCATACCTTCGAAAGACGACAAACGATCCTTGAGACTCACCATGGACAAAGGCCTCACATGGAAGCCCCACGTCGAGGGAGCAGTCGCCAGAGCGCGAGCCGCCTACTTCGCGCTCTACCCGCTCTTCTCAGGAACAACTCTGGACCTTAGGAACAAGTTGCCGCTGTAAAAGACCGTCATCCGACCGATAATGACCTACGCCGCTCCCGCCTTGAGGTACGCCGCTCCGACTCACATCAAGAAATTGCAGACAGCCCAGAACAAGATCCCACGAACTATAGTCAACGCACCATGGTTCTTGCGGAGAATTGGAACATCCACGAGGACCTCTAGATGATCAGCATCCAGGATTTCATCCGAGAAGCAGCCGTCAAATTCCACGACGCAACGATGGACCACGACAACCCTACCATCCGAGGATTGTGGGGTTACAACGTCAACGAGACGCGACTCCGAAAGAGACCCAAGTTGGTCCTGGACAGAGTCTAGTTTTCGCACACCAAGACTGACAAGGATTAATGTTCGCCTCCGGCGAACCAAGTAAGACGGGTATCGTCAGCGACTTCGGTCGCACTTCATTATTACTGTAGTTTTTAATTACCCATGTTTTATCTTTTCAGATCCAGCCGATGAAGAAGCAATGGACCCAGTTCCGAAGTTTCATAGCCAATCAAGATTCACGATTCTCGAGAATTGGTGGTGAGCTTTCACGGCAATGGCGAAAGACGCCACCTTTTTCAGTTTTTCGTTAATATCTCGAAAACTATGGGTCAGACCTAAAACATGACGATGTATAAAATTAAAGCTGATAAATCACTAGACACCTATAAACAAGAGTGCGAAGTTTGGAAGCCATTAGAATTCTCTTATTAAACTCTTATTAAACATTAGTACCCTATGCAGGGCTAAAGTAGTTTTGAAGGAAAACATCAAGTTTAAACGCCCTATAACTCGTAAATTTTAGAAATACAAAAAAAATGCACTTATTCAATTTTATAGAAAATTTTATCAGCTTTAATTTTATACATCATCATGTTTGAGGTCTGACCCATAGTTTTCGAGATATTGACGAAAAACGAAAAAAAAAAAAGTGGCATGCCTTTGGCCATTGGCTACCCTTTACGTTTGGGGGCAAAAATTCTGAAAACCAAGTGAGTCATGGATGCTTGAATGAGTTTTGTTAAACCGTCAATATAGATTATTCCTATGGTTTTTGTTATCATGAGTGAGCCATGAACTAGCTCTTTCTGAAAAAATTATTTTTCAAAAGTTTTAAATTAAATTCACCAAAATGCACAATTTCGCTTTACACGTAGATAATACTGTGATAAATATGATAGATCCAATACTTTCAACAAATTTGTTCAACATTTCGTGTTATCTAATATTGTTTTGAAAGCCTGCATTGAATTTAAATTGAATAAAGTTCAAAAAAATAAAGAAATCCATAAATATTACTTACTTCGTCTTTTTCTCCTGGGGAGTCTCCATTTTCAATTCGAAATCTTCTACCGTATTCTTGTCCGTTAATCTCAGGTTGTTGTAGCTGAAAAAAATTTGTTCTCATGATACAAAATATGAAAAGTGCCTCATGCGATTTTGTTATTAAGTTACCAAACTAACATAGGTACACTTGTGTAATAGAAATACTAACTTTTTTACAATTAATGCTCGTTAAGATTCGCGTTTTTTATATTGTTAGTTCAAGTCGCCGGTTTTAAGTAGGTACTAAAAACTTTTAATAAATCTCAACTCATTTTTCATTTTTGTACTTTTTAATAACTCCCATCCTGATATCAAAAGAAAATAAAAATTCAAATAACACGAATTTTATTAAAATGATCTGTACTAGTGCACTTTTTCAAATTACGTACTTTGAGTTTACATAAATATACGTTGTAGCGCCATTCGTAAAGAAAAATGTTTCGAGTTTTCTAATATCACAGCTGAAAATAAGAATTTTATCTCGAATCCTTACCAGTGGCACTAATACGTAATCCCTCTCGCGAGTATTATTATGCAACTCACACCTTATAAAAATATTTATATGCGTCTTTTATAGCTCAACTCGGCGAGGGCAAGTAAAGAGTGATGATTTTTAAAGATTGCAATTTTGTACGTCGTGCATTTGTGGCCCACGATAAATAAGGACGTTTAAAAACTAATTACATTAATTTGAGGACACGTGTTTTTCTAATTATGTCGGATAAAGCGATGAAATAGGATAGTAGTAAAAAGTGGAATGTTCGCGATTACATTTGAAATTATTTTTCTCCAGCGATGCGCTATATCTTTATAAGTGTCTTTTACATGCATTTAAAACTATCAAAAGCTCTATAATGTTACTGATATAAAATTTTTATAATTTTTCTACGAGTTTTATGTAGACCGCTAAAGGCACTAAAGGAGTTATTAGCGATAACCATGTCATCATAACTGTATGAACTAATAATGTGTGATTGGGGACGGGGAGCCAATATAGAAGCTTAGGCTGACTTGTATTTAATTTTTGGGCATCTAAGGCTTCACTTCCTTCTTATACGGCTAATTCATTGGTTCAATTAATTATTTTGGTGGCCAATCGATCTCGATCGAGATCTATCATGTGCTCTGCATTGCTCTGTATATTTCTTAATATTTTGAATGTTTCCAATAGCTAAGAGCAAGCTAATCCGATGGCTTTACGTGCCCCTAGCACGTTACAATAGGGTGTACCACTCGACGGCTTTAAAGTACTAAAATAAACCACGTTGTTTTCTTAAACAAATTTGAGCATGTAATGAAAATTTAATTATTTTAAGTAATATTTAGTAGTCTAAGCGAGTACTCTGGGTATTGATTCGTTGAAATTTTATTATCCTTATGTTGCAAATTTACAAACTAGTCGGCTCCTAGTACCCAATACCGCACTCGGGCACAATTTAAAATTTTATTTGCGAAGAACCTAAAAACTTGTAGAAAATTCCAATTAACTTTAAGGAAAATCAATCTTCCAAACTAAGGAAATTTTACACTCAATAAAATTCTAAATTTACGATTAAAAGAAAAACTTTTACACTATCCAATACGAATTTCGATTCAGGAATTTATACGAACAAATCGAACAAGCGTTTGTTACAAAATCGCAACAATAGAAATAATTTAAGTGCGTGTGAATTATTAAAAAGGAGGGAAATTTATTCGCTTCAATCGCCGACCTATTATTTGAATCGAACTATTTCATTTTAACTGGACAATCATCGAGAATTTCATTAAAAATAAGTACACCCCGCGTCAACTAAATTACACTTCCATTCTTAAATGTTAATAATGATCAGTGCAGTGTAGTTGAATAATAAAGCACCTTTGTAAACATGGAAATGGCTCGGAAATGCTTTAATAAAAACGAGAAAATTAAAATGAGACGTAGGTAATTCGTAATTTTGTTAAAAGTTTATATTTTATTTCACCAGTAGATAGTACTATACGAATGAGCAACGGAAATGATCAGAATTAAATTTAAATTAAATTATAATTTCAAATAAGTTACACGGGACGGGGTTGAACTAAACTTATTATACGTGAAATTTATATTAAAAATCAACCAACTGATTTTATGGGAATACGCGTATACAGTAATACGGTTTATAGAAATGTAGAAATGTAAAGTGTATTACTACATATTATAAATAACGAATGTGGAATCGTTAGAAAGCACGTTAAAAGAGCTGTTCAAAAAACGCACGATATACAGAGTGTGCTATTTAAAAAAAATTCAAAGTTTACGTTAATTATTTATAGGTGTGTGATTTAGCATTGAAATATGTTTAAGGTTCCCTTAATGTCAATTTCGAACAGATATAATCTTCCACCCCCATCTGGGTGTGTGGACCTTGCGTAAGTGTAACTGGAACATTTATACGCACAATTTTTTACTACGTGTTTTCTGAACGATAAAAAACAACAACAACATCATAAAACAATAACATCCATCCTGAAAACAATAATGAGTAAGCTAAAATGTGATAAACAACAAGGTACTTTGCAAGTGCGTGGAAAGAAACTGCAAACAAAATATCTACCAATAAAGTAATTTCTGGAATAGAAATTGTTTGGTCTAGTGTCTAGTGTCTAGTGTATGTATTTATGAGACCTATATAAATGAAAATAAAATTTCATCCGATGTAAGGCAAGTTGACATCCAAATGTGATGTATAACTGGTATACCTAATTATTAATATTTAATTAAATTTGAATATTATTGAATTTAGTTCAGATTTAAAAAATCGTCTAAAAAATAGTCTACGAGAAGTGAATTAATTCGTGTCAAAAAACTTGTAAAAATATAGCTCATAACGAGAAATGAGGGTGTTGTTCTTATTGGCTTAGTCGCTACGTCTAATATACACTAAAACTAAACGCGTTATAGCGCTTAACCTAAACTGTGCGTCTGACGTAAAAAGTCTAGGAGACGTAATTTGTAGGAAATTTAATTTATTTTATTTTCGTACAACAACCTCTCTCAGAAAGTGCGTAGTTTCCGAATTATGAGCGAAAAACTAAATAACAACTCTTTGGTTGATTTTGGAATTTTTGACAAAGTTTAACGCGCTCTGGCGCCTAAACCGTTTGTTTAAAGAAACAAATTTAGGGAACATTACTTATGGCAAATTTAATGTAGTATATTTTAATATACAAGCACTTTTTACAGGAAGTGCGTAGTTTTTGAGTTATGAGCGAAAAACTAAAAAACAACTCTTAGGTTGATTTTGGCATTTTTGACAAAATTTAACGCGCTCTGGCGCCTAATCCGTTTGTTTAAAGAAACAAATTTAGGGAACATCACTTATGGCAAATTTAATATAGTTTATTTTAATATTCAAGCACTTTTTACAGAAAGTGCGTAGTTTCCGAGTTATGAGCGAGAAACTAAAAAACAACTCTTTGGTCGATTTCGGAATTTTTAACAAAGTTTAACGGGCTCTGGCGCTTAAACTGCTTGTTTAAAAAAAAATTAAGTAAGATCACTTATAGCAAATTTAATGTAGTTTATTTTAGTATAGGTACAAGCGCTTTTTACGGAAAGTGCGTAGTTTCCGAGTTATGGGTTAAAACCTAAAAAAACAGCTTTTAAGTCGATTTGTGAATTTTTGACAAAGTTTAACGCGCTCTGCCATCTAAACCGTTTTTTAATAAAAACCCGGAAAACCATTGTTAGTAGCAAATGTGATGTAGTTTATTTTTATATACAAGCACTTTTTCCAGAAAGTGCGTAGCTACCGAGTTATGGGCCAAAACCTAAAAAACAGCTTTTAAGTCGATTTGTGAATTTTAGACAAAGTTTAACGCGATCTGGCGTCTAAACCGTTTTTTAAGAAAAACCCTAAAAAACATTTTTAGTAGCAAATGTGACGTAGTTTATTTTTATATACAAGAATTTTTCACAGAAAGTGCGTAGCTACCGAGTTATAGGCGAAAAACTAAAAAATAGCTCTTAGGTTAGTTTTGAAATGTTCGTCTAATTTTAACGCGCTCTGGCGCCTAAACCGTTTTTTAAGAAAAACCCTAAAAATCATCTTTAGTAGCATGTAATGTAGTTTATTTTTATATACAAGCATTTGTTACAGAAAGTGCGTAGCTTCCGAGTTATAGGCGAAAAACTAAAAAATAGCTCTTAGGTTCATTTTGGAATGTTCGTCTAATTTTAACGCGCTCTGGCGCCTAAACCGTTTGTTTTCAGAAAGAAATCTAAAAAACACAATTTGTAGTAAATCTGATGTAGTTTATTTTTATATGTAAACAGTTTTCTCATAAAGTGCGTAGCTTCCGAGTTACAGGCAAAAAGCTAAAAAATAGCTCTTACACCAATTTTGGAATTTTCGTCAGATTTTAACGCACTCTGGCGCCTTAACCGTTAGTTTTTTAGAAAGAAATTTATAAAACATAATAATTTGTAGTAAATTTGACGTGGTTAATTTTTATATAGAAGCAGTTCTCGCAGAAAGTGCGTAGTTTCCGAGTTATTAACGAAAAACTCTCTGTATCTCTCCAATTGTAAAATTTTGGCTCTAGATAAACCGAGTTCGCCATTCTATGCACTGTATAACTTTTTGCACAGATATGAACATTTTTTCTTTCGTTTAGAAAGCTATTAATTTGTAATATTTTTGAGAATACGAGATTTCCAGCACCAATACCGGCTTTCCCACGTGCTAGATAAAGTTGAACTCATAAATGTTCTAATAATTGAACAAGATGCCGGTAGTTTAGTGGACTTCTTCTTTTATTTCTCAAAATAAACATCATTTTCTTATCGCCTATTTGTTCGAGCCCGCATTATATCAACGTTAAAACATTAATCGCCCCTTATGTTTACATATTAATGCGTGAATAATTAAACTTCTAAATAATACTTTACCTACATAATAAAGTAACTCTAATTTAGGTTAATTGAAATTTGAAACAAGATAATAATTTAAAAAAAAGGTGTAAGTAACGAGTAATTAAGGCTTAGTTAAAATTAGTTATCGAAAACTGTATAACAATAGTAATATAGACCCACAACTAACTGCTGCATTATTTTGTACAACAGCACTGTTCTATTAGGAACCAATTTAGAAAGTTAGAGGCTAATTTAGGCCATTGTGTAAAGTGTAAAATATTAAGTGTTAGTTAAGGTCGTAGCCCCCCGCGTATTTGGATAAAATTTGGTTCAAAATTAGGGCTCGTGTCATGCGGGTCGTGTGCGGCATTAGAACACTGATATTGTATTTTGTTGTCGCAACACCAAAGCTGATAAGTGCAAAATATTGTTTGACTGATTACACTCATAAAATGAAGTAAAAAATGACTACCAGTGTGATTGGGTAGTGGGTTTTCATGAACGGTTAGCTGCAGCTAAAAAGTCTCATAGAGGCAAAAGGTGTTACCTTCAACCTCCTCACCGGTTAAAGGCTAATCCAACAAATTGACATTTTGTTTTTGTTCTCGTTTCAATAGCTCGGACCGACAATATGATCTCCTCCTTGTCCAGCCTGTGCAATTTCAATAAGGAGAAGAATTTCGGCTCAGTTTGTTTCCAAATTACAAACCTCGATTGTAACGGTATTTGGCAGAGAGATGCCTTGGGCGTGAGTCAAGGTATATTTTTCGGTTTCTGTGTTATAGAAGATAATATGCAACATGCATTAATACTACAAAACCACGAAGCCCAATTTTCGTTTGTTAGACTATACCCCCCCCCCCCCCCCCCTGTTTGGAAATAAAGTTTCTAAAGTGCTGCAAGTTGCAATTACGAGGCAGTAAGTTTGCCAGTATGGAAGTTGATATAAGGACGAAACTACCGCATTTTATAATTTTCTGTTGACTCGAATTCCTTTTTTTCTTAAACGAATTTTTTTTTAAATTAAATTAAATGTCAAATCTTAATTAAACTTTTTCTACAACTCGCTCTAGTAATGGATATTATGAATTCTATGTAGGTATTACAAAAACACACTCTGTGAAGCTCAAGTTGGAAAAACCAAATATTGCTCTTAAGAAAACATTAAATTAATGAAGATAAGAACTTCTGAAAGTAAAACTTTATAATTCAATTTCAACCAAATTTAACACAATATTGCTACTTTTAACATTTTTCCGTGTCAAATATATTAAAAAGTTTCTAATTCATTTTCCGCATTATCACCCATCAGTGATTCAATAAGGAAATTGCTCACAAAATTCTTTTTTCGCATTTTTGGAAATAAACAAATGTCGTGGTACAATTTGATGTCATTCAACTGGGTCTTTGAACTGAAAAAAAAGTTACAAGATTGGCAATTTAAAGAAACAATTTGGTCTCAACATCGCAGATTGTTATCAAAAAATAATTTGGCAGTATGTTTTGAAACTTCCTACAATAGAACGACTCCTTTAGGCTCGATAGGTTTTTTTTACTTACTTCATTGCGTTAATCGCCTTTTGGTGTAAAACCAAAAAGTGGCGCTTCTATTAATTTCATCCTTAATTTTTTTGTTTATGAAAAATTATCCTTTTATTTTTCTATGAATAAAAGAAGGAAAAAAACATAAATTTTAGGTTGTTGAACCTACACACACACACACACACACACACACACATATCTATAATATAGATTCATTATTTTTTATCACATCATAAATAAAGCTAAAAAAGCTTGATGTGTTCTATTATTATTTCTATTTATTGAATCAATTTTTACATGCCTTTTCTTGGAGCAAATGCGAGCAAGTTTAATTAATCGCCATAGCAATAAAATCAATACTTATTATTTATTAAATATCTATTTTCAATTGTTTGCACTTAAACTCGTTTATTCACAAAAAAACTATCGAATTTTTGTGAAGTACTAACTTTAATATCCATTTTTATTCCCTCGGGTGTGAAAAATCGTGTAGCATGAAGCTTCTAAATTCTTTATTTTAATAAGTTTGTTTTTGGTTTTAACTTTTTATAACTTACTACTAGCTGAAACTTTATACGAATTTTACTATAGCCACTGATGAAAGTTGTAGATTTTAAGTTTCAGCATGTCTCCATTTGAAGAGTTCATTTTATTTCTTGTTTTAGTACTTTTCTAGTAGTTAAATATTTTAAATAAACATTGCAAACACTACCAGGAAGACAAAGTACAAAAAATTGCTCAAATCTACCAAGTCAGTAGACTCTTTAGTTTATCACAACCTTAAAAATCGTATAGGTTACTACAGGTCATGTTTGTAATATTAGTAGTCGATTTATTACAATAAAGAAGGTTTATTAATCAAACTGTCGAATAGTATACAAAATAAGCTGTTGCTTTTCGTTTTCATAATGCCCCACGTATTATTGCACACTGGGCTTCCTGCTTGATCCATCTATAAACTAGTAGGGTTGATACGCAAAGGAAATTTAAGACTTCATCATCAAAAGATAGATGACGTGACCCCCGATGACTTACGAACTAGAATTTTAATTTACTGGCTTTGATATCCGAGCTATACAGTCGTCTCAAATATAAACTTTTTAGATCTTCTAACTTGGGATGTGAAAGTTGTGAATTGACAGTCAGATAACTAGCTCCGTCGGATATCAACGTGTAACGAAAAATACTATCAAACTGTACGGTAAAAAGACTGAGGCAGTCAAAAATAAATATACTGACAAAATATGTGATAAGTCTGAGCTTGAGCGCACACGTGTGGTCGAGTACAAAATACAGGGACGTTGAGTTGCTGTAGGAAAAACCAACAACGTGAAAGCACAATAAGGCGCCGTTTTCACATGCGAGAAATGTCAGAGGGACGGCCAGATACAGCTACAGACAGCCTTGTAAGTGCGAGAAAGCTCGAGAAAGACTTGCAGCAGTCGCTTGCAATACTGCTTACACTCTGGCGTACAGTAAAACGAGGCCCAAAGGCCTCTTCTTTACATGTGAGAAAACTGCTGCGAGAAATTACAGGAAGGTTGAGGAGTAGAAACCAACTTAATGTATACTGAACTGTAGTGCAAGAAAATTCAAGGAAACTTTGCAGAAGTCGCTTGCAATACTGTTTATACTCTTGCTGACAGTATAACGAGACCTATAGGCCTCTTCTTCACATGTGAAAAAACTGCTGCGAGAAATTACAGGAAGGTTGAGGATCAGAAGCCAACTTAATGTAAACTGAACTGGAAGTGCGAGAAAATTCGAGGAAACTTTGCAGAAGTCGCTTGCAATACTGTTTATACTCTTGCTGACAGTAAAACGTAGGCCTCGTTCTTTAAATGTAAGAAAATTGCTGCGAGAAATTACAGGAAGGTTGAGGATCAGAAGCCAACTTGATGTAAACTGAACTGGAAGTGCGAGAAAATTCGAAGAAACTTTGCAGAAGTCGATTGCAATACTGGTTATACTCTTGCTGACAGTAAAACGAGGCCTAAAGGCCTCTTCTTTAAATGTAAGAATATTGCTGCGAGAAATTACAGGAAGGTTGAGGATCAGAAGCCAACATAATGTAAACTGAACTGGAAGTGCGAGAAAATTCGAGGAAACTTTGCAGAAGTCGCTTGCAATACTGTTTATACTCTTGCTGACAGTAAAACGTAGGCCTCGTTCTTTAAATGTAAGAAAATTGCTGCGAGAAATTACAGGAAGGTTGAGGATCAGAAGCCAACTTGATGTAAACTGAACTGGAAGTGCGAGAAAATTCGAAGAAACTTTGCAGAAGTCGATTGCAATACTGGTTATACTCTTGCTGACAGTAAAACGAGGCCTAAAGGCCTCTTCTTTAAATGTAAGAATATTGCTGCGAGAAATTACAGGAAGGTTGAGGATCAGAAGCCAACATAATGTAAACTGAACTGGAAGTGCGAGCAAATTCGAGGAAACTTTGCAGAATTAGCTTGCAATAATACTGTTTATACTCTTGCTGACAGTAAAACGAGGCCTAAAGGCCTCTTCTTTAAATGTAAGAAAATTGCTGCGAGAAATTACAGGAAGGTTGAGGATCAGAAGCTAACTTGTAGTAACTGAACTGGAAGTGCGAGCAAATTCGAGAAAACTTTGCAGAAGTCGCTTGCAATACTGTTTATACTCTTGCTGACAGTAAAACGTAGGCCTCGTTCTTTAAATGTAAGAAAATTGCTGCGAGAAATTACAGGAAGGTTGAGGATCAGAAGCCAACTTGATGTAAACTGAACTGGAAGTGCGAGAAAATTCGAAGAAACTTTGCAGAAGTCGATTGCAATACTGGTTATACTCTTGCTGACAGTAAAACGAGGCCTAAAGGCCTCTTCTTTAAATGTAAGAATATTGCTGCGAGAAATTACAGGAAGGTTGAGGATCAGAAGCCAACATAATGTAAACTGAACTGGAAGTGCGAGAAAATTCGAGGAAACTTTGCAGAATTAGCTTGCAATAATACTGTTTATACTCTTGCTGACAGTAAAACGAGGCCTAAAGGCCTCTTCTTTAAATGTAAGAAAACTGCTGCGAGAAATTACAGGAAGGTTGAGGATCAGAAGCCAACTTGATGTAAACTGAACTGGAAGTGCGAGAAAATTCGAAGAAACTTTGCAGAAGTCGATTGCAATACTGGTTATACTCTTGCTGACAGTAAAACGAGGCCTAAAGGCCTCTTCTTTAAATGTAAGAATATTGCTGCGAGAAATTACAGGAAGGTTGAGGATCAGAAGCCAACATAATGTAAACTGAACTGGAAGTGCGAGAAAATTCGAGGAAACTTTGCAGAAGTCGCTTGCAATACTGTTTATACTCTTGCTGACAGTAAAACGTAGGCCTCGTTCTTTAAATGTAAGAAAATTGCTGCGAGAAATTACAGGAAGGTTGAGGATCAGAAGCCAACTTGATGTAAACTGAACTGGAAGTGCGAGAAAATTCGAAGAAACTTTGCAGAAGTCGATTGCAATACTGGTTATACTCTTGCTGACAGTAAAACGAGGCCTAAAGGCCTCTTCTTTAAATGTAAGAATATTGCTGCGAGAAATTACAGGAAGGTTGAGGATCAGAAGCCAACATAATGTAAACTGAACTGGAAGTGCGAGAAAATTCGAGGAAACTTTGCAGAAGTCGCTTGCAATACTGTTTATACTCTTGCTGACAGTAAAACGTAGGCCTCGTTCTTTAAATGTAAGAAAATTGCTGCGAGAAATTACAGGAAGGTTGAGGATCAGAAGCCAACTTGATGTAAACTGAACTGGAAGTGCGAGAAAATTCGAAGAAACTTTGCAGAAGTCGATTGCAATACTGGTTATACTCTTGCTGACAGTAAAACGAGGCCTAAAGGCCTCTTCTTTAAATGTAAGAATATTGCTGCGAGAAATTACAGGAAGGTTGAGGATCAGAAGCCAACATAATGTAAACTGAACTGGAAGTGCGAGAAAATTCGAGGAAACTTTGCAGAATTAGCTTGCAATAATACTGTTTATACTCTTGCTGACAGTAAAACGAGGCCTAAAGGCCTCTTCTTTAAATGTAAGAAAATTGCTGCGAGAAATTACAGGAAGGTTGAGGATCAGAAGCTAACTTGTGGTAACTGAACTGGAAGTGCGAGCAAATTCGAGAAAACTTTGCAGAAGTCGCTTGCAATAATACTGTTTATACTCTTGCTGACAGTAAAACGAGGCCTAAAGGCCTCTTCTTTAAATGTAAGAAAATTGCTGCGAGAAATTACAGTAAGGTTGAGGAGCAGAAACCAACTTAATGTAAACTGAACTGGAAGGGCGAGAAAATTCGAGAAAACTTTGCAGAAGTCGCTTGCAATAATACTGTTTATACTCTTGCTGACAGTAAAACGAGACCTAAAGGCCTCTTCTTTAATTGTGAAAAAATTGCTGCAAGAAATTACAGGAAGGTTAAGGAGCAACCTTGTTGACAGTAAAACGAGGCCTAAACGTCTCTTTTTCAAATGTGAGAAAACTGCTGCGATAAATTACAAAAAGAAAGAGAGAGGCAGAAACTAGCCTAGTGTGAACTGGTCTGTAAGTGGGAGAAAACTCTAGAAAATCTTGCAGAAGTCGCTTCTAATGCACATTTACCGTATCGAAAGCGTCTTCCGTAAAATTTTCTAGAGTTTTCTCGTAGTACTTACAGTCCAGTTTACATTAAACTAATTTATAACTGAAGTCTCTGCTATTTCTCGCAGGTGAAAACGACACCTTATCCTTAAGGCTGCTTTACAGCAATAGGACAAAATTGGACCTAATTGAATAAGGAAAAACCCGAACTAAATAGACATTTTACGCGAGACTTCAATATTTCTTTTAAAATTTACATCCCCCAACCCTAACCTAACCTTTTTCTTTCCGTAGAACATCTATTTCGAGCTTCCAGACATCACCAACCCGCACTTTATGGTAGTGAGGAATTTCTTCTTACTAAAATAGTCCCGTTCTACTCTCTCTTCCTCCGGGAATATCAAAATCCGTTCTCGAAGTTCTAGTTAGGTCCTTTTGAGAGTTTTCATTGTAATAATATATCGTCGTCGCTTCTTAGGCCCCTAGGGCATTGAAATGTGCGAAAAGTCGACGTCTTCGACTAACTTTATCGACCACGAAAGTACAAACTTCCCACAAAAAAATAAAATTTTCTAGAGATTATCTCTAAGCCACCTTATAAAATTTACGATCAACTACTAAAGCACACAACTAAAGCTTAATTTAAGCTAAGGGAATGAAAAATAAGTCCAACAAACCAAATAACTATTCGTATTAGTTGTCCTGCTCGCGTATACTAAAAATTCACGTTACACAGATTTGCCTGTTAAATTTAGCCCTAATTACTTCATGGGCGTTTATTAAAATGTTTTTTTAATAAAAACGACTACATGATCTCTAACACTTCACTTTGTGCCAAATGAAAGTGGCGGTTTTGTCCAAGTAATAAAAGAAATATTGTTTTAAACGGAGCCCGAATTTGCCGTAGCACAAAAATAAACTTTATTTTCTCATTTAGAAAATTGCTTCGCAGGACAAACAATAAAATTTATTGTTTTGTTTAAATATTTTTTTATTTTGTTTAATTCTTTTTGTAAACAAGTCAGAAAAATTTATTTACGAACAGCGACTGTAGTAGTAGAGGGATTTACAATTTTTATATGACGGTTTTTTCAGCAAATAAATCTTTATTTTTGCTTTATAAAAAGTATATTTCTTGCTGCACAGAACGAAGTCATATTTAGTCGTAATAGTTTTATTTTAAAAGGTGGCAGCTTAAGCTTAAATTAAACAGTGGGAAATTTCATGTTCCTCGGTTGTTCGCAGAAACTTTTAGCGGAATACGAATAAGAGAAACGCAATAAAAGAAAAATAGTCTACACTCTTAAGAGTTTTAATCCTATACCGTTTCTTTTAAGGAAATGAGGCCGAGAACGACCCAACGAGATAAAATGTGGGAATGCTGTTAAAAACGAATGCCCATTGAAAGTTAAATTTATAAACATCTAATTAAATCGTCCTACGAATCGTTCGGTAGAATGCGAATTCTTTTATATTGTAATGTAAGTCGTCGAGCGAGGCTTTGAAAGTTTAAAGAAGTACAATATTAGTTTTCTAGTTCTGGAACTCGGCAAGTAATCGACAAGAAGTGGGTAGTTAGGCAATAATACGATAGAATCGTTTATTTAAAAAGTTTTACATCAGGGTCTTTCCACAGAAAGTGCAGCACTGTAGTGTCGTATTGGACCGATAGGTAAGTACTCGTAATATGCAATGGAAGTTTCTTAGATTAGAAAAAAGGAAATCGAGAGATTTGACTTTGAGGTTCTTTAAAATGGCCTTAAAAGCCATGCGACTCCGCGTAGAGAAAAAAGTCCTTTGCACGGCTTTACGGATCTTTGAAAAAGACTGTGGTGATATAATCCAAATGTTCCATCGATCTAAACTCGCCATGTGAGATGTGAGTAATAGTTTGTTTGATCATCGAGTAAAAGCTAAAAATGGAAAATTTTCTTTGAATCCGCGGAACAACTGACAGAAGACCGATACTCTGTTAGAACAACTACACTTGAGGGCTTATGAGGCACGCCACTTATAAACGTCGCGAGGTTCGTACCTATAAAAGTTTTAACAAAGATATTTTAAGAGACTAATTTTTTTATGAGATGCCCACAGATAAAAACAAAGATTACGGTTCTGTGTCTTTCTACCTCATTAATTTATGTCAATATTCTCTACGCTTTATTTCTCGCAAATCTCCCTTAAATTTAAAAAAGCGAAACACTTCGATTTTTGACACATTCTAGAATTAAAAAGCCATCTAAAATAAGTGGATGGGGACTACCCTCCCAAATAAATTCAACAGGCTGGAAAGTCTGGAAATAATAAATAATATTATTGGAAGGAAATTACAATAAATAGTACTCTTTTATTTATATCTGTCGCAGTGTAATAGATATGGAACGTCTATGGGATGGGTAGAGGAAATTAGTGTTTTCGAAACCGTTAGTAACTTATATCTCGTAAAATAAATCATACGAGGGCTGCTCTATAAGTGAAATCAACCAAGAAACGGGTAGTGGGGATAGAAGAAAGCTCGTACGTGCATTCGGTACCTTAAGTGTCTAAACGTAAAAAGTTTACGAACCCTTATGTATTAACAGTGTCAAGCCTTTATGGAAAATTCCTTCTGTGGGATTGATAAGACTATTTATTGCAGTAGGTACGACTGCTCTAATAGTTCGAGAGGCAGCGAACGCTTTTACTTAGCCACAAAGTACAAAGTACAAAATTTTTTACTACGCACGATGAAATAACATTGCAAATGAATAATAAAACCGAGAGAGGCTCGGGAAGGGTGGATTTTAACTCTATTTTCGGTTATTATTATAACTCAAAAACTACGCACTTTATGAGAAAAGTTCTTATATACAAAAATAAAGTCCATTAAATTGTCTACAAATAATACATTTTAAGTGTTTTTTTAAGAGAACAATTTAGACGCTATCGCGCGTTAAAGCTAAAATAACTTCCAAAATCTGCTAAATATTTTTTAGGGCTCATAACTCAAAAACTAGGAACTTTAGGAAGAAAGGATTCCTATACAAAATGAAGAATATTTAATTTAATTTAAATTATTCCTCTTAAATTTTTTTCGTTAAACAAACAGTTGAGGTGGAAGAGCGCGTTGAATTTTAGGGGATATCGAACATAAGGCGAGAAGCTCAAAAAGAGTGTGTTTTACTCCTTTGTCAGTTTCTTGCTTATAACTTTAAAACTACACAATTTTAGAGAAAAGTATATCTTTGTATAAAGTAAACTAAATAAAATTTTCTATCAACTATATCCGAAACATTTTTTCCTCAGACAAACGGCTTAGGCGCTAAAGCGCGTAAAAGATTAACAAAGCTTAAAAAACTGTTTTTTGGTTTATCGCTTATAACTCAAAAACTAGGCGCTTTTGGAGAAAATTGTTTCTATACCAAAATGAGGTACATTTAATTTGCTACAAATTATGCCTCTTAAATGTTTTTTATTAACCAAACAGTTGAGGTGGTAGAGCGCGTTGAATTTTAGAGGATATCGGAAATAGCTTGAGAAGCCCGAAAAAGGTGTGTTTTGACTCCTTTTTCAGTTTTTTGCTTATAACTTTAAAACTACACAATTTTAGAGAAAAGTATATCTTTGTATAAAGTAAACTAAATAAAATTTTCTATCAACTATATCCGAAACATTTTTTCCTCAGACAAACGGCTTAGGCGCTAAAGCGCGTAAAAGTTTAACAAAGCTTAAAAAACTGTTTTTTTTTGTTTATCGCTGATAACTCAAATACTAGGCGCTTTTGGAGAAAAGTGTATCTGTGCAAAAATGAGGTACATTTAATTTTCTACAAACTATGCTTTTAAAATTTTTTTGTTAAACAAACAGTTGAGGTGGTTGATAAGCGAAAAATCCGAAAAAAGTGTGTTTTACTCCTTTTTCAGTTTTTTGCTTATAACTTGAAAACTACACACTTTTAGAGAAAAGTGTATCTATGTACAAGTAAACTAAATAAAATTTTCTACCAACTATATTCAAAAGATTTTTTTCCTGAGACAAACGGTATACGCGCTAACGTGTGTTGAAATTTGACAAACCTTGAAAAGACTGTTTTATTTATTTTTTTATTTATCGCATATAACTCAAAAACTACGCACTTTTAGTGAATAGTGTTTCTATAAAAAAATAAAGTAGATTAAATTTCCTACAAATTATGTATCTTGGATGTTTTTCGTAAAACGAACAGTTTAGGTGGTAGAACGCGTCGGTTTTATTACTCATTAGCAATAAATATTCTTTAATCCTGCATAGTCAAAAATTTTGATCTCTATAGTTTAACCTCATGAAAGTTTCGGTTGTCTCAAGCGCAGGACGTTACTTATCACTTATCTATCAACCCTCGTATGCAAACTAAAATGCACGACTTAATACCGTATAATCAATACGTAACAAAATTCCTTTCGTCGTTCTTTTTAAATTGAAAACGGCGAAAACTATATTTTTTTATTACTAAACTAAGCTTCGAACTTCCAACTTTTTTTCCACTTATAAAGAGTTTACAGTTTTTCGAATCTCAATATTGAAAATATTCAGAATATAAACCTGCTCGGGTAAGATTTATATTTAAAATGCTTTTTAACGATTTTCAAAATTGTAAAATGTATCAACTTTGACATTTTTTACGATCAAAAGTTTAACATAAAGAGTCAATGCAGCGCAGCGGCTAAATGTACAAATTTTAAAGTATGCCAATGCGTATTGAGTATTTGAGTTTGTTATAAGTTATAACTTATAACAATTTTGGTAGTTCGCAACAAGGAAATACTTGTTTGAAATGCGTTTGTAATTTAATAATAATTAAGGCGGGTATACCTAAAGCAAAATAATGCGTTCCAAAATGGCGACTACAAAAGACGTAAATTGTAAAACCACAAAAATATTTCAAGTGTTTTAGCGTTAAAAAGTAAAAAAAGTTTAATTTAAGCTAATGCGGAAATTTAAAGTTTCCCAAACCTCTTCTATTTTCTATTTCTCCGGGGCATAAAATTGTGTACAATCTGTTCAAGTTTAATTTCAGATTAGGGTTAATGATATGAGATATAGAGTTTTGTTGTTTTCCAAAACTTTTATGGGGGAAATGTCGACTGCAAGTAATGAATTGGCATTGTTACGTGCGCGGTTGTAAAAGCGTAAAATATACGTCCTCGTTTTGAAACTTGTAGGGACTATAACTGATAACTTGTACAGTATGTCAGTGATGGGCTCACTGCACGGATTATGAGACAAAAATTTGAACAGTTGTAAAAAAAATAAAACGCAGGGATACACTTTAAAAGTGGGTTATTCGCGTTCAAATAAAAAAATTGTATGGACAACGCGCGCTTAAATCAGGAAAATTGCTCTTGCGAGAGGGACTTTAATTTGAGCCGCATACTATTTGAGTGTATAGGTATAGTTATACTGAATTAGCTTAGGCGTATTTCAAAATACCCTTAACCGTAATACGAAACCAATTATCTTGCGAAACGTTTTTATTTAAATTAAGTAAAATAATTTTGAAACTAAATATAGAACCCTTGAGGAAAACACAGTTTCTTGAAAGTACCTAAGAGAAGAGTGTAAGGTTTATAAAAAAGTGAATAGAAAATTGCTTTTTGTATTTTCAAATAATATTTTATAATGAGATTTTATTTTTAGTCAGCTTCATGTCGAATATTGTTGCAAGACAAGAAACGGCAAGAAAGCAACTTTTTAGAATTGGAACAATTCCTTTAGAAACAGTCTGCTTACCTTACAACTTACAATATAGAAAACGTAAATATTTCTCTTACATTATTCAGTCTTTTAAGTTTTTAAGCTTCACTCGAGTTATTTTATGCGCAATTAAAACAACTAGGTATTGGACAATTAGTGAGGCCTTTTATTATTTTTATTCGATAAACAAACGACGATGAATCCCTCAGATATTGACTTAATTATTGTAATTAAGTTTAAACGAGTATCGACTCTTTGAACAAAGAACGGCACTTTTTTGGAATTTCCATTTATATAAACAATCGAGGAGTGAACAAATAACGTGATTAAAAAAGTCATTCATTACGCGATTACGGCGTAAAAGAGATATTTACTTGTAAATACGGTTAATAAAACGCTTAAATTCCAAACTTAATTTCCACCCGAAATGGCGCGAATACACGCTATAATCCTTATCAGATTTTTCAAACAGTAGATTTTTAACTTTATACCGGGAAAAATACCCTCATTAGACGTTGACATCACTTTTTTAACTTTCAACATTTTGGCCAATTTATCACAGCCTGCCAATTAACCTTCTCACAACATCGTACGCGATGTAATTTTCTTTTCAGTTTAATAAATTTCCCAATTTGTCACTTAAATTTTCTCAACTATATTGATTTTTTTGACCCGCCAAATATTTGGTGTGAGAAAATCAAAGTTTAATCAATAAATTTAGATATACCTACACGGTTATAAAGTTACAATATTTTATGAAAGGTATCTCTAGTCCTTTTCAGCATCGAAAGTAGAGAAAACTCCGTAATCGAAAAAAGTTTTTTGCTCCTATATCTACGTCTACTTTGATACTTTCGGTTACATTTCAAGAAAAAATTTGTAACACAAATATAAATATTACTTTCACTTAACGCTACTGCAAAAGCGTAAAATTAGTGCAGGCGTAAAGTTAACAAAACGTGAAGTTAGAAATTAAATAATACGAGACCTTACGCTAATGTAGCACTAGCAAACGAATTGATACAAAAAATAAGAGTTGCAAGAGGTGGACGTCTGAAAAAAATTGTGTAAAGTCGCCTACGCGCCTTGTGATTTTCATCGGTCATCGGTCATCGTGACAAAAATAGGGCTCAATCACGACGCTTGGTTTATTTATGGAAAAAAAATTTTTTTAATAAAATTTAATTTTACAAATTTTTAATATTCGATATTATTTTGGTTTTAAAAAAACTTCCGGTTAATCCGTAAATTAGCCCATCAATGGAAGCTTTTGAAAACAACCTATACCAATACTTTAATTTTCTCAAATTATTGTAAAATTATCTGTCTAATGATACCAAGGTTCTAAGGCTAATAAACCGTGGTCGTAAGGTCTACTTGTGATACCAAAAATGTTATATTTCGACTTTCGGTTTAACCTAAAACATGGTTGGCTTTTCTATTTTAAATACAACCCCCTGTATATTTTAAGTCGTTAAGATTGGCAAATTATCTATCTGGTGATACCAAACATTTTATATTTTGATTTCAGATTAAGCCGGAAATGAGATATTAGTTTTCCTATTTCTAATAGAACACCCCGTAAAAATTTTAATTTTTGATCAGAGAGAAATCACGGCGTTAGATCGCCCGATCTCGGTGGCCAATTCTGGTCACCAGGCGTGAGATGACAGAGCCAGGGAATCTTACATGCAACAATTGCATTGTCTCTCGCCTAGTGTGACAGGTTGCCACGTCCTGCTGAAACCACATCTTGTCTAGATCCATACCGACCACTGCAGGCCATACAAACGTTCACCATTCACTGCCCGTCATTGCTGTAGTCGTCCTCGAAGAAGTATGCCCCAACCACTCCAGCAGCCCAAAATCTGCACTAAAAGGTGACTCGTTGTAGATTCATTGCTTTCTCATGAACAAAATTCGGTTTTATGATCCCCAAATCCGGCAGTTTGGGTGTTTACGTACACATTCAAGTGGAAGTGGGCCTCATCGCCAAAGACAAGTTTTTTAACAAAATGCGCCCATTTTGTGATTTTCAATCACCAAGTTGACGAAAGAACGGCGTTACACTTGATCAAGTTCTTGAGTCAATTGAACTGATGGAGATCTTTCTTTAAAAGTCTCTTTGAGCTGCTTGTGGAAATGGCCAGTTTCTGTGAACGGCGACGAGCCAATGTGCCTGGATTCTCACGAACACTTTCATTCTTTAAGGCAATATTTTTAATAGACCGACCTGACCGAGGACGACCTGATATTTTCTCATCCACAACCGAGTCAGTTCCGTAAAATTTATCGATAATTCTCTTAATTGTCGAACAATTCGGTACATTTTGTCGACCAAAAGTTACACGCGCTTCGCAGACCATTTCCACAAAACTTTCACCATATTTGAAGTGGTTTTTACTATTATAATTTAGTCTAGTCAAATTAGACAAAAAATCGTGGAAAGTTCGGAAAAATTCGCATAGAGCTGAAAATTGGTGTAAGCCTTAAATACACTATTACACATGAAATGTCTAAAGTTCCCATCGATCCCACTTCTGCTAAAAATTTTATTCAAAGTCAAAGGTCGCCAAATCGGTTTCTCGCAAAGATCTCTCAATATTAGTCCAGTCAAATTAGATAAATGGATGGAATTTGAGGAAAAACCAGTCAGGAGGTTTGAAAATTGGTATTGTTGTTCGCTATAACCTGTAGTACAACATACTAAAAGTCCCGGATGGTGGGGTGCAAGAGGGGGAGGGGGATCTGTTTAAAAGCGACCTTTTCTATTTCGTGCAAATAACTCGTCTTCTACAGATCCTACGTTGATGAAGCTTCTTATAAAAGTTATAGAAAACATTATTAGCTATAAGATTAGTTATATGCATTTTTGCCATACGTTTGACTCATTTCGAGATGAGATATAGCGCTGAGAAGGTGTTACAGTAAATTTGTTTATGGGACGACGCTGTATAAACTGCGGAATCAGCCACCAAAGTTAACTACTTCTGGATAATCCTGCACTAGATGAGGTAAGATGTAATTTAAGAAGTCTGAAAACAAAAGTCTTATTGGGTTTCGTCTTCACCTATCATCAACGTAGGATCTGTAGAAGACGAGTTATTTGCACGAAATAGAAAAGATCGCTTTTAAACAGATCCCCCTCCCCCCTCTTGCACCCCACCCTCCGGGACTTTTAGTATGTTGTACTGCAGGTTATAACGAACAACCATACCAATTTTTAAACCTCTTGACTGGTTTTTCCTCAAATTCCATTCATTTATCTAATTTGACAGGACTATATTAGGACATTTCACTTATAATGAGGTACGTATTTAAGGTCTGTGCCAATTTTCAGCTCTATGCGAGTTTTTCCAAAGTTGAATGTCTATTTTGACTGGACTAATGTTGCTCGAACGTTTTTCAATCATATTTTAATCCCGTCTTCTATGCTTTTATACGTTACTATAAATGTCAAAATTTGATTATTAATTTCAAAATTTGTGATGTAGAATACCTAAGTGTATTTAATTCGGATTACATAATGGGTCGTCCAAAACTTTGTGATATATCGTACAATCGTCCACTAGTAAACTTCGAATTGCTTACTGATAAGTTTGAAATTGGACGAGATCGAGCAAATTCGTTAGTCATTGCCGATATCCGTATATCACTAAGACACTGTGTACTCGAGTGTACCAGGAATAACAAATGGACTATACTCGATAAAAGTTCGAATGGTACTCGAGTAAATGGCAGGCCTTTAGAAAAAAATGTCAAACACAAACTAAATCACGGAGATGTAATAGGGTTAAGCAATTTTATTACTTTTTTATTTAAAATGCCAGAAATTATCAGTGCAACCGTTGCTAAACCTTTCAACAACAACGATTTATTAGATGTTACAGAATCTCTTATAGAAAATATAGGTGCTTTTAAGGACGATTTTAGTGGAAATAGTGAAGTAGTAATATCTTCGCTACATCTCAGTCCGAAAAATATCGAAGTAATAGGCGATAAAGCTTCTACTAGCAATGTGGCGGGTCACAAACGAAAAGCAAGTCCCGAGAGCAAAAAAAATCCCGACAATGTTGCGAAAAAAATAAAAAAAGAAGATAACAGCGAAGAGCTTAAATGTACCATATGCACAGAATTTTTTATTAGAGCACAAACTCTCGCTTGTTCTCACACTTTTTGTAAATTTTGCATAGAAAAGTGGAAGAAAAAACAAAACTCTTGTCCACTTTGTAGGACAAGGATTAAGACTTGGTCTCCAACTTTAGTGGTTGATAGTATTATCGAAAAGGTAATCGAAACTTCAAATGACGAAATTAAAGAACAAAGGCGTAAAATTCTAGAAGAGCGGAATCGTATACCTGTGTCTGATGACGATGACGAACCTATAGTTCTTTCGGATGAGGATAAGGAAAATTCCGATGACGACGATTCTTCGGAATCTTCTAGTAGAATAGATGATGAAGATGACGATTTCTACGGAGGTTTTGGTCGTGGTTACATAGGTAATCGTAGAGTAGGTCATGGCTAATGGATGACCTCTAAGGCGAACCCGTTAAATTTACAATTATTATTACAATGTACATAATTTTAATACATATTGGTAAAATTAAATTTATATCAAATACAGCGTGTAAACGGATTGAGTTGCCTATACGTGTAATCCTATAGATCGCAAATTAAGTTTATAGCACGACATAATATTTTAATCAACATTTTTGTCAGGTCAGTAACAAAAAGCCAGAGACGTACTCAGGAAGGGAAAAACTTTACTAGTGAGTAAAATGGCACCCCCTCCAACTCCAACCCCGTCGAAAAACATTGCAATGACGGATGATCAGTTTAAATTGCAACAAAGTCAACTACAAATGTTCAGTAAATTCACCAATTCGGGAAGTTTTTTGAATTGTACAGCTCGATTTGATGGTAAACCAAATTCGAATGTAGACCCGTTTATTGACACTATTTGTATTTACAAAGACTGTTGTTCGATAACCGATGATAACGCGTTAACCGGCATAGCATTATTGTTAATTGACAAAGCTGCCGTGTATTGGCAAGGCGTGAAACCCAATATTAGTAGTTGGAAGGAAGCAGTAGATTCGTTAAAAGCTGCTTATAGCGTAAAATTACCACCTTATCAGGTGTATAAACAGCTGTTCAAAATGGAACAAAGTAAATTCAAAAGTACGGAAGTGTTCGTTGCAAAATGTAGAGCTTTGTTGGCCCAATTGCCAGAAAACTTTCGAGAAAAAACTCTATTAGATATGGTTCACGGATTATTAAACAGAGACATCCGCGAACGCGTACCTCGCGAAAGTGTAGATACATTCCATAAACTAATTAAACGTGCACGAAGTGTAGAAAATACCATACGCGAATTAAGGGATGAACAATCGAATTCGAGTGCAGGACCGGTGATCGGAACTATCGTGACACCTAATAATACGAAACGCTCGCGTTATTGTACTTATTGTAAGAGTGCTACTCATTCTAACGTCGAATGTCGTAAATTAAAACTTAAATCTAGTCCTAGTACTTTAAATTCAGAACCAAGTACTTTTCGTCCAACCATTAAATGTTACGGATGTGGTATGGATGGAGTTATACGCACAAAATGCCCAAGATGCAATCCAAGTAAAATTGATAATAACGCGCAAACATTAGAAGTAGAGAACTTTTATACAAACGACATAATCAAAAGTGACGAGTCGAAAATACGTCATAAATCGTTGTTACCGATTTCGGTGTGCGGGTTAAACGGAACAGCATACGCAGATACGGGAGCGACAAGGTCTATCGCTGGACAAAATTTATACCGGTTAATAAAAGACAAATGCGGTTTTTCGAAAGAAACAATCCAAATGAGATTAGCTGACGGTAGCATCCACTGTGAAGAGGTTTTATCCACGGTCGTTGATGTAATAATAAAGGAAAAAGTAATTCCTACGAACTTTATGGTTTTATCTACGGAACATGATAATAGAACGCTTTTGGGAGCAGACTTTTTGGAAGATGCCAAAATTGTTTTGAATTTAAGCCAACAGGAATGGTATTTTAATGATAATCCCCACGAGCGCCATCAGTTTTGTAAAGATGGAAAAGATGGAAAATATGTCGGTCTTGGTAAGTGTTTAGTGGAATTAAGAGAAGATGAAGGAGTTAATTTGAATGATAAGCAGAAGACAGTTCTAGTTAGTCTGATGTCTAATTATCCTAGTACGTTTGCACTAGAGGGAGCTCCGACTACCTACGCCGAACACTGCATCATTACTAAAGAAGTTCAGCCTATAGCCGTTTCGCCATACAAACTAGCACCAAAGAAAGCCAAAGTTACTAAGAGAAATTTTGAACCAACTACTAGATGATGGTACCATAGAAGAATGTAAAAGCCCATGGGCCGCCCCAGTAGTGCTTGTTCCCAAGAAAAATGGTGAAATGCGGTTATGTATCGACTACCGACAATTGAACGCAGTAACCGTGAGTGATAAGTACCCTATGCCGCGAATAGAGAACTTGCTGCATGCAGTCAAAAGAACAAATTTCATGAGTACCCTAGATTTACAATCTGGTTATCATCAAGTGTCGGTACGGGAGTGCGATAAAGACAAAACTGCGTTCGTGACGCCGTGCGGGTTGTTTCGGTATAATCGGATGAGTTTCGGACTTAAAATCGCGCCCGCGACATTTCAAAGACCGATAGATCGGATGCGTGCGGGAGTACCTAATGTAACTATGTTCGCGTACTTAGATGACCTGATTGTAGTATAAGAAACGTTTAATCGGCATTTAAACGACCTCGAAACTGTTTTCGAAAGACTCCAAAAGTTTAACTTGCGAGTAAACCGCGCTAAAAGTGTTTTTGCGTGTAAATCGGTTAAATACCTGGGACATTTGATAATCCCAGACGGAATCAAGACGGATCACCAGCCACTTAAATGGTTGAAGTTCCTTTAAAAACACCTTCAGGACGTTTAGCCAGATGGGAGATGTAGGTCCATTTCGCCGGCCCCGCCCATATCAAATTTTGAATTCTAAATGACGTTATTCGTTTGTGCTTCGTTTGTGCTCGTTTGTGCACTCATTTTTTTCGTTTGTGCTATAACGGTTTTAAAGAAGAATAGAAAAATGTCTGGGCGGGGCTGGCGAAACGTAGCCCGACCAATTCGTATTTTTAAATTAAAAAGTATCTTAATCGTTTGTGCTTCGTTTGTGCACGTATGTGCACGTATTTATTTCGTTTGTGCTTTTTCGGGGGCCAAGTTACAGATGGGCGGGGCTGGGGAAACGTAGCCCACCGAATTGAAAATTTACTCAAAATAATTGTATTCGTTTGTACTTCGTTTGTACACGTTTGTGCTTCTATTTTCAACGTTTGTGCTCTATCCGTCTTGTGGGAAATTAAGAAAATGTTTGGGCGGGCTGGGGAAACGCAGCCCACCCAATTGAAATTTGTGACTCAAAATAATTGTATTCGTTTGTACTTCGTTTGTACACGTTTGTGCTTCTATTTTCAACGTTTGTGCTCTAACCGTTTTGTGGGAAATTAAGAAAATATTTGGGCGGGGCTCGGGAAACGCAGCCCACCCAATTGAAATTTTTGACTCAAAATAATTGTATTCGTTAGTACTTCGTTTGTACACGTTTGTGCTTCTATTTTCAACGTTTGTGCTCTAACCGTTTTGTGGGAAATTAAGAAAATATTTGGACGGGGCTCGGGAAACGCAGCCCACCCAATTCATAATTTCGATTTAAAATTATTGTATTCGTTTGTACACGTTTGTGCATCTACTTTCATGTCCTGAATATCTACTTGTTGTATGATGTGATTATTGATCAATTTTATCACTTACGTTCCACCTTCTTACTATTGGTAGTAGGTACTACTATACTAATACTTTTGCAGTTCGATGAGGCAGTTTCATAGAGTTTGATAAACAAATTTTCAGTAATTAAAAAATTTAATTCGCTCGTTTACCTACTGAACTTGAAAAATCAAATATAATAAATTCGTAAACATTATAAAGGCTGGAATATACATGCTACGTACTAGCATGAAAGCACGTTAATTTCGAGCAGATGCTAGCTAGTAGCATACAATTAGCACGTGTACAGTGCTCAGAAGCAAATTGTTCCCCCGGAAAATATGCCAACTAAATTTAAAAACTTGGGGGGGGGGGGGTAAAACTTTTATCCAATCACGTCAAGAAAGTATGCACAGTCAGTGGTAGAAGTGGAGAAAGTTATTACACATTTCGAAACTAAAGCGACACCGGTCACGCCTTCCCAGGGGCACAGTTTGCTTCTGTCAACAATATAAGAAAACAGCATGCTAGTAAAGAAGTACGCTACTTAATCGCACGTTGGTCTATTTTACGCGCTAACTAGAAATTATCTAATTTTCAAACGGGAAAATGTTTTTCATGTTCTTTGTTTAAATACGAACTTAAAAGGTCCTATGACGTTTTGTGAAAACATTATTATTTTAGAAGATATGAATTTTTTAAATTCGAAAAATCACGAATTTGACTATTTTGAACCAGTGAAAAATCCTCAAAAATAAACGAAGCGATAAAAGAAATAAAGGATTTTCGACTCTACATACTATAGTTAACAGAATATAAAACTTTTCATATTTTTGAGCATTTTTCATTGGCGATTATCGTAGTGACACAGTATCTTCAGGGGCCCGTGACACAAACGTGCAATTGTCCTAAAATTGTAGATATAAGTAGTTCCAGTCAAAGTAGGCAAAAAAAGTCGAAAATTCCGAAAAATTAATCTATTTTGACTGAACTACTTATAATTTACGGGGCTTGGTTTTAAACTTGGCCGTAATGACGTACTAACTGGCCTTATTAAGTAGGTTTCTAAAATGTAGACTTACCTTTCCATAATTTTTATTTTTAAATCACATGTCCAACCATATATTATTTATAAGATAATTTTTACACAAGGCGATTCTAAAATGCAGTACTGTACTCAACGTTTTCGGGAATCTTCTCCTACCTAAGGGCCTTTGAAAGGTGGTTCTCTGAACAGAGTTAAGACATAGAGACAATTCCTTTAAAAAAGAAACTTTTAAAATTTCTATAAAAATTATCCATTGCCATAAGCACAAACGAAAAAGAGTGGTACACAAAGGTATACATGTGTACAAACGAAGTAGAAACAAACCAAATCGTTCTGATTCTTTAAATCGGATGATGATTCGCGTTATTCAGCCCATTTTCTAATTTCTCCCAAAACCGTTCGAGCACAAATATAAAAAATAGATGCACAAACGTGTACAAACGAAGTACAAACGAATACAATTATTTTGAGTCGAAAATTTGAACTGGGTGGGCTGCGTTTCCCCAGCCCGCCCAAACATTTTCTTAATTTCCCACAAGACGGATAGAGCACAAACGTTGAAAATAGAAGCACAAACGTGTACAAACGAAGTACAAACGAATACAATAATTTTAAATCGAAAATATCAATTGGGTGGGCTGCGTTTCTCCCAGCCCGCCCGAACATTTTCTTAATTTCCCACAAGACGGATAGAGCACAAACGTTGAAAATAGAAGCACAAACGTGTACAAACGAAGTACAAACGAATACAATTATTTTGAGTCGAAAATTTGAATTGGGTGGGCTGCGTTTCCCCAGCCCGCCCAAACATTTTCTTAATTTCCCACAAGACGGATAGAGCACAAACGTTGAAAATAGAAGCACAAACGTGTACAAACGAAGTACAAACGAATACAATTATTTTGAGTCGAAAATTTGAACTGGGTGGGCTGCGTTTCCCCAGCCCGCCCAAACATTTTCTTAATTTCCCACAAGACGGATAGAGCACAAACGTTGAAAATAGGAGCACAAACGTGTACAAACGAAGTACAAACGAATACAATAATTTTAAATCGAAAATATCAATTGGGTGGGCTGCGTTTCTCCCAGCCCGCCCGAACATTTTCTTAATTTCCCACAAGACGGATAGAGCACAAACGTTGAAAATAGAAGCACAAACGTGTACAAACGAAGTACAAACGAATACAATTATTTTGAGTCGAAAATTTGAATTGGGTGGGCTGCGTTTCCCCAGCCCGCCCAAACATTTTCTTAATTTCCCACAAGACGGATAGAGCACAAACGTTGAAAATAGAAGCACAAACGTGTACAAACGAAGTACAAACGAATACAATTATTTTAAATCGAAAATATCAATTGGGTGGGCTGCGTTTCCCCAGCCCGCCCAAACATTTTCTTAATTTCCCACAAGACGGATAGAGCACAAACGTTGAAAATAGAAGCACAAACGTGTACAAACGAAGTACAAACGAATACAATTATTTTGAGTCAAAATTTTCAATTCGGTGGGCTACGTTTCCCCAGCCCCGCCCATCTGTAACTTGGCCCCCGAAAAAGCACAAACGAAATAAATACGTGCACATACGTGCACAAACGAAGCACAAACGATTAAGATACTTTTTAATTTAAAAATACGAATTGGTCGGGCTACGTTTCGCCAGCCCCGCCCAGACATTTTTCTATTTTTCTTTAAAACCGTTATAGCACAAACGAAAAAAATGAGTGCACAAACGAGCACAAACGAAGCACAAACGAATAACGTCATTTAGAATTCAAAATTTGATATGAGCGGGGCCGGCGAAATGGACCCGGGAGATGTGCAAAAGAATCCATTATTGCCGCGACGAGGAAGAGGAAGGCTTCGAAAGTTGACTAGTGTTCCTGTTCCATCCACGGGACGTTCGGATGAAACAGAGGAGGAGAATTATAGCACGACATAATATGTTAGTCAGCATTTTTGTTTTAATTTTTGCATGCGCAGTGCGAGTGAAAGAGTAGTAGTGTTAAGTCGTCTGGATTAATCTAACGTGTAGTTGTGACGTGTGCGCAGTAGTTATTAATTTGTTTAAACTTTATAATTTGGCGCAATACTGCAACCAGCATTGTTTATTTGTTTGTATTCGTATTAATTAGTAATTGTTTATTAAAATAAATATTATAAAATATAGTTGTTATAAGTTTTTTTTAACAGTCACTTCACGAATTTTGTTTTGAGGCATCTACCTGTCTCCAAAACGCGTTATAAGCTCTCAAAGTTTTATCTGTCGGTAAGAGTCACTGCTTTACCTAAACTTTATTATTCTTTTTACGGCAAAACGACCACAGACTTCCCTTATTGCCCTTTCAGTAAAAAATATTCCGTAAATAACTCGAAAATTTTGACCTTTTGCACTGGACAATTTTTTACGACTAAAATGAGCTGTTTTAGCGTTTCGTAAAAAGTTAATTAGGTAGGTACTTCAAAAATTGAATAAAGTTATACGATAAAGATATAAAACGCACATTTTGACAAACTAGTTTAAGACTGATTTGACCTGAGAAACCTCCGATTCGGACGAATGTAAAAAGATTATTTTTTAACGTATTCCACCTCACTAATTCATTACACAAAATCTCCTGCACAAAAATAACTTTTGTCTGTACATGGAGAAAAGCAATTTGAACAATCTTAGCAAGAAACTTTTATTAAAAAAATATATCATTTTCTACTCACTTGTTCCACAGATCCGTAGTATCGTCGTGAGAAAACTCCACGTCTTGAAATTAAATCGCTAGCAGTTGAACTGAAAGGAAAAAAAAACAAATTAGTATTACGGAAAAAAAACAATTTTTTGCAAAAATTTGTCTACTCGAGCGCATCACTTCTATACCCTTCTTTTATTTTCGAGGATCGTTAAAGTTAAAATATTATTGGCTTTTGTTAGCGCGATGTGAAATGATCCAAGCAAATGCCTCCGTAAAGCAGTCGTATTCGATCTGTTTGTATTCCCTTGTGTACCGATGTTTTAAGATTAACGACGATATACAATCAATCAAATACAGATTACAGATTGTTTCTATTGTCTCTCCTTTATAATGTTTATTTTTATTACGTCGCTGTAAGTTACAAATCAAAATATAAGTTAAAACGCAAAGAATAGCCGACGAAATTGTATACGTTTGGGAATAAGTTGTATTTGTCTAAAGCCAACAGCCAACAGGATATATTCCCAAGGTAGAAAGTATTAGATGTTTTGTCATGTAGAGCTAACAAACACGAAAGTGCCGTTTTCCTTACGTAAATTGATTACCCATGTTCTAGGCCTAAAGCAAAGAAAATAAAACGTTTACCCCAACAGCTTTACGTTCGTTTTATTAGGTGACTTTATGTTTAAATAAGAATGTTTTTCACAAAATGTTGGACAATAATGGGGCACGATTTTACAAAAAACTAAAAGCTGTATAGAGTGGTCGCCTTTGAAGGTGGACGAACTTCGGGATATAGTCAAATGAGCGGTTTTGCTCATTTTAAACACATCATTTAGGATTTTCTTGAACGATCTATACAACAAATTACGAAGAGGATTATATCTAACATATGAAGCTTTCAATCCTTCAAGTCTTCCCTGCACTTGCTAACTGTTTCTGGCAATTAGAAAATTATTATTATTTAGACTGGTGAATATCCCAAAAGTCTAGATGAAGTTATAAGGCGTTGAAAATTGGTATTCTATTGATGATTGGCCCCAATTGGATTTTTTTGAAAGTAAAGCCCATTTTTTGTTTTCGTTGCTGGACTGATAGTCTTGGGAAAAACAAGACAAGGTAGATACGGCAGGTGTGACTCAAATCGTTTAATTTATTTTTCAAAACAATCAAAATTCCAGAAGTTGTAAAATTTTTATTAAATTTTAAAGATAACCCGATATGGTAGATTTTTAATAATTCAGTTAACGGCAGTTTTAGACCGCTTTTATAATTATTGTCAACCAAAGAGGGTATTCTATATAATAAGTACTGCAAGAAACAACAACATTATGCATCCAAATCAGATTTTTATCTAATAGATTTACATAATTATTATTATTGCAAAATTACAGCAGATCATTTAAATAAAAAACGCTTTGTTATAAATAAATGGAAAAATCTAATGATAGCCACACGATTAACAATCGACTAGAAGAGAAGACGTGTTAGAAAATGTTTCTAATTGGCAGTTTGTATTTCGCAGTGATTGTAGCTTCTGTACTTTCTGACCAAGACGCCTTCACGGCTAAAGTAAGTTATTTATTTTATAATTATTTACTAAAAGTAGAATATTTAAGTTCCATCAACATGACTGGAAACTAAAATTTGAAAGACTTGAAAAGGTTGATTTCAATGAATCGGTAGTGTCAAGCCTACAAACAAGAACGTACAAATTTAACCGAACGAACCCTGCAGCAAATATTTCATTTACCTTAATAAGAGATGTGGACGAGCGCCTTTTTGTAAGTAAACAAATAATTTTTTAATTGAAATAAAAATTTCAATTTTAGTTTGAAATACAAGGGTATAAATTTCTAAGCAACGAGTATCGTCCGGTGGCTTTCAGACTGCATCTCAATTATTGTGATGCTCTTGCAAAAAATTTATGTGGATTTCGAGATTCTATCAGGTGCGGCAATTTTCCCTTATGCCGTTTCCAAAAAGTAAGTTGTTTGTAATATAGTCCACTTATCGATACAATTTTTGTGTTTTAATTAGGGCAAAACTTACCACTTGTGTAATTTTACTCCAGACGAATCAAAATTGCCCCCCTTACTTCCAAATGGCAAATATATGGTTCAAGTGCAGTATTATATTGAGGAGGTGAAAATTATGTGTTTTAACGTGTTTGTCGAAATTTATAGACCAATTAAAAGAAAATAAAGGGGACTTGGAGTCACTTAAAGCGGTCTTAGCATTTTATAGTACACACTAGTTATGGAAAATGCTCTTTTTGACAAGACTATTGACTTTTGGCACCACTTATCTTTAATGGGGCAGTACCTACACTGCCAGGTACTTGGTTGGGGTTTAGTAGTTTTAGGTGGTGTGGTGAAAGTACACCAGTATAACTAACTTGTTTTACTTATGCTGTATATTTTATGCTGTTATAATAAACAAATATATCACTTAAGATGTTGTTTTATTACTACAACTTGGTATCAACTGAAAATGACAAACCCAACAGGATAATGCACCAAAACTTGAAATTCTTTCATCCAACAATTTCGCAATAGGAAAAGAGTTAGTAATCCAGCCTCTAAACTCTAAAGGTTTCACTTTAACCTGCAAAAATTCCAATAGTTTTGAAACTTCACATACGTTTGGTGTCTAGTGATGAATATCCTAAAAATGCTGATGAATCATAGATGAGCTTTAGCGGCAGTAGCCTAAGCCTAAGGCATGTAACTTCCTTCAGTTTTTCGTTATTACCTCGTAAACTATGAGTTGGAGTTGAAACGTGACTATATACAAAATTAAAGCTGATAAAATTTCCTACAAAATTGAATAAACGCATGTTTTTGTATTTATAAAGGTTACCAAGTTATGGGGCGTAGAAAATTGGTATTCTGTTTTGGTAGTCGTGAAAACAGCTGTAGAAATTGTGCGACAGGATATCCAGAACCATTTTACGATACATCGACCCTAAGGGTAATATTTTCTTCAAATAAGCGACTACTTGTGTTCCGACATCCGTTTGCGTTTTTCTAGCCACATTGAGTATGAGGAAAGCAAGCGTTGAAAACAGAAAGAGGAAATGCATTTCAATTGCCCACAGTATTATTTCTGCGATGCGACCAAGCACGTTCATATCTTCCATGATGAACAGCATTGCTTTGTTCATTTACTGCTTAAACAATTTTTAAAGAAATTCTTGTATTGCTACTTTGTTAACAAATTCGTGCCTACCTTTACAATGCTAAATGGTTTTGAAAAAAACACCAATTTCTAGGGCCCTTTAAATCGGTAAAATTTAAGAATACATAAAACTTTTATAAATTCGATTTTGTAGAGAATTTGTTCAGTTGTGATTTTGTATAGAATTGCGTTTCAGCTTCAACCCATAATTTTCGAGATATTAACGAAAAACCGAAACGAGTGCCACTATCGCTAAAGCTGCTCCGATTCATCAGGACTTTTAGGATATTCAGCACTAGTCACCTATAAATAAATACGTAAAGTGTCAAAACTATTGGATATTTTTGAAAGTGAAGCCCATTTTTGGATTTCGTTGCTGAACTATTATTCTTGGGCCAAACAAGACAAGGTAAACAAGGCAGGTGTGACTCAAATCGGTTAATTCATTTTCAAAACAATCGAAATTCCAGAAGTTGTAAATTTGTTATTAAATTTTAAAAATAACCTGATATGGTAGATTTTTAAATACAATTTTGCAATATTATTGACCGAAAAGGCACTTCACCTAAACAGAAAATAGTTTTCTTTTAATTGTCAAGGCCCACTATATTTTTTAAAACTAAAAACCTGCTGAAAATTGTTTTCTAACCAAGCAGGGCGACATTCCAAAATATCAACACCAAATTCTAAAATTTATTGTCCATTACACCTATTTATAGGCAACTCAACTCGCTTACTAGTCCAGTCAACTAAGGATTTCACCTTCAAAAAATTCCGATACTTTTGAAATTTCACACACTCGTTTGTAGATGTCTAGTGATGACTATACTAAAAGTCCTGAAGAATCGGTGGTGAGCTTCCGCGGCAATGGCCAAAGACATGTCACTTCTTTCGGATTTTCGTTAATATCTCGAAAACTATGGGTCAGGCCTAAAATATCACGCTATACAAAATTAAAGCTGATAAAATTTTCTATAAAATTAAATATTTGCATTTTTTTTCATATTTTTAAAGTTATAGGGCGTTTTTTTGCAAAACCACTTTAGAGCTGCATAGAGTAATATTTAGTAAGAGTTTGCAAGAATCACCCTAATAATTACTCTAATGGTTTCAAAACTCCACACTATTATTTATAGGTGTCTAGTAATTTTAAAAAAACAAATTTCTTATAGGCCCGAGGTCATGTGTATAGGCAATGACTAGCAGTGTGATACTTCTTATCGTTTTGCTTAAAAAAATAAAGTAATAATTGTAATTATTATGTACAATAACTAAATTAGAGAAAATCGTATATAATAGAGAGAGATGTAGATATGTAGTGATGAATATACTGAAAGTCCTGATGAATCAGAGGTAAACTGTAGCGGCAATGGCCGAAGACATGTCACGTTTTTCAGTATTTTGTCAATATCTTAAAAAGTATTGGTCAGAGCTAAAATGTGACTATAAAGAAATAAAGCTGCAGGAAATTGCCACAAAATTCATCAGATGTTATTGTTTCGTTTTTGTGGTAATAACCGAGTTGTAGGGCATTAGAAAAATTCCCTTTTTCTCAAAACTTTTAAAAACTGATTCAAACTCGACGAAGATGCTAATAAAGCGTCCGCAATAGTACTGCTAGAAGACGAATGCGTATGTAGGTTCATTGTTCTAACTTAGAAACCTATAAAGTAGGTTATATGTTAAAAAATTAATTAAAACTCTTTTCAGTTTATTTTTGATTTTTCTAACATTTGTGACTATTATTTTGTGGTGATTTCGTTGAGTCCCTTACGTTTCTTGTCATTCTTGAGTTTCTTGTGTTCGTTGTGTGAGTCCTGTAGTTTGTGGTACTTTTCAAATTCTGAAATGTCGGAAAAGTGTTTGTATATATGTGTGTAATACAAGTGCGTGAGAAGGGAAGAAAAACGTTAATCTGGGCTAGTGAGCAAAGAGAATACAGCAAGGGCCCTAAAGTCCTCGGTACCTCAATAATGAAAGCTCATGCTTCGTGTCGAAAAAATTACATCCGAGTGGACACTATACAGGCTGTTTTAAAATAGCGATCTGTGGCAGGAGCGTCATCATCATCACGAGGCGACAATTATTCCTCTATGCCTTCTATAAGGTTTTCATTGCCTAAATTTGATTTCAAATCTAAATGCTTTCTCTGCGCCGAAGTCATCGATGATGAGTTTTTAAAAACAGAATTGAAGAAATCCATTAAAAGACGCAACAAGGTGCATAACGTCGAACTCTGGAGATGAAAGATGAGGTAATTGAAACGGTAAACAAAAAAAAAGATCAGTGGGCAGAAGAAGTGAAACTTCACCTGTCTGCCGTAAATAATATAGTGGCTGCTGAAGGAGTATATCATGTAAATTGCTATCGTCGATGTTTCACCCACATACCTTTATGGCATATGTTCAAAAATGTGGACGTTCTCAATCGAAGTACATTTTACAGGCCATGAATAAAATATCTTCATTTATTGAAAATAGCGAGGAGTGCCAACTGTCCTTTGCATATATACGTTCTGCAGTAACTGGGCAAGTTCCTTCAAATGAGAAAACTAAAAAGAAGCTTGAAGACAAATATGGAGAACGTGATAGCAGCAGGAATTGGATGGAAAAATCCAACTGTCTGCTTCAATGACGTTGGGTTTAAAATATTGAATTCGTGGTATGAAAATAAAAAATCAGAAGAAAGTGAGGAACGACTGAGAATCGTAAAAGCAGCTGCAGAAATAGTGCGGCAGGATATCCAAAAGAAATGTATGCCAAAAAGCAGGATGCAGTGCACTACCATCTGTATAACTGTCACGGGGAATGCTTGAACGGCACCACTTACATACCCGAGAAAGATATCGATGACCCCGAGTATTTGAATTTTGTACCTCCTGAGGAAGCAAAAAATACGCCACGAGTTAAAGTGCGAGATATTTGTACCGCAGGACCCTCAACTAGAAATCAGGAGTTAATGGTTTATATCTTGATGCATTTCTCATACGATTTTTCATAATTGATTTTCAATTTCAGGCAGTCACAGAAAAGCAAGAATTTCACAATGCAGTACCATTAAATTTACCATTTTGGACGCTTTATTAGCATCTTCGTCGAGTTTGAATCAGTTTTTAAAAGTTTTGAGAAAAAGGGAATTTTTCTAATGCCCTACAACTCGGTTTTTACCACAAAAACGAAACAACAACATCTGATGAATTTTGTGGCAATTTCCTGCAGCTTTATTTCTTTATAGTCACATTTTAGCTCTGACCAATACTTTTTAAGATATTGACAAAATACTGAAAAACGTGACATGTCTTCGGCCATTGCCGCTACAGTTTACCTCTGATTCATCAGGACTTTCAGTATATTCATCACTACATATCTACATCTCTCTCTATTATATACGATTTTCTCTAATTTAGTTATTGTACATAATAATTACAATTATTACTTTATTTTTTTAAGCAAAACGATAGGAAGTATCACACTGCTAGTCATTGCCTATACACATGACCTCGGGCCTATAAGAAATTTGTTTTTTTTAAATCACTAGACACCTATAAATAATAGTGTGAAGTTTGGAAACCATTAGAATAATTTTTAGGGTAATTCTTGCAAACTCTTACTAAATATTACCCTATGCAGCTCTAAAGTAGTTTTGCAAAAAAACACCAAGTTTCAACGCCCTATAACTCGTAAACTTTAAAAATATGAAAAAAATGCACATATTCAATTTTATAGAAAATTTTATCAGCTTTAATTTTGTATAGCATGATGTTTTAGGTCTGACCCATAGTTTTCGAGATATTAACGAAAAACCGAAAGAAGTGACATGTCTTTGGCCATTGCCGCGGAAGCTCACCACCGATTCTTCAGGACTTTTAGTATAGTCATCACTAGACATCTACAAACGAGTGTGTGAAATTTCAAAAGTATGGGAATTTTTTGAAGGTGAAACCCATTTTCGATATTCATTGACTGGACTATACACGCTGTATATGGAATGGATAGATGAAAATCGGAATTAGCGATCAAAGTCGCCTTTTCATGTCACGGTCCTATAAATGTCAAAATTTGATTATTCATTTTCAAATTTGTGTAAAATGACTATAGGCCAGTCAGTAGAGCTCCAAAACACCCTTCTATGATGCAGTAAATGGAATAAAAGCTTTTATTTTTTTAAATTGTTTATATGGGTGTAAACATGTAAAAAACAAAAATGCTAACACCGGCGACCTCGGGAGACTTTTTGGCAGCCAAAAAACCCCAAAATTTTAGGACTTGCTTTGTTTTTTCGCCTATAACTCCTAAATGGAGCATCTTCACGAAAAAGTATTTCTATAACAAATTAAAGAGCATTAAACTCTGCGTCGAATGAGTACCAACACTTAATAATTTGGTCGAGCGGTATGGTCGCCAACCGCGGTCAAAAAACGACGATTTTTCCCAACTTTTTCAATAACTGACATATTGCATTATATATGAGTCTGCTGTTTAGAAATTAGTACTTTAACAAAAAAACTCATTAAATAAAAGTTGTAGAGCATCTAATTCTGCGTTCATGTGTATTAAAATTTTTAAATTCGGTCAAGCATACCTCTCCCAAATTGGCAATATTCTGATGTACGGCAGTTGGTATAGTAAGAAAATAGTCCAGTCGAATAAGGATTTTTGGTCAGAATAATTCCTACGAAGCTGCATATTGGGCTACACGTACATTTAGATGTTCCAAATAAGTATATCACAAAATCAGAAAAATTTTGGCGGAGCAATTTGAGATATTCAAGGTCAAAGGCTACAAAAATTGTTTTTGGCAAATGACTCGCCTTCTATAGATCGTACGTTGATGAAGGTTTTTATAAAAATTATCGAAAACATTATTAGCTACAAGATTGGTTATACACATTTTTTTCTTAAGTTTAACCCTTTTCGAGATATAGCGCGGAGAAGGATCGAATTCTGGTTATGGATAAACCCCGGAGTAAGACGCGTAAGTCTTATAAAGGAGTCAGCCACTAAACTTACCGACTGATAAATAATGTGGCACTGTATGAAGTTGAATAAAGGATGTAATTAAAGATTTATGAAAGTAAAAATGGTGTTAGGTCTCGTCTTGACATAGTGCAAAGAAATTTAAAAAACATTAACATTTCTAAAAACTTACACTTATTAAGCGCGCTATTCAACTTCAAGAGCTTCTTATTCACAACTTAGAGCCACGATAAAAATTTCCCATATCACATCTGATAGATTAAGGACGTAGTTAAAGGTTTTTTTAGAAACAAAGTGGTACCAGGTCCCTCCTTTGCATTTTATGAAGAATTTTAAAAAAAGTTTTTATCGAAATTGAAAAATCAAGAAGTGCGCTATTCAACTTCAAGAGCTTTTTTTCTCGACTTAGAGGCACAATTAAGATTTCTCATGCCACATCATGTAGAATAAGGACGCAGTTAAAGGTTTTTGAGAAACCATTCCAATAACCCGATATGGTAGATTTTTAGTAATTCAGCTAAGGGCAGTTTTAGACCGCTTTTATAATTATTGTCAACCAAAGAGGGCATTCTATATAATAAGTACTGCAAGAAACAACAACATTATGCATCCAAATCAGATTTTTATCTAATAGATTTACATAATTATTATTATTGCAAAATTACAGCAGATCATTTAAATAAAAAACGCTTTGTTATAAATAAATGGAAAAATCTAATGATAGCCACACGATTAACAGTCGACTAGAAGAGAAGCCGTGTTAGAAAATGTTTCTAATTGGCAGTTTGTATTTCGCAGTGATTGTAGCTTCTGTACTTTCTGACCAAGACGCCTTCACGGCTAAAGTAAGTTATTTATTTTATAATTATTTACTAAAAGTAGAATATTTAAGTTCCATCAACATGACTGGAAACTAAAATTTGAAAGACTTGAAAAGGTTGATTTCAATGAATCGGTAGTGTCAAGCCTACAAACAAGAACGTACAAATTTAACCGAACGAACCCTGCAGCAAATATTTCATTTACCTTAATAAGAGATCTGGACGAGCGCTTTTTTGTAAGTAACCAAATAATTTTTTAATTGAAATAAAAATTTCAATTTTAGTTTGAAATACAAGGGTATAAATTTCTAAGCAACGAGTATCGTCCGGTGGCTTTCAGACTGCATCTCAATTATTGTGATGCTCTTGCAAAAAATTTATGTGGATTTCGAGATTCTATCAGGTGCGGCAATTTTCCCTTATGCCGTTTCCAAAAAGTAAGTTGTTTGTAATATAGTCCACTTATCGATACAATTTTTGTGTTTTAATTAGGGCAAAACTTACCACTTGTGTAATTTTACTCCAGACGAATCAAAATTGCCCCCCTTACTTCCAAATGGCAAATATATGGTTCAATTGCAGTATTATATTGAGGAGGTGAAAATTATGTGTTTTAACGTGTTTGTCGAAATTTATAGACCAATTAAAAGAAAATAAAGGGGACTTGGAGTCACTTAAAGCGGTCTTCGTGTTTTATAGTACACACTAGTTATGGGAAATGCACTTTTTGACAAGATTATTGACTTTTAACAACACTTATCTTATATGGCAGCACCTACACTCTACACTGCACTGCCATCCGAACTTGGCTGAGGTGTACACCAGTGTAACTAACTTGTTCTACTTATGCTGTATATTTTATGCTGCTATAACAAACAAATACAAATATCACTTAGGATGTTGTTTTACTACCTCTTGGTATAGACTGAAAATGGCAAACTCAACAGTATAATCCACCCAAATTTTAGTCTCTTTCATCCAACGCCTTATAACTTGGTACAATGGAATATGAAAAACATTCTTATATTTATTTTTGAAGAGAATTTTATCACATTTTGTACAAATCACGTTTCCGCTTTAACTCATAGTTTTTGAGATATTAACCAAAAACTGAAAAAAGTGACATATCTTCAGGCACTATCGCAAAGCTGTCCGATTCATCAAAACTTTTAGAATAACTAGCACTAGGCACCTACTAGGTAGCTAAATCTATGGCCACTGAGATAACAGGACGAACTATACCAAGTATTTATACTCTAAAATTATATTATGACAAGTTTATTATCAATTATTGGAAAGGAGAATCGGACTGAACAAGAACAAATAATTTAAAATCGACGATCGAATAATCTACTACTTCATGAAATATTCGATTAATCAAATGAAAAGCACAGCCCTTGCACACTAGTGGATCGTAGTATATTTATTGTTGCTTGTAAAAATTACGCTCAAATTTATAGAGCAAACGAAAACAAGAAGAAAACAGCTTACATTGTCATTACTAGATGATTGATGAAAAACTTTCTAGCTATTGTAACCCCCAAAATTGCGATAATTCAATTTTACTTAAATCAAATACCCATCCTTAAACGAAAATAAGACCAAAACCCTTAATCTCCCTAAATTGTTAAGCCGACTTCTACTTACAGGATGTAATACCTGTCTTACATTTAATTTACAAGTCAATTCCAACTTGTCTTTGGTTAAACTTCGAAGGTCCAAAACCAATCGCAGTAGACTTAAGAGTTTAATCGCCGTAAGTCGTATCATTTTAGAAACTTTAAATAGTAAAATTGTTAAAAACTTTTTTGGATCAAAATACATAGTACAACAACTTTTGTGTTATTTTTCGAGCAATTAACTTGTCAAGTTTCTTAATTGTTTGTGCTACGTGCAAAGCATACACTTGAACGAGGAAACTTTTGATTGATTGAATTTCAACGAAATTACGAAAAATGATCACATATTAAAACAAAGCCTGGAAAAAGTGTAAATAAACCATTTCGTATATCAAACAGTATTTCCCAAAAGTCAGCGTTGTGATTTAATTTTCCCTGTAAAGCAGCTAAAGTAGCTTCGTGGTTTTGTAAATTGGAATCTAAAATAAAAATTAGTCAACCGTTATTCGAAGGAAGATGTAATTAAAAATTAATGTTTATAACGACTGACAAGAAACATAAAAATTGTAACGATATAAGGAACTTTTTCCAACGTTCTATCAATTTAATGTAAAATTGTTGGGGCATATATAAACAGTTTGGACTTGACGTTTTAGTTTTAATGGACGTCGGTGTACCTCTACCTCAGCTAAATTTTCCCAACTTTGTCGTATTATTAAAATTGAATTTATGTAACAAAAGTTAAAATTTGACCAACATAAATAACGACCAAAAAGCTTTCTATTGTAGCTCGAAATTTCATTATATTACGTTTTTATTTTTGTTTAAGCTAAATCGAACCGAGAGCTTTTTCTCGACTTTGAAAACCTATTTTGTTTCCAAATTTACCTAATAAAACCACGAGAGTTTCCTTAAAATCTGTTTCTATAAATATAAGCTCTCGCCCGACCACTATTTGCGAAATAGCAAATTGGTTTTATGTCGTATTCATGTAGGGATAGCTTATATCTTGTAAACATATCTAAAACTATTTTTGAAAACGTTAAAACTGGTAATAAATTTGTTTAATTATTTCAAGTCACGGTTAAGCAATAAACCGTAAATTAGGGAAATGATTTGTGGCGAATAATGTATTCCAATATAGCGTTATTGGTTTTAACCCTATTGTATACCGACATCAAAATACATTCGTAGCAAAGCTTTGTATTGCATATTCGTTCAACTAATTATTCCACTTAGTCAGGATCCGGAAGTAATTTTCTTTACTTTTAAATGGCTTCGTTTGTAGAATTTTTATCTTACCAAGTGTCCCATTTTCTTATAAATTGCAGCACCACTTAAATATTTCTTTGCGAAAACTTAAAATAGAACTCTTTATACGTGTAATGTTTCGTATTAATTATTTATGGACTTTTATAAAACCTTTTCTATATTCTTTTAAAGATATACAGCCGGGTTCGTATCGTTTAATTACTTTTAAAAGAAAATTCATTAACGTAAACTAGAAAACTTACTCCTGAAATCTATCTAGTATATCGAAACATTGAGCTTTTTAAATTGTAAAATAATAATTTTCTTTAAAATGGGATCTTTTCTCTCAGGTACGACCTAGACCTTCATGAGCAGCTTCAGAAATACGCTAAATTAAGCTCGACACCATTTCCACCCTATGCAAACCACAAAGTATAATCACTTAGTGGAAAAACTAACGCTATAAACACTCTCTGCGTGATTTCTATTGTTGTTCTATTGGCATTGTTTCCTAAAACCCCACTTCCACCGAATTGTATTTGGTTTCGGTAAATTTCAATTCGGTTATTTCAGTAATAATTATTAATAATTGAAATTATAGGAAAAATAAGCAATTTCAACTCGTAATCCTATTAGAGCGTGTCGTAGAACTCTTGATTTGCATTTTTGCAAAATTTTGCAGGATCGTTATCGTAAGTGCTTGAAATTTGCAAATACTCGATATCTCCATTGAACAAACCCTCATACGCTTTTGTAAAAAAGGGAAAAAAGAGATAAAATACGACACAGTTTTCAATACTTGACTTATAATTATCACTTGAGTAAAAAATCTGCTACACCATTCAAATTTAACCTCTTTAAAAGACGCCATATTTTTCTTAAAGTTCTTGAAATGACTATATACGTATTCATCGTTATCTTTAAACTAAATATTAAATAGGAACTTAGAAAAGCTTACGGAGATGCCTATAAAGTTTATAGTCTTCCCAATTAATTAGACTTTAACTCGAGTTTTGAGAAACACCTTTAGTTCGTCACACTATTAGTGGCGCGTTCGACAAACTTAATTGATTAGAGCTCGGGAAAAAAATAACTAATTCGGTTAGCAAAATGAAAATTTAATAATCGAGAAATAAAATGGATGTTCAACATAAATTATAATCGCTTTAAAATCTCAGAATCGTGTAAAGCATTTTAGTATAAATTTTGTAAATGTAAAAATGCAAATTTGGCTTTAGAAAAATGTAATACGGGCGCCTAAAGAAAATAAAAAGTTGCATATCGTTCACTGGAAACTAGTTTTATCTTAAGAAGAAAGGAAAACGAAATTTACAATCTAGCGAAGCATAAAATATTATAAACTAGGGTAAACAAGTTCATAATAATACCCTTACGATTTTTTTATTAAATTTGAGACAATCGGGCGTATTCTGTATCATAACCTCTAAAAATAGTGGCCAACTTTTACGTTAAAATAACGTTCTATCACAGTTATTATAAATAAAAAGAATAGAACCGTAAAGGTTGGCCACTATTAATTCTTAGAGGTTATTATACAGAATACGCCTGATTAGCTCTCTATTCAATAGCCTTTAGCCTTTAGGATAAGAGAGTTTAATTTTTAACTTATGTTCTGAGAATTTTTTTAAGTATTCTGATACCTTACAGACGACTCAATGGCAGAGGAAGGAATTGGAACAAAAATGGAAATACTATATCATGGCATTCTCGCATTAGATCCTCAAAGCAATTCAAGATTCTCCCATAGAACTGATGAATAGCAGTAAGAGTCGAATGACTTTCCATAAAACAATTCTCAAAAATTATTGAGAACAAAAAAGGGCGAAAAATGGAGAGAATGCATGTAGTTGTTTCGAAGGGAAATTATTTTTCCGCTCAGCAAAATGCCAAAGAAACTAGTACGATTGTTATTTTATTATTATTTACCATTACCATTTTTTTTTCTTTTTCGATTACGCTAATTGCAGCGACCTTCCGGTCTTACCCAAGTTTCCCATCATTACGCATTAAAATAACTTAGTTTTATTAAATGTTATCGATTCTAATCGATTAATCTCCAATTACAAAAATAATGAAGTTGAAATGAAAAATAACTAAAATGAGTTTCTTTCGAATAATATATTTTTACTATAAATACCTTTACTAATCTTATAGTTATTACATTAAAATTTTCTTTTGATTCCATATAGTGCCCTTTTGTAAATAGTACGAGAAACAACAACATTATAATTTTTTTAGCAGATTTTTATCAGGATGTTGCAAAATTATGGCAGGTCATTAAAATAAAAAACACTCTAATGCTCTATTGTAGAAAAATACAATAATTTAGCGACACGATTAACAAACGATTAGAAGAGCAGACGTATCCATTAGAAAATATTTCATATTTACAGTTTTTGTACCTATATAATTGGCCCTAATTGTAGCTTCTGACTTTCTGGTCGAGAAGAAAGAAGACATTAGAAAAGGGGAGTCACTGCTGAGCTACCGGTAGGGGCAGTTGAGGCACATGGATACAACGGGTCAGTTTGATACTAGAATTATTACAGGATAACGAAAATAAACACGCGACTAGAAACTTACTAAAATTACATCCCACAAACCTCAAACACCACCCTCAAGACAAAAACAAAATGTCAAAAGAAGTCCCAAACACCGCGAGTAAAATCTGACTTTACCTCCGATGATAAACCCATAAATTGTTCAAGTGACAGTGTTTCCGAGTTTCGTTTTTCCGAAGACGTTGAAATTCATTCCAATTTTCCAATAAACAAATCCGGCCGCCTTCTTCGGGAACAGTAAAAGCCAATGACTTCGTAATAATAAAATTTACAAAAATAATACCAATCGTCCATCCGTCCATTATCTTGGTGGAGTAGTTTCTGAATTAAGGTCTATAAGAATTAATACCAAGTGTGTACTTAAGGATAAAACTTGATTCATGGACAGTTATTCCGAATGTCGAGTACATGCCATCTGTCGATTTAACCGACTCCAAAAGAACCAAAGAGGCCAACAGAACTGCATATTTGTTTACTTTTCAATTTGACTTCTCTGATTTTTGTAATACCTACTCGTTAAGAGGGGGATTCAAAGTCTCCAGAGGCGCTAGTATACAAGTTTTGAAATTTTTTAAAGGTTTCTGTAGTATCCAAAATTTTTTGGTTTTGTCACATTGAACGCTTTTATTACTAATCTTTGGAACTTAATATTTTAGCATTTCACTATTGTTAGGGCTGCCTAGGCCGTGAAGAAAATATTCAAATTACACTTTTGGGGAAACGCCGTTGCCTCGCTTATGAACGCGATTTTTTTATTCAAAAGTTCTGAACTCCTTCTCCAATCTATTATCGTTCCATAAATACCAAAATTTTTATTCTTAAGCTTCTGTGAAGCCTGGGAGTCATCCCTTAGGAATGGTCTATATTCGATTTTTTATTGAATCCCCCTCTTAAGTGAGTTATTTAACTTTTATGTTAAAAAAATCGAAATTTTGTTTATAGTCATAACTATCCAGCCATAATTATCCAGTCATAATTACCCAGTCAAAATCACCTGTATAATGACTAAAAACAATACGTACCTACTAAGAGGAAGTAACAAAATTTTATGATTCAAAATCAGATTTTTATCGAGATGTAATGACTTGGTGATTGTTGCCAAATTACGTAGATTGAAATTTTTGCACACTGCATAAAAACCAAAAAATGACATATAGGCCAGTCAGTAGAGCTCCAAAACACCCTTCTATGATGCAGTAAATGGAATAAAAGCTTTTATTTTTTTAAATTGTTTATATGAGTGTAAACATGTAAAAAACAAAAATGCTAACACCGGCGACCTCGGGAGACTTTTTGGCAGCCAAAAAACCCCAAAATTTTAGGACTTGCTTTGTTTTTTCGCCTATAACTCCTAAATGGAGCATCTTCACGAAAAAGTATTTCTATAACAAATTAAAGAACATTAAACTCTGCGTCGAATGAGTACTAACACTTAATAATTTGGACAAGCGGTATGGTCGCCAACCGCGGTCAAACAACGAAAATTTTTCCCAACTTTTTTAAAAACTGACATATTGCATTATATATGAGTCTGCTGTTTAGAAATTAGTACAGAAAAACTCATTAAATAAAAGTTGTAGAGCATCTAATTCTCCGTTTATGTGTATTAAAATATTTTAATTCGGTCAAGCATACCTCTCCCAAATTGGCAATATTCTGATGTCCGGCAGTTGGTATAGTAAGAAAATAGTCCAGTCGAATAAGGATTTTTGGTCAGAATAATTCCTACGAGGCTGGATATTGGTCTACATGTACATTAAGATGTTCCAAATAAGTATATCACAAAATCAGAAAAATTTTGGCGGAGCAATTTGAGATATTCAAGGTCAAAGGTTACAAAAATTGTTTTTGGCAAATGACTCGCCTTCTATAGATCGTACGTTGATGAAGGTTATTATAAAAATTATAGAAAACATTATTAGCTACAAGATTGGTTATACACATTTTTTTCATAAGTTTAACCCTTTTCGAGATATAGCGCGGAGAAGGGTCGAATTCTGGTTATGGATAAACTCCGGAGTAAGACGCGTAAGTCTTATAAAAGAGTCAGCCACTAAACTTACCGACTGATAAATAATGTGGCACTGTATGAAGTTGAATAAAAGATGTAATTAAAGATTTATAAAAGTAAAAATGGTGTTAGGTCTCGTCTTGACATATTGCAAAGAAATTTAAAAAACAGATAGTTCGAAATTGTGACCCTTAGTAAGCGCGCTATTCAACTTCAAGAGCTTCTTATTCACAACTTAGAGCCACGATAAAGATTTTTTATATCACATCAGATGGAACAAGGATGTAGTTCAAGGTTTTTGAGAAACAAAGAGGTGCCAGGTCCCCCCTTTTCATTTTATGAACAATTTAAAAAAAGTTTTTTTCGAAACTGTAACATTAAGAGGCGCGCTATTCATCTTCGTGTATACCAATATCCAGCCTCGTAGGAATTATTCTGACCAAAAATCCTTATTCGACTGGACTATTTTCTTACTATACCAACTGCCGGACATCAGAATATTGCCAATTTGGGAGAGGTATGCTTGACCGAATTAAAAAATTTTAATACACATGAACGGAGAATTAGATGCTTTACAACTTTTATTTAATGAGTTTTTCTGTTAAAGTACTAATTTCTAAACAGCAGACTCATATATAATGCAATATGTCAGTTTTTGAAAAAGTTGGGAAAAATCGTCGTTTTTTGACCGCGGTTGGCGACCATACCGCTCAACCAAATTATTAAGTGTTGGTACTCATTCGACGCAGAGTTTAATGCTCTTTAATTTGTTATAGAGATACTTTTTCGTGAAGATGCTCCATTTAGGAGTTATAGGCGAAAAAACAAAGCAAGTCCTAAAATTTTGGGGTTTTTTGGCTGCCAAAAAGTCTCCCGAGGTCGCCGGTGTTAGCATTTTTGTTTTTTACATGTTTACACCCATATAAACAATTTAAAAAAATAAAAGCTTCTACCCCACTTATTGCATCATAGAAACCCTCTACTGACTGGCCTAATATACAAATTTAGTCACAGTACGATAAACAAACGACTGTAAATAAAAAAGGTCTCTACTAGACAATGTTCCCAACGCTTCAAACTTCTCTTTTGGTATTATTAGCATCTTCTGCAGTTTCCCATGCAGCTGATCTATTATCTAAAGTAAGTAATTTATTTAACAATTTTTTAATATAATTAGAATTAAGTATATAAACTAATAAATAAGTATGTACTAGCGTCTGTAGGTATAATGATAATATTTATTCTAACATTAACTCAAAACGAGCTGTAGTAGGTAATTCTATTTATATTTTACATAACTCTTTGATTGAAATAAATCTACATCTACGATGTAGATGTAGATGCCAATATTATTATTTATTTCTAACAATTATTATTATATTTAAGTTCCATCAACACGATTATAAAATAAAATTTGAACGAGTCGAATTGGTAGATTATAACAAATCGGTAATAGTAAATCCGTATACACGAACGTTTAAATTTAACCGAACAACTCCTGCTTTAAATGTATCTTTTGGGGTAAAAAGAAATCTAATTAAGGGCCTATACGTAAGTTAAAAGTTGATTTTTTAATTTAAATGAGGTATACACGAGTAAGATAAAAAAAGTTAATTCTAGGTTATTGTGCAAGCATACAAGTTCCTTAGTAATGAGTATCGTCCTATATCAATGAGAATGCAACTCGATCACTGCGAGTGCATGAAAAAAGAACATAGCTGGAATTCGAGGCTTTCTCACATGCGGCAATTTTACGGATTGCGTTTTCAAAAAAGTACGCTTTTTAAAAGAATCGCACTTTTTTATTCTAATTTTGAATTTTTTTTTAATTTATAGGGCGAAACTTACTACTTGTGTAACTTTTTTCCTGACGAGTCAAGATTTCCACCATACCTTCCTAATGGAGATTATATGATCGAATTAGAGCATATTTACGAAAATGTTAAAATTATGTTATATAGGGGGTATCTCAGTATTTATAGACCAATTCCAATACCGGATTAACTTGAGACCCCTTAAAACGATCTTGAATGCTCTTTTAGTAATTGAACTTTCTTCCCTGGAAGGAAAATAAAAAATGACGGATGCATCCGTCATTTTTAAAAAAGAATAACGCACATTATTAATTAGTCGAAATAAGTCGATTTCGTTTTCAGAAGGGTCCTACCGAAATCTTCCAGTTTTAGCCCCACGTATTTTAAATGACAACACTTTACACGTGCGTGTCAAATTTCTTATAAAGCCCGCATACAAGTTTTCCTAGCGTCACAAAGGTTTTAGTTTAATTCTATTTCAGCTGTGTTGTGTGTAGCTATACTATAAATAAATAAATATATATATAATTGCAATAGTAATTTTATTATAATTTAGCAACAGAACCAGAAGTGGTAGGTTTAATTAATAATGGGAACATGAGCCCCCCACCTCTTTGCTAACGTTTCTTTGTCTACTTTTTGAAAATTATAATTAGCAGTTTCTCACACCTTTTATAGTAATCTCTAGTTAGGATAGTATCTTATACATCACGTCTAATTTGAATTTTCTGCTTTCCTATACTTTCCCGTTTAGGTTTACATTATTTAATAATTAATATTAGAAAATCCCTACAAAATAAAAAAGTAAAAGACCGCATTGTTTTAAAATATTCACCGCTTTTTTCTAAAGTAGCCAAAACTTCTTATTTTCGGTATAAATTTGAACAATTTAAATATCAAAGTAGGCTGCTCTAGACTGAATGTAAAATAAATAATTTTCAACATTTTTCAGAAAAACATCCCTTTTGAAAATGTTTACCGACAAAAATAATTTTACCAAAACTATTTCCTTTTTTCATTTATACGCGTGATGAGAAGCGACTTCAAATGAAAACTCCCGCAGAAACCTTTTAATAATTTTTTTAATTTGTTATTAAGTGACGCATGCGTAGAAAGCTGCATGTCTGCATCTCGAGTTTTAGATTGGCATAAACTGTTTTGTCATGAAAGAGCCAGCGTGGAACAGACGAAATTAAGAGAAAGAATTCAAAAATTTCTTCAGAAGTGTGGTCAAATAGCTGCATCTTGCACCAATGCCCCACTCACAATAGGTACGCTGTTAGTAAGGCAGTTTTTAGCCGATAAAAATATAACGGTGCTTGGGCACCCCCCGGATTCGCCGGATTTAGCTCCCTGTGGCTTTTTTTAATTCCAAAAAATTAAAAGTCTGTTAAAATGAATTAATTTTGCATCTGTAGAGGAGGTGAGAAACCGAACTATATCACTTCCAAAAGCCTTAACAGATGAAGACCTACAACACTGTCTCTGGCGTATGGAGCGATGTGTGCAAGTAAAGGAAAACTATTTCGAAAATTCTAAGAGGATAATAATATTTAATTTATAGTAATTTAAGAATAAAGTGTCTAGATTCTACCAGTCTCGTTATTTAGTAGCCAACGATGACGGATAAACATTCCCTTTCTGAAAAGAAAATTTGAAAGCACTGATGCACTCGACTGGATGAAAAAACATCATAGTGTAACGAGAACAGTAGAAAGGGTATTTCGTCGTCCCTAAAACTTGAAATAATTATAACGCCCGCCATAGAAACTCTTAAACTTTTCGTCGTGGACTGTGCGCGTACTGAAAAGCATCTTCCCAAAGTGGAAGTAGTTACCAATCAGAATTGTCAACTTAACGTCATAAAGTCCGACTCCCAAGTATTTTTTTAATCCGGTTTAATCGTAGGTTAGGGTCACTTTAAAAAAGATTATTTAACCAAAACGATCCACAGTAAAACTTTCCGTCTATTTTGTGTTAAAAAGTATTGTAAGAACATTTTTGAGAATGTGAAAAGGTCGTGGTCGTAAATTTCTTTATGGCAACGTCACAATTTGTAAAAACCATCCTATTACCCAATAGAAGGTGTTTTGATACAAATTTTTGCTCAAATTTTTTTTTTGCACAACACAATCAAAACTGTTTTAATTCAAAATATTGATGCAAGTTTTTACCGTGGGACTCGAACTCTCCTGGGGTGTCGTAGATTGCACACAACACAATAAGTCCGGGATCGACGTACTAATCGCCTAATCCAGACATGATTCTATATTGAAAATAAAACAAATTGAATTTGTTAGTCACAACAATTTAATCCTAATGCGTGGAGCTTAAATTAAGAGTGTTTTTACTATTTATTACTTTAAAAGTAAATTTTAGGTGTTGGGTAAATTAATGGAAACTGAAACGCACGTACACGTGTAGCGTAAATAAATTAGTTAAATATTTATTGCTTTAGTTCCAACTGCAAGGCTATAAATTTATCAATGGCTAAAAGCATCATGCTCGGACCCGGATTTACCTCTGAGGAGGTCCTAGGCTGAACATTTTATACGGGCCCCACAAAAACTTCGCCATAGAGATCAATTTTCAGGATTAAAATGAAATAGCGCCGCAGGCGAAAATTAAAGGGCTTAAAATGAAGTTGAGGAATTTGACTAGCGATTGATAGTGGACGGCAATTCTATGGAAGGTCATTATGGAGTCCTTTAAGAACAGAACCCTGGGCTGCAGCCTAGTGAGACTAATGGTAAGTCCAGGCCTGCTCGTGCTCATGCATCTACAAGACACAAGAGGGTTGCTGAAATCATAAATTGTTGGAAAGAAAACACAGAGCAAACAAGTTTAAATACTGGATAAAGACTGAAACGTTGGCACATAAATTTTAGGTCTTCTTGAAGTATGTTTCCACCTATGAAAATTATTTAAAGCGCTTACTTCATTATTAAGTCTCGGTTTAAAGTATAAGCTTCCACTTTAAACTTTGATTATTCCTCTAAACTCGAAACTATTAGATACCCCAAAACTTCGTAGTAGCGATTAATCCCACGTGTGCATCTCATAAAGTTATACCAAAAGTTTACTATGATGGCACATTTGAGGTAGTTTAAAATTTTTTGGGATAAGATGCGAAAGCTCAAACTTAAATTATTTTTACACAAGGACGGTGAATATAAAATATAAAGTAAAATTTTTTAAAATCCAATTAGCTGGAAACTAATTTCCAACTAATTAAATGATATTGCAACTACCCTTTAATGCAATTTTCCTAGTAAAGGTTGCGATTAATCCAATTTAATTCCGTAACGGTAATTTATATTACCTAAAATAGCCGTGCTTATATAATTTATTGATTATAGGTAGGTAGGTATTCGAATAGCCGTGCAATGAAATTTATGCATTTCTAGGGTCATAGATAAATAGAATAGGGCTATAGTACACTTAAATCTTTGTTGCAGTTGAAGAAATTAGAATCTTTGGAAACAAGTCACTTGGTGCATTGTGGATTTGTAGAAAGATACAAGCCTGTTCGAACAAATCCTTTATAGATGCACTAGTTTCGGATATTTAAATACTATTTTGAGTAAATTTAGCAATAAAATAACAAATCTAAACTTGGATAGAAATTATGACGAGCAAAAATAAACGCTCAAGTAGATTCTAGATACTAATCAGCTAATAATTCATGTATAGCGTGCAAATTATAAGAACGAACAATATTAGCTTGTACCTATCTCGTATCAGTAGATGGTGATTTGAAGAAGAACCAACAGCAATGTTTTGCGTTAAAATAATTACTATTTTTTGTTTACTCGCCACTTGGGTACTTACTGAGCCGCTCGATCTTATAAATCAAGTAAGTTATCAATTAAGAACGCACAGACTGTACTAAAATATTCTTTTCAGTTTCATCAAAACGATTACAAAATTAAATTTGGGCACGTCGAGTTCGTAAGTCACAATGAGACGATTATAGGCGATCCACATTTTAAATCGTTCAAGTTTAACAGAACCATCCCGGCTATTAATTTCACTTTTACATTAAAAGTGGAAATGTTGGATTATTTCTATGTGAGTGTACAAACGTAATGTAATTTGAGTTTAAATTAATTGTAAAAATTAAAACTTTTAGGTGGTTGTTCAAGCTTATAAATTTCTTAGTAATGAGTATCGTCCTACATCGGCACGAATGCAATTGAATAATTGCGAGTGTTATAAAGACAACGTGGCAGGAATTAGAGAAAATTTAAAATGTGGTAATTACAAAGGGTGCCCTTTGAGAAAAGTAGTTTTGTTTCGACAATAGCTTTATTAAAGTCTGATCAAAATGTTTTTAAGGGTACTACTTATGAGGTGTGCAACTTTTATCCTGACGAGTCAAGATTTCCACCCCTACTTCCCAATGGAGATTTTATGGTTGAGATGAAGCATATTTTTGAAGATGTCACTGTGATGAAATTTAGAGGCTATTTTACCGTTTACAGACCAATTCTTCCACCAAACCGCAAATAGAGAGCGAGGGATGACCGTTGAGAAGAAAAGTAGTTTTGTTTCAAAACCATGGCTTTACTAAGTTTGCTAAAAATATTTTTAAGGGCGTCCGACTTGTACAGCTTTATGATGTGAAAGACTTTATTTACCCTTTGAGACTTGATATTTTCAAATATACACAGTACCCAATTGACAAATTGGAATTTATTTGGTTTTTACAATGAACTAAATATGGCAAAAGTACAAATAATTTAAAAAAATAGTTTGTTGGACCTTGGAACCGTTTCACCTACGAGAGGTCAAAGTAACAGAGCATTACGCATGTACAGCAGAACTTCATGAGCTGGAAAATTAGACATATCATTAGATAGCATAAAAATCCAATGCCAAATTTTTTTTTTCAATTTTGGATTACCATTAAAGTAAGAACTCCGTACTTGGACGAGGTCAGAAATATACAATTATTGTGAAAAAGTGCCCATGTCTGATATACTAATTTCTGGCAACTGGGACAAACAGACGAATAGTAGGTACTGCTAGAAATGAATTCTGCCCCTTGAAACCTGAAATACGCACCGCTTATATTCCAGTACCATCTCGATATCTAAAAAATGAGTTCGATAGCGGACACCGTCCCAACAAGCCTCTTAACCCTACGTTAGGCGCGTGCACTTTACTAACGTGTTTAGGCGCGTGGACTACGATGGTAGACCATTTTATTATCTGTATAAAAGAGTGGTTTTGAACATTTGGAAACAGATTTTTAAGAAAAGTGGTTCATTTGACTATTGCCCATCGTACAAACTAATTTTTTAACCAACATTGCATTTATTTTAAGAGATGTAATCAAAATACTCAGAATGGGCAATTTTAACGTAAATTTATTAAGAGTTGGGAATTTATTTATTATAACGCATTAAAAGTGATTTATAAACAAATATTTTTTAATAGCCTCGTACTAGATAGCCCAAAGTAATAAAAAAAATTAAAAAATCAAAATTTCTTCAAATCAAAAAAAAACTGTGATCGACCAAAATTGTTCGTTTTTATTCACTAAAACACGAAGTTCATATGTCTTTCGTATGGTCTTGGCAGGCATATTTGTAATATTTTGCACAAAACTTTCGACTGGATTTGTTCCTTTGTCGAGGACAAAAAGTGCAACGTCCAACATAATTTGCGGACCACAATTTGCGGAGACAATAGGGCAATAAATTTTCAGTAATTCCCAGTAAAACGCGAACTCGCCGTCTCATTTCAGCTAGCAATTGTAAGACCCCCTGAACCTGTACCTCTTGGGCATGTAAGGCCCTGAACTCGATTTGAGACCGCATGAGCTCCCATGCACATTTTTGAATAAATTCGCTTCTGTTTATTTTTTCTTCAGAGTGATTTGCTTTGTATACACAAAGAGCGTTTATGTAGCGATGTTGATGCTTAGCTTAGCAAAATTTAAAAACGCCGTAATTCGAAAACAAGTGAAAATCGGAAAACAACTTTTGGGATTATTTTGTCTAATATTTACATGTAAACCGATGAGAAAATGTTGGGAGGTTCAAAGTGATATTTTTCAAAATTATTGTTGAACTTTAAGGAGATTCCCCGAGTTCCCTAATAAAATTTCAATTTTTTAACGGATTTTTGAATCGCCGTAATTATATTTCAAAATCTAGGAATAAAATAGTCGCATTAACAATAAATAGCACGACAAGAAATTGTAACACGGTTAGGCGCGTGGTCTACCATGGTAGACCACTCGCTCTTGGCGTGCAATAACAAAAGCAATTACCATTGCAGGGAATGTCCAGTTCTCTAATTCGCTAGAGACAAGTGTTTTTAGCAGCTATTGAAAATTACATAAATGTAGTTCGAAATTTACGAAAGTTATGATGGTTTACAGAGGCCTGGTCTACGATGGTAGACCACGCACCTAACGGAGGGTTAACATCCAGGTTTGACGAAGGCGAATTCGCATTTCAGAGGAAATGCGAGACCCGGGACAACTGATAATTTAGGCATCTTATAAAATTTAAAATAACATTGTGGGCAAACGGGCCAGGATTGGATACTTTTGAGGAGGTCCTACGCTAAAAAAATTATAGGGGTCTTTGTCATGGGTTATGGGTTCGAAATAGCGCCTGCGGCGCTAAACTTTACCATTGAATTTTTTTACTCGTCCTAATTTCTACCATTGGGTTCACTTTTATTTCTGTCTAACATATTGAGTTGCCAAGTTGAGGCCCCTAATAATATTCCGAGACCCGGAGCAGTAGCTCGATCCTCTTATAGACTCTGGACAGGGGTATGGGCAAATTTGTAGAAGAGATGAAACAGATGAACGTTGTAGATACTACCTATATTACCTTATAACAGTAGTTGCGGTCACCTATATATAGACACATCCGCATAGAACTGCAGAATAATGCTATTGCATTGTACCATTGTACCTATTTTGTTAGCAAGACTTTTAAATCAAAGCGCACTACTTACAAAAAAGCATAAATAGTTAACTGTGCATCCATAAAATGTTAGTTTAAAGTACTAATAAAAGTAGACTCTCAACTCGCGGCAATTTAATTTTATATTTTATTTCAAACTTAATGCACAAGTTTGCGCACAATGACGATAATTCAAGTAGAACTGACGCAGTATCTGCAGTTTACGAGAAGTTGAAGGAGGTCAATATGAACTTCACAAAACTTAGTTGCAGATTTTAGATTGAATAATACTTGAGCAACTCTATACGAAACAAAAACGAAAAACACATTGGCTTGGTGCGAAAGATAATTTACTTAATCAATTGTTTTCGTTTAATCTAAAGGTTAAATTTGTATCGACTCCGTGTAGTGTAGTATAAATTTGCGACGCGTATTTTAACGATTATGGGGTTAATAGCCCAATGGATTTGCCCTATTTAAATTTAGTTATCTTTAAATTAAAACAAATGGATTTGTAGTATGTGGATTACTGTACTAAAACGAAGCTCTTCACACTGCACCGTATAGGGTGGTCGAGAAAAAGTAGCAGGAAGCGTACATTTTCAGCTCTGAAATTTTTGTTTAAACTCTGGAAGACGTTTGCAAACGTATTTAGATTGGAAAACTGCTCCAAGCTTTAAACAAAGTAGTTTCTCAATTCTTAAAGAAACTGGCGGAAGTGATTTTAGTACGCAAAAAAATCAACACAACGCACTTAGCGCCTAAGCAGGCTACTCTTCACAAACTGAGTTAGCTGGAGGTATAAACCATAATTTTTAGTTTACCGAGGCGGGTTTTTTAGATTTTTCGATGACTTCCCAAAATGCTACCACCTTCGCTAACCCAGCTACTACAATTGAGAAACTTTTCCGAGCCAAAAATAAGAATGTCGGGCTCTTGTGTTTTGGTCGACCTACTAAAGTCACCCTGTACGTCGAGTAAGCCATTTTCGTACTATTTAAACTCGAGAGAGAGTACATCAAAAATAATTGATGGTAATAGCAATTTGAAGTTACAAAATGAAGAGTTGAATTAAATTTCTGGCACTTCTTTGTGCGAGTCTTTTTTCTTTTAGTAATACGGGAAAGAGCTTAACAAGAGTTATTAGAACGTAAAAGTAAGTTGAGTGTAAAAGGGTTTTATTGAAGTTAAAAAATTTATTTTTGAACAAAACACGACAAATGCACCTAATCCATTTTAATATTAAAAAAGTCACCTTCTTATAAGTACTACACGTTTATTTGTTTTCTTTTGCCATTACCCCTAAGTGTTTTTACCAGGGTTAAATTAGTCGAGCGAGCAATAAACGCCTTTCTAAATGACCCACAAAATTGTTGGAGAAAATTCACAAAACCACTAATCGAACAAATTTAATCCTGGCGTTTTGGTAAATCATTTCGATTTTTAATTTAGAAATAATATTTCAAAAAATATCTTACAGTGCGCTGCTTGCCCTCCTGTGAAAAAGTTTAAACGTACTAACGTCCCTTGGCGGTTTGGTCGTAAAATTTGCCACGCACACACTTTTCGAACGATCTCTCGAAGAAGTCTCTTCTGTTCTTTCACCTCTTAAACGTTGAACGAGCCTCATGTCTAAACAGAGCATCACTTTAAACTATTTCCTTTTATGAAGTTTTAACCATCCATCACTTGTAGATTAGATGGTTTTTCTTTGGAAAATTTACGCATTTGTAATCAGCTTCCGTATTCGATTTACTATACGAATTGTTGATACATTTGAGTTACAATTTAATCGATCACTTTAATTAAAATCATATCGATATAAATAACTTTTTAAATTGACAATTTCTACAACATTTAATTGGTTTTTGAGAAACTTCATTCAACAAACAATTTAATTTAATACCGCGAAAGGTCAAATTGTTTTTCTTTTAATTGAAAAATCTTCGGGTATTATTTCGAAAAAAGGATTATAATTCAATTTATCGAGGCAACAGTACAAAATGTGTTAATTAAAGAAATTAATACGTTAATTAATTTAAGAAGTTTTAAAATTATCTTCCAAGTTTTCGTAAAGAAAATCAGCAAAACTTTCCCGACTTGTCAAGTAGTTTAAATGGATATTTTTTACAAACCACTCATTATTAGTTCAAAGTACGCTTTTTAGTAGTTTTAATTAATTTCTCTTTTTTGTGAAAAAACATTTCATTCGAATTTCTATTACTTTCTCGACAGTTTACGTCGATCAGACCTAAGCGGAATAAAAAAAAATTTAAAATAAAAACAAACGCAATAAGCGTGTGTTCCTGGAAAATTAATTTTTGCCAAGTTCGTTAAATATCAAAGGCTCTTTTGATCATTTAGTTACTAACAATAAAAATCGCGATTCCTGACACAGCCTGAGGTCACAATTTTAACGATCTGTAGAACTGACACTGAACAAATTAGACTCAAATAACTTTTCTCGTTTAAAAAAAAACAGAAGGTGAATGAAACAATAGGTCCGGCAAAGTTCTAGAGTTGCAACGAGGAAAATTGATATGTCGCAAACGCAAACTAATAAACTCCAAATGCAGTTAACTACTCGTACCTTTGTGAAGTTAATGAAGTTTTGGACACCCTATACAACAAATGTTAAATTTATTGGCGTGTACAAATGTACATCGTGTTAAGCAAAGTCTGGATTAGAATTGCGAAGAGTTGTCGGTCGTAATTCACAAAATCAAGATTAATGATGCGCGTTTTTAGAACAACTACTGCTAATTCGGTGTTTAAATAATTAAATTTAGTAGGAAGCTGTGTGGTTGAATAGATATTAGTGTAATACTGTGCGAGCTCTACAGAAGACAGTCCGCTCTACCGTGTATATGCAAAAAACTACCTAAATGTTTAAATTCACAGCGCTGTCGCGCTGTCAAAATAACATTTTCTTTGCAATAGATTCTTACGTTTTCCACGTTTACCCTATCCGAAGTGACAATCTTTGAAAATTTGAAGAAAACTTACAGGAAATTGAAAGATATAACACTACACAAGAAAATATGAGTTCGACTAAAACTTAGTTATAGCAAATAGTAATAGAAGTGTTCAATTTTTGTTCGTTTCAGATCTCAATAATTGAAAAAGATATACATAACAATTTTAATTAAAACTGCCGAACTAAGCGAACTGGAACCGAGTTCATTTAAATGGAGAGATTTGATGGACACACTGAAAAGCAAAGTTTGATACTGAACGAGATTTATTTCAATTTTTTGACAATCAACCGGTAACTCGACAATAATGTTCCTAAATATGCACATAAATGCACAAGCTCGACATTAGCAATAGTACGAACATGTGCATGTGCAATGCGCAATTGTGCATTGTGCGTGCAATATTGTTTGAGATTTAATAATTTTTCTCGTTACACGGTTGTGATATTGCTGTCGTAAATTTACAGGCAGCTGAACTTTACAATTGAACAAGATCGTTCAAAGACATCAAACGTATAAATTCCAAAAAAAAAATTTGTTTGCCAGAGTCTCTGGAAACGCATAAATTTTTGAAAGGTTCGAGCTCGCCTTTACATGTTCTGCTTGTATTTAAGGTTGCGATATTCTAGAGTGAGAAAGGTATATGCTCATTTTGAAAAGTAAGCAACTTTAAGAATAACGACGACGGTTATCAAATAGCTACATTAAAATTGACATAGTTAGGCGAATTTATTCCCAATTTCAGAAGGCCCCTGTCCTTCTAATAGAAATATAAAAATTCAAAAGCGTTTTACTGGAGCGGTTGGTTCAGGTTCATTATGTTAATTATTCTTCAAAACTAAGTCTTAAAGTGAAGAAGAAAGTATAGAGTACGATATGTATATCTCAGAATTTTCATTTTTTATTTAAAAATGGCCCAAAAGTGGGTAAATAAAAGCAAGCAATTTTCCTCACTTTCAGTATGCCTTATCTCTATTAAATATCAACATTTCAGCAACAAAATTTAGCTTACATTGTAGCCCAATCTTTCTACTTTATTTTTTATCTACATAATTTTTTTGTAACTTCAATAGGTTTTGCTGCTCAACCGCTCCAGTAAAGCACTATTTGCAAGATTTCTAACATGGGCAAAATCGCAACCTTAAGACGGAAAAATCGACAAATTTTCAAACGTCCCACTAGTGACGTCGCAATTCTAAATTAATTATAAACAGCAAACCTACGCATAAATTTAGAAAGTGGAGGTTTTGCTCCCAAAGCACCGTCAAGAGCCTACCTAATATTCCTACTCAATTTTGGAATTGGGAAATATAAAAAAAATAAAGATATAATTCATATTATAGTACCGTCACCAGAAGTAACCAACTAACGGCAACACTGGTGATCCACCTCAGGCCTTTTAGTTCAACCAAAGAGACAACCAATGGGTGCGTTTAGCGGACAAAGCTGCTTAAGGTAATCGGTCAACTATACTGAGTATGCTGACATTCACCTGCTTACAAGCCACTAAGCCGTATGCTGAGGGTCAGCACAGCAGTACTCTGGCAACGCAATTCATCGCATGTTGACTCTCAGCTTAGCTGATGGTAAGCACCTGAATGTCAACATACTCAGCATCAACTAGCTGCTTAAGGTAATCAGTCAACTATACTGAGTATGCTGACATTCACCTGTTTACAAGCCACTAAGCCGTATGCTGAGGGTCAGCACAGCAGTACTCTGGCAACAAAATTCATCGCATGTTGACTCTCAGCTTAGCTGATGGTAAGCACCTGAATGTCAACATACTCAGCATCAACTAGCTGCTTAAGGTAATCAGTCAACTATACTGAGTATGCTGACATTCACCTGCTTTCAATTCACTAAACCGTATGCTGAGAGCCAGCACAGCAGTACTCCGGCAACTATAATTTCTAGCAAGTTGACTCTCAGCACATGGCTTAGTAGGTTGTAAGCAGTCCGATGGCAGCATACTCAGCATTAATTAGCAGCTTAAAGTTAGTTTTTGTTAGAGAAAAATCCTCAATCTCCTTACTTCAGTATCTGTATATAGCGGGAGCTCCAGGGATTTCGAATAGGCAAAGGTCTATATAGTGTTTTGATTAGGTAGGTTCCGAATGACCTGGCCAAGGTATTCGACATAGAAAAATCTAGAGCTGCCAGCCGAATTCAAACCAAGTGTAACGATGTGGATTTTTTATACAGCTCAGAGTGATATGAATCCCAAAACTCTAGCTCGGAGCTGGTCCAAATCCGCATCCGTTTTGGTTGTCAACTCACTACCCTTTAAGCCACTACCTAATATTTCCCCCTTGTTAATTTTTCCTGTTGTTAATTATTAACAAAAAATGCTTAAGAAGCAACGATTTAAACTTGAATTTTAAAAATAATTGTAAAGAAGGGGCCCAGTCGCTTCTTTCAAATAAAAGATGCGGTATGCTGCTCCAGCTAAGCCCTAAAATCACTAGAAAGTATCTCATATTTTCTGAACAAAAGCCTGGCAACTCGTTACGCCCTCAAATAAATTTCTAGGTGTGGTTTGATGAACGATGAAGGGAGGGCTCTTATTAATTTGTGATATAGTAAAATTGAACTAATAGAGGTTAGTCAATAAGAGTTTTACCTATTGCAAAAATAAATGGGGGATGCTGTTTAGGTCTCTTCGATTTTCAAAATTACAAGAGCACCTAAGCTGAGAACTTAGATAAAAAAAATAAATTATTTGTAGTAGCTCGGGTTGCTGTAGTTGCCTTCATTAAAAAAAGTTGCAAACGGGCAAATTTTTCCAGAGAAAAATGTGTAAAGATTCAAAAAACGCAACAAATGCAGAAGATTAGGTACTGACCATTGAACACGTTTTTACGTTTTTTTAAGTTTGAGGGACGAAAACATTATTATAATCCCTTTCTGAAAACCAATCGTAAAACTAAAAACTATTTCCCAGGCAACTACAAAACACGGGTTCTGGAACAATCACCTAAATGCACAAAAGGAAGGTTCTGAAGCTGGAGCCAGTGAAACCACAACTGCAAAATCTTTAAAAGATAGTAAAAGCCCGATGACTAAGGTAACAAAAGCACTCCATATATTTCGTATCTACACAAACCATTCTTTCTAAAAAACAATTTAGATAAAACTAAAAATAATTAATAGGAAGCTAAACGATTAGCTGGAATTACTTACTACATGTTGTCATGTATAGTAACGCTTTTCGTAAAAATCGTTATTTATTTGACATTGAACTAACCAAAAACATTAAAGGATTGATTTATTTTTTTCAACTTATAACGCAATTTTCCCCTTCTCCCTTCACAGTTCACAGTTAGTTACAATCCTCGTCCCTTTTGCAGGGTTTTACTAGGTTTGCTACTCTAGATTTTAAGCTAAATACGGTGTTACTTGTAAAAGCATTATCACATCCTCCGAATAATCAAATAAAATTGTTGAAATTCCAATGTTTCAATTTACATTATACTTATCTAATTGAATGATTTAGTTTGGCAATTAGTGTGATGTTATCTATTCGAATAATTAAGTAAATTCCTCGTGTGGAAAATACCAGAGCATATAATAACAAAAATTTGTTTTTCTTTCTTGCGCAAATAAAGTAGAAATTTTTCAAAAGAGAAATGGTAGCCGTTTAACTAAGTAATAAATGTTGTAGTAAACTTATTAATAATGCATATATGCAAGCGGAGTTATTAATTCGAATAAAAAATAAAAATAGACTAAAAGGGTTTTTATAAACACACAAGAGCAGAGTAACTTGCCTTTCAATGCACAATCGATTTCACATCAAACTGACACGACTTGGCTCTTTTAACACGTTCCTATGGTCTCTTTATTTTAATTGAACTTGAAATATCATTTTATCTAAAGTAACAAAAGAGGAAAATTCGAGTAACTCTTTTGTAAATTTAAATTGCAAATTTCTTTCAACCAATTTACTTGAAAGGAGTTCACTACTTGGCTTTTAATAATTACGGAGCGTCTTCATAATTTCAGTCGATGAAGTCGACAGAGAAGAGGTATCGGATGACCCGCGAAAGAAAAGTGCCCAAAGTAGAGCTCGGAGCTAGCGATGAGATTCGTCAAGTGGTTAGCAATTTTGTTGGGGATGCCCAAGGTTTTAAAAAATTATTAGTCTGGAAACCTTGGGCGTTTAAGGTGGTAGGTAAAAGGATATGCTTTTAAACATTCCGGAAAACTTGTCGGCGACCAAAAAGTTGTCGACCGGATTTGCCGATCGGCGTGATGTAGACGCGCCCTTAAAGGCTAAAAAATGTTTTAGGCATCTTTTAATAAAAATTACTGTCGCAAAATCTCAAAATTTATGCATCAATTTGGATAAAAGGAATAAACTGTCGTTCTTTATGTTCTTGACGATTTCGTACAAATGTGTCCCAACAGCTAAAAATGCTAATCAATATTCCCTACACATCAAACTTTACAATAGTCGTTTTTGCATTTGCTTATATTAAACGTAATTTTACATAAAGTTTAATCTTCTTCTTGCTCGTTTTTTTTTAAATTATTCAAATACGATTTTTGGTTAGTCAACACATTAAATTTGAGCATTATAAGTTATCTCTGCAAACCACAAAACGACTAGATTATATTACAATCTATGAGGGAACTAAACATTAATATTATGTTTGATATCAAGTTTTATTCTCGAGGGGAATATTGGCCTCCGGGTTTGGCATATATTTTATAAACCAAACTCTTTTTTTTTTCATTTTATTATGTTTAGGTCATTTATATAATTAGAATCGTAAGTTGATAAGATAGGCAAATCTAAAAAGACAGAAGAGAGCAATAAAGAGCAGATGCTACCGAAAATACTAAACATTATAGGTATAAGGACTAAAATGGACCATCAACCGTTCTTAAAATCTTGTGTTTTTTACGAGTTTTCTTCTTTATTCGACTAGAAGGATTTCAAAATTTTTTCTATTATAATCTAAAAGGCATTACTTTAAAAACTTCAACTGGAATTTTAGATTGGCACGCAAATGTATAGTCGTGCCAATTAACAAAATTGTGGTCGAATAAATTCAGATCTCTACCTTGTGGGTTAGTTATGGAATATTAATGTAGACGTAGGCATTGTTTAAACTACTGGTGTATTTTAAAGTCAACAAATTTAATTCCGCTCGGTTGGATGTCGTGTAACAACATCACGCCATGATAAAAAAAAATAATTTAACTAGCTAGGGACGCGTCGAGGGTACAATTAATCCCAAATAATTCTTTTTTACGAGTTTCGTATCCCAAAATTACAATTAGTTTTGTTTTGAAACATTGATAATATGTAAATCCATGGGGCAACAACCCTACAAGCACCACAATATCTTTTAGCAGCTCATATAATTTCCATCAAGTATCTAAGTTGGGCGACAAGACAACTGAACGAGGGATGTGTCTCTGCATAGCTAACAGCTCTAATGTTATAATAAGAGGCTCCTAAATTAAGAAATTTTTGGCTCAAGACTGATTAGCAACTCTAGAATTGCGTACGGCTTTCTACATTTTACATAATTATAAAAATGTTCATAATAGAAGACACGTTTATAAGAAGAACGGTAAGGTTCGATGCTCAGGGAGGAAAAAATAAAATCTGAACGATTTTCTCACACTTCGTAAAGAGTCGAATTTAACAAAATTTGGTAGCATCGGGTATAATCCGTTACGCCTTTCATGGCTTAGTGCAAAAACGATACTTTTTTTGTTTTATAGTTTTTACTGCAATTCTTTTATACGCCGAGTTAGCAGCTTGTGAAAATATTTATTTATAGCCTAGAAATAAAAACTCAGTAAAAAATATCACATCTTGTTTAAAGAGGGTAATTTTCTAAGTGAAAACATTATTCCAAAGCTTAATTGTCTCTTGCCAAAGAGAATAGCGAGAATGTTCGTGACATACCCCAAAGTAAAAGGCGGCTAATAACGGCAGTTCTTTGAGTATAATTGCTGGCCGTTAAATGACTACGAATGACGAGACGATGATGGAAAATTTCGTGTTTTTTTCAAAAGGGCGAAATATTCTCCAATTGTAGTAGAACGAATCTACAGGTTAAACAAGGAGAAGATTGATCGACGAGAGTTCGTGGCAGAAATTTAACGAAACCATTTTTTAAAAGCTCGAAAGGGCTTGGGGCACTCGAGTCGTAGACAATTAATATCTGCGATTATTTTCGTGGGTGATGACGCGAATTCTTGGCACACTCGGTAAAACTTTTAAAAAGACAAATAGCGGAATAAATTAATTGATATACATTTGCAACACGAAAGAGTAAAGGTGGAAATCTAGAAACTAATCAATCACCAGTAGTGTCGGGTGAAAAACTCGCAGTCGTCTCAAGTTCTAAAACGATCACAAAAAATTTGAAATATCTCTTCCTACACTCCATAACAATGCATTAGCTAAATAAATATTTCTTACTTTACTTGTTTCTAAAAGCAGATTTATAAAGCCCAATAGCTACCCTCACATAATCATTTATTAAATTTTTTCTCCTTGCCACGCAACTTACATTTTTTACTCCCCAAAAAAGTTAATTTTACTCATAACTTTACCTACATTAAATTTTTATGAGTTTTCTGTGGCTTTTCCATAATATACAACCTATTAACGTAAGATCCGAAAACACTTTTATTCATAGCTTCCATCTGCAGTAATTTACACCCTTATTTTGTAGCTGTTCCAAAGCAACCAAGTGGTAAATTAAAGGGCAAAATTTCAAAAAACTTTTTAAACAACGCGATAGTTTTCATAAAAATATTTAATTCTTACACTACCCAAGCAAGGAAAATTTTATAATTTTCTTTTGTTATCCCAAAGTAAGCCCAATTTAATTATATAATTTTTTCAACCACCGCTGGATTTTCTCCAACAAACTTCTCCAGTTGAGTCGAGTTTTTTTAAAAAGAAAAGTAATTATTAGCCTGCTGAATTTAAATTATTAAGATATGCAAATTTTATTTTTAAAAAGCAAGAAGCGAATTTGTAATAATTATAAAGGCGCGATGGGGGAGGCTAGGAAGAAGCCTTCTTCTAGAAAAAAAAAATTTCTTTCATTACTAAAATTGTTGATCTCTTTTAAACGAGTGAATCAATTAGTAGGGTAATTGGTGGGTTAGTTAGTGACGAGTCAAACTACCAATCCATTAGGTAAATTGATGTTACTGCTGTTAGATAAGGGTTGTTCGGTATAAATAAATTACACCCTTTTTATTTGGGGAAAATTTAAATTTTCTATTGTTAACCGACACCTACACGAAATAATATTTATCCGCACAAATCTGATAAGGCCATCGTAGTTTAATCCGTTGGGTAAATATTGAATACTTATCAATGCTACATTTTACACATGTCGGTAGTTTGGAAACTATAGGAAAACCGATATCGAAAAATGGCATTTGGCGTTAGTAAATAATGCTTGCAACGATAAGCAACTTTCCAATAAAACCCTTTATCTAATTAATTAAAGTTTTAATTAAAAACATTTCTATTTTGTTCGAAAAAATTAATTAACGAATTTTGAAGTTACCTCGACTTGAAATCATTTATTTTTGTAGAAATTTTCAATTTTTGTTTACGTATTCAAGTAAAAAATAATACACAAATAATTTTACCACTTAAGAATTAATAAAATGTGTCACTTTAATTTTTAGGCTATCGACCTTAAGCACGCAAAGCTAAGCTTGCACTGGATACGGATGAGCTTTCGCGCGAACTTTTCGCATTCTATGTCTCGTGGTACAGTTCAAATCAGATGGTGTAAAACGCAGGCGTATATTTTTTCACTACATTTTCACAGTGCTATTGCACTTTAGGCTATTACGTTGCATATGACGTTACGGATGATGTCATAATAGTTGGAAGAAATTCCGCTAGAAGCGCTTCGAGTCAGGACGTCGAGAGCGTCGTATAGAGAGCGTCTAAAGCTCCGTTACAGTTTAGAGCTTTTCCTTATAGACGAGCTCTACTTTATCGAGGTTCGTGCGCAAGATGGAAAAGGTAACTACTAATTTTAAAGAAAAAAGAAAATCGTTTTACCTGGATCCCTTCCAAATTTCTAAACTTGTACTTCTCAAGTGATAACTTGCACTACAAATGACGGCTTTTCTTCTACCACTTATAGCTTTATTTACCATCGGATTCGGAAAATGTCTCAAACTCATTTTGGCGTAGTAGCACGTAGCACTAAGAAATTAATTCACACGCACCGCACTGTTAAGTCTTTTTTAAACATCTAAAACAAGAAGAAAATTTAAGTCAACCTCGAATTTAATGGAAATTCGAATTTTCCATCCAATTTTGTTAAATCGCGAAATTATCGTTTGAATTTTTATTTTAAATTTGCGTCACACGGTAATTAGCTAAACTTGTTAATGCCTTAGGTAATGCCGGAAAATTATTAGGAAAAACTCGCTGTACTCGAGCGAATTGTCGAAAATTTTACTCTAATTAAATCGGGATTTTTGCGGCTTAAATTATTCAAAGTAGAAGCATCGAGCTTTTGAGTAATTTGTGGTCTCAATTTAAAGGAATTTAATTTTGATTCGATGTTTCTAAAATTATTCAACTGATTGGCAACATTGGTTAACAAATTTACACCCTAAGGTGCTATTGAAAATGGATATTTTTGTTTCAACGATTATTAAAGTTCGTTTCGTATTAGAAATTATCGAGTAGAATTTCAGGAGCCACGATACCGAGACATAAATGAAGTTTTGCGTTTTTCCATTATTGGAATTAAATTACTTTAAAAAAAAATCCTCACCTCAAATTTATGATAGAGCCAGTAATTAAGTTTTATTTACAACAATTATAAGCTTTTGCTAAAGCTTTGATGTTAGAGAGCTCGTTATTTTTGACTTCTTTTCCCTTCACCACCCTTCACTATTATTATGTATGAGTTTTCATTCAGTAGGCAGTTGCGTATTTGCGCATAGGTTACATGCAAGATAAAAAAAACTTTAGAGCAAAAATTTAGTGGGATGAGTTTAAATCTTCCACCCTCGTGACTGTCTGAGAGCAACTGTTGCTCAGCAGACACCCAACCCAGATGCCTGAAAGCAGCCTAGATATTTGTTGAGCATCGTATTGTTTATATTTTCTATGGAAAGAATAATTAATAATTGACCTTCTTATTTTATTTTTAAGTTTCTACAAACTCGATGTAAGGTATGCCCGGAGTGGTAAAAGCAGGACAGCTTAAAGCGTAGCGAACACTAAATTCTGCTCTGTTTAATCGTCTCAAAAGAAATGACGAATTATCATTGTGGTTACAAGAGGGTATTTCGAATTTCCAAATCTAACATAAATTTTCATGTTACTGAAAATGTCTTGGTATATATTATTACCGTCATAAAATACGAGTCTCGTGTTTCTCTCTCTTTCTGTCTGAGTACCAACTCTTGATGTGAATTAATTTTAAACTGGGCTATTTTTGTTTGAAAAATCATTGAAATGAAAACAACACAGGTTGATCACAATTATTTTTTTACAAAAAATTTAAATTTTTCACTATAAAATTAGTGAGCGCCAACCCTTTTTTTGCTTAACACTACAATAACTAAGCGAGATAACGAAAAAATGAACACAACTGTTTAGTAGAGCATGAAATTTAGTAAAAAATTCCCAGAGAGCATATTTTATTATGTTTAATTTTAATAGTTTAGGCGAGAATCGCTTAAAATTCATGTCAAGTCAAAATTACAGTTTTCTCGCGTTGCGTATAGCCTGACGCATATTAGCATTATCCTGAAATAATCTAATACCCCCAAGGATTACATGTTTCACTTTACATTAAAATGTATTTTAGTCATCGTTAATTAAACTGGGCGTATTTTTCAATTTTCATGAAAGACTTAACAAGCCCATCTTCAATTTCCTTAGTTTCAAGGTCACATTAAAAAATCGGATAGAAGTACAAACTTGGGGACAAAACTAAATTTTTCTGAAAAGAAACACGCAATAATATTATTATTTCAAAAGCGTATAAAAATTTAAGTTTTAATAGAAGTCGTATTTTTTTCAGCCAGGCGCTTGCTAGGCCAAACTTCCTGATACAACTGGTGTACACGAGGTACTTCAAGAAATATTAAGCAGTTTTCACGTTTTCACAAGAGCATCGGGGAATTGGCTCTCATAAATTACCCACTAAAAATAAGAGAGACCCTTGTAAAAGTCATGTCTCGCCTCTGTTAAAAAATTTAAGTCTAATTTTCGTCTCGTGTCCTAGCTTTAGACCGCTTCTCTGTTCCGGACATTTAAACTAGGAGTTTATTAAGAGAAAAACAATGAATATATAATTTTACAATTGGGTGTTGTAAAACTCGCAAAAGCTATAAAGAGGAGCATAAAAACTTAAAAAGCCTTCAATCTAACCCTTATAATATAACTCTTACGCTTACAAGTTTGAAAAGCTTTTGTAACTATATGTTGTGGCCCAATTTTTGTATTACCAAGGACAAAACAAGCAAATTTCGATTTTAGATGAGGGCGTTACACGAAAAATAGAGAACTAGACAAGAATTTGTTTTCTTCAAGATGATTGGTTTGAAACTTTTTGTCGAAATCGTGGGTTTTTCACTCTTGGGCAGGAAAGTAATTGGATGCCTAAAATAATTTAAACCAAATACATTTTAATACCAAGACGGGTAGCCAGCGCTATTATTCAACCTTTCAAACTTTCGGGTCAAAGCAAACATCGTGTATGTGAAATTCTACTCGGGTGTAATGTATAACAATCTAACAATATCAATAAATTAGATAAGGGTGGTAGTATATAAGTAAGTATTATCAGATGATCACGATATCACAGAGCTTGAGTCTCTAAAGCAAGGCGTAGATATAATAATCGAGTAGTAAATTTCAAATAGCAAAATGTGTCACGTTTGCAATATTAACGAATTGCACAACACAATAAAAATTTAAATTTTTCTTATTAGGGGTAGTGACAGGCAGAGTAGAAACATATTGCAAAAAATATAAGTTTTCAACAAATTTTAACCTATTTACCCTATTCCCTATTATTGTTATAACTGAAACCTGCATGTTTACAACCGGAAAGTGCAGCGCCCAATACCTAATTGAGTACAATGTTCATTGTACAATGTACATACATACACATACCCTCTAGCGATGTAGTGAATACTTTGGTACAGTATGTTTATAATTCAGTGTAAGTCGCACGAGTTTAGAAAATTAGTACGACTGTTTGTTAGAACCTGTAGTACTACCTACAACATACTAAAAGTCTCCGAGAGAGGAGAGGCAATTGGGGGGAGGAAAAGCTGTTTAAAGGTGACTTTTTCTAGTTTTTTGCAAATATCTCGCCTCCTATAAGTTGTACGTTGATGAAGCTTTTTATAAAAGTTGTAAAAAACATTATTAGCTACAAGATTACTTATATGCATTTTTGCCACAAGTCGCGCGGAGAAGAGGTCACAGTGAACTTGTTTACAGAATGACGCTGTACAAACTGCGAAGTAAGACGCGTAAGTTTCATGAAAGAAATCAGATCCCAAAGTTAATTACTCATGAATAGTCCAGCCCTGCATAAAGTAGAATAAAGATGTAATTAAAGTTTTCTAAAAACAAAAGCCAAGTTAGGTTTCGTCTTTACTTAAAAAGACATTTAAATAACAAATTTTCCAAAATTGTAGTATTTGTGCTCGAGGTATTAAACTTCAGAAGATCTTTATTCCAAACTTGGAGGTACGATAAAGATTTATTATATCACATCATGGAAAATGAAGATATTTTAAAAGAAAAGTCGTGCCATCTTTTGTTTTCACCTTTTGTGATGAGGAGAAGAACACTTTTGTTTGAAATTGTAAAATTAAGTTTGTACAGCGTCTTCGCGTAAACGAATTCACTGTAACTCCTTCTCCGCGCTATAGCTCGAAAAGGGGTAACCTTATGGAAAAAATGCATATAACTAATTTTGTAGCTAATAATGTTTTCTATAACTTTTATAATAACCTTCATCAACGTATAATTTATAGAAGGCGAGATATTTGCAAAAAACTAGGAAAAGCCATCTTTAAACAGTGACGGTTCTAACGAACAACCATACCAACTTTCAAAAGTCTCGTTTGACTCTCAGTTTGTCTTATTTGACTAGGTTATTAATTATTTGAATGTTCGTATCTGCTTCTCAAGTGGGAGTAGGCTAAAGATGCAAAGAAACAGATATTTTTTAATTATAAAAAATTGATTTGAGCATAAAATGACTCATGCGAGAAAATTGAAATATGAAACTAAAAAGTCAATTTTTAATGTAGAATAGGTCAAATAAAAATCGTTTAAATAAACACAATACAATTAAATTAAATTTACATACAATGATGGTTCCGAAATATCTAAAATTTGCCAAAAAGTGCAAACCAAAACACAATTTTAGCTATTTTTATGTAAAGAAAACTTTGCACACAGAAAAAAGGTCTTAAACAAACTATTATCACATACAAACTGATGCAAAAATTGTACGTTAGTTTAAATAGGTTATAGAATTTTTAAATTCGCGCATGTTCCCTCCTTTAAAATAAAATTTCCACTTCGTGGCTGAAAGCGAGAAAATCACCACACCATCAAAGCGATTTTGTTATCAAACAAAATTCACGCCCTATTTATAAAATGGTAATATTTTATTTTATTTACTTACATTTTATTTTTTATTTGATCAGGTATATGAAAAGCAATTTTGGGTTTCAGTAACGAAATAATTAACTTTCAGGTTATTTTGGGAAAGTTGTAGAAGTCTCTCGAAAGTTGCGAAAGTTTAAAAGTGCGTGAGTAAACAAAACGAGGGTCTCGAATTAATTGATTTGCTCTTAAATTAAGCGTAAAAACCTTTAAGTTTATTTAATGCGGTTTCCCTTATTTACATTCGCCGCCAGGCTCATACATCAGGCCAAACAAACTACGCGAAAGCGTCGATTTTCATTTTTCATTATTGAAATTTTATTTTAATTTGGGAAACTGTTTATTGTTATATCGGGTCAGTTTCAAGCTTGTTTTCACAATCATAAAGGCTTACAGATACCGTAGGACTTGTAGAACAATAATAGGGGATCATCACTCATCAACAACGCAAAAATATTAGTAACGGCCTATAATTAAAAATTTATTGACACGGCAAAAAAAAATTTTTTAATTTTTGAAGTTTATTGGTTATTTGAATTTTATATAATTTGGCCCTTACTCAAATTACTCGATGCACAGTACAAAAGGTTTCAAGATGAGGTTTCTTTAAAAACTTTTGCTTGTCCATTTCCACTTTTTTGGCATCAAGTGACCCCATTTAATTTGTCCAGTTTTCTCGTTTTCCCGTCTAGTGTTTGTTGTTAATTTTAGTTGTTTTTTTAGTTTTGGCTAGTAACGTTAGTTTGTTAGTTACGTTACGTTCTGTCATGATAGCAATAGACATGTATTTGGATAGAAATAGTAATAAACATGTATTTTGAATAGAACTAGAACAAATAGAAAGTAATAGTTAGATTTATTGAAAGCCAAAACAAACAAGGATTCAAACTCCAAAATTACAGTCCATTCCAGAACAGTGACCAGAAACCAATTTCTAAAGGCAAGCGCCTTATTATTGTACACGCAGGTGGCAAAGCAGGTTTTATAGCTAACGGGTTACTTATATTTCAATCAGGTATTAATTGTATTTAGTTGATAAACAATAATTTTACTTATTAGACATTGATATGCAGGTACAAAATCTGGAGATTACATTGATGAGATGAATCATGTAAACATGTACACTTTATGAATTGGACCAGAAATCAACTGCTGCCGAATTTACCCCCGAATTCTGTTTTAGTGGTTGACAATGCTTCATACCATAATGTCAAACTAAATAAGCAACCAACGACGGCGACGTTGAAGAGAGACATGGTGGAATGGTTGCATCAAAATAGCATTCAGTTTGATGAAGACTTAACTAAACCAGAGTTATACTCTATTATTGTATTGATGCAGCAACTTTGTGAATTTATTTAAATTTTTTGGACTTGAGCCTAAGTCATTAGAAGATTCGATTAACTAAAACAGATTACTCTATAGAAAATTTCCAAGTAGTACAGCAAGCAACTCACATTTTCAATAATATCGATAACAAAATTTTGAAACAGCTTTGTGATGTTTTGCCTATACACACCGGGCAACAGTTTTGCTTCTTTGCGACATAGTCAGGATTTGTCTAGCTCTCTATACTAGCCACGGAACATCCCAATATACAAGGTGTTTACTGGGAACCGCATGGTTTTAAAAAAGCCACAAATTTTTTAATGTTCAACAAAAACTTGATTTATTTTAAACAATGTAATCTACAAACTCGGAATTTACGAAAATCGTTACAAACATTAATTAGCGAAAATAACATTGCGTAGGTGCGTCGTTCCGATTGAACACACGTTTCCAGACGTTCCCTGAAGTTACGCATTGCATCTTGTAACATTGCTCGTGGAATGGCTTGGACTTCTCTTCGGATGGCTTCCTTTAACTCTTGTAATGTGCGTGGTTTTTAGCGTAAACGCGTGATTTCAAGAAACTCTAAAGAAAGAAGTCCGGGATCGTCAGATCAGGGGATCGTGGGGTTTCTTGAAATCACGTGTTTACACTGAAAAACCACGCACATTAGGAGAGTTAAAGTAAGCCATCTGAAGAGAAATTCAAGCCATTCCACGAGCAATGTTACAAGATGCAGTGCGTAACTTCAAGGAACGTCTGAAAACATGTGTTCAATCGGAAGGACGCACCTACGCTATGTTATTTTCGTTAATAAATTTTTGTAAGGATTTTCTTAAAATTCCGAGTTTGTAGATTACATTGTTTAAAATAAATCAAGCTTTTGTTGAACATTTAAAAATTTGTGGTTTTCGTAAAACCAATTCGATGCTTACTAGGGACGATTGTACGATATATTGTTATACGTTTTGGACGACCCATGTAATCCAAATTAAATACACTTATTCTAAATCACAAATTCATCAGTTCTATGCAAAAGCGTGGGAACAAGCTAGAGTTTGAGCTTCAATAAAATATTCTGTGCATATGCTACATCGAATTGTTTACTGATACGTTTGAAATTGGACGAGATCATGCAAATTCGTTAGTCATTGCCGATATCCGTATTTCACCAAGACACTGTGTACTCGAGTGTACCAGCGATAACGAATCAAAGTTCGAATGGTACTCGAGTAAATGACAGGCTCCGGATCCGGATCTAGATATATACGTTTTAGTTTTAGATTTTTGAGAGGGGTTCGTATTATTTACCTATCAGCAAATGGAGTAGTTATAATTTTTTGGTATGTTCTATGTGACGGGGGCCTAATGATAAATTCGAGTTTTGGTCTTTGGCGGATCTCCGGATCTTTGTCAAATATTCAAAAGTAAAGCAAAACTAAATCGTATATATTTTTGAATATTTGACCAAGATCCGGAGATCCACCGAAGACCAAAACGTGGATTTATCATTACATCTTCATCATATAAGACGTATCAAAAAATCATAACTGCTGCATTTTGTGCAAGGTAAATAATCCGAATCGCTGTATCGCTAAAAATAACAAAATAGAAAAATTTGTCAACTTTTGTGCACTTGTATCTCGGACACCACTAGGTTTATAGAGACCAATCTAGTCTCAAATTGTAAAAAATTTAGTCTACTTTTAAAAAGTATTAAACTATCTTTGTCGAAAAATTAATCCTTCGGGGTCAAAATTGACAGAAACTAATAAAGTTTTTAAAATTTCGCTGTTTCTTGGATTTTTGACAAAGATCCGGAAGTCTGCCGAGGTCCAAAATTTCAATATATCATTAGGCCTACGTAATAGACAAGGTACAAAAAAAATCAGAACTATTTAGATAGATTAAATAGTGTTTGCGATATCGGCCATTTTTTTCTCGAGTGCTGCCCTCAAACGCATCATTTTCGAGAGTGCCAACATCGAAATTATGTTTCTCCGACGTCAAACAAAGAAATTGAGATCAATAACATACTTGCTTCATCAAGGCTCCGACGGGAGCCTGGTTTTATACAATTACAAGGGGGCTGTAAGCTTTCTGAGAAAACAGTTAGTCCTACATAAAAATTGGTAGTAAGCTTTTTTGTGTATAATTGTTGTACTAATATTTTATATATTAAACTTTTTTCTTAACACCAATGGTTACTCAGATAAATTGGAAAAAGTGTTTGCTATGTTAGCCACTTTGTTCTTCACGCGCAGCAGTCAAACGTATAATTTTCGAGAGTGCCAACATCGAAATTAAGTTTCTCCAAGTTCAAATAAAGAGATTGAGATCAATGCCACACTTGCTTTTTCTAGGATCCCACGGATGTACATTTGAGAACGGACTATACTTTTCGTCAACGAGAAGTTACAAGATTAGTTCGTTGAGTTGTCGTTTTGTTGGCCGGTGTTTGCGCGCATCGCATCCGTGTAACGTGTTCATAAATAAATAAAGTATAATCGTGTTGGTATTTAGTCCAGTGCATTGACGAAAATTCTATACGTGTGACCCAAAAGTTTTAGGCACTGTAATTTTTTATTTTTTTATTCGATAGAGGGTTAGTCGGAGACCTTAACTCTGGTTTTGCGTATCCGCGAAATTACCCCTTTCGCCGCCATCTTGGAAAATGCGTTGTGGCCTATATCTCGAGTTCTATCTACTGCAACTCGATGGTTTTGGAATCGTTTGACTCGTTAGTATTTTTCCTTCAAATTCATTTATGTCATAGTAAGCGCTCCGATGTCGAGAAAAAAAGTTATTCGCCTTCAAAGTTGAAAATTTTTTGGAAAATTTTCTCTGAGCGGTTTTTTTGCGAGTAGTTTTCTTATGCTGCTTTGAAGCTGTTGATGACTAATGATTTTTAAAAAAGACTCAATTATGCCTATTTGCGTATAAAAATTAATCCGATTGGTCCATTGGTCGCCGACCAATCCAAGCCCAAAGTTGCGCTGCTCATGTCGCACGCAACATTGAAAACTTCTAATCGAGCACGATGCGCCTCGCAGTGCTTGCAGTTTTCTTCTCCTCATCAATATTCGTCATTATTTTATACAATCGAATGCTTCTTCATATTGTAGGTAATCTGGTAGGTGTTTAAAAATCGATTCAACGTATCTTCTTCTTCGTACCTTACCCTTACCTCTTACCTTCGCCCTCCTAAAGCGAAGACGAGTGCGACGATGAGACGGAATACGAAAAACCAAAAATACAGAGAAAAAGGTAAGAAGCTGAAGATTTTAAACGATTCTTTTGGGTATAACCAACTATTTCGTAAGAAAACTTGGTCTCTAGAAGTTTAAGACAATTTGACCAAAATTTTTGACATCATGACTATTCAAAAAGTCAGAAAAGTGGTTTAAAATAGCAGTACTTTTCAAACATCTCCAAATTTGTTCTCAAGATCAGTTTAAAGAGGTTAAATCACTGACTTTATTATGACTTACCAAAATCATGAATTATTACGAATAACTTGATTTTAAACATCTTCCATATTACCTAACATTCGATTGTATAAAATAATGACGAATATTGATGAGAAGAAGAAAACTGTAAGCGCTGCGGGCGCATCGTGCTCGATTAGAAGTTTTCAACGTTGCGTGCGACATGGGCAGCGCAACTTTAGGCTTGGATTGATCGGCGACCAATGGACCAATCGGATTAATTTTTATACGCAAATAGGCATAATTGAGTCTTTTTTAAAAATCATTAGTCATCAACAGCTCCAAAGCAGCATAAGAAAACTACTCGCAAAAAACCGCCCAGGGAGAAAATTTTCCAAAAAATTTTCAACTTTGAAGACGAATAACTTTTTTTCTCGTCATCGGAGCGCTTACTATAACATAAATGAATTTGAAGGAAAAATACTAACGAGTCAAACGATTCCAAAACCGGCGGCGAAAGGGGTAATTTCGCGGATACGCAAAATCAGAGTTAAGGTCTCCGACTAACCCTCTATCGAATAAAAAAATAAAAAATGACAGTGCCTAAAACTTTTGGGTCGATTCGTAAGTGCACTGGACTAATTATGTCTTGTGTTCAGGTTCTAATAGTTATAAGGGGTAACGTTTCAAGTTTCAAGCAGAAAAATTATGGAAAGCGAAATTATTTGCGAAGAATGTAATATTACATTTAATCTGAAGAAAAATTATACGCCCATTTAAGAAGGGTGCACGATAGAAATCCCTTTTCGCCAGAAATAACCTCCAAAGTAGCCAATATCAAAGTATTGTGTCATATATATGTGGCCAACAGTTTTTAAACCAATCTACAATCTAATTTTTCCCGGCATCTCGAGCTAGTCCACGAAGTTCTTATTTCGGATAAAACGTATGTGCGGAAATCAAGAATTATATGCCCGCTGGAAGATTGTTCCGAAGATTTTAGAAAAGATTTTAGATTTTAGACAACTGTCATCGTTCTTATAACTATGTATCTAAGGGGAAAGATAAAAGACCTTTAAAAAGCAAAGGAACGAACAAGATTGGAAAAGCTTGCCCTTCGAGGATGGAGGTTTTAACGAAAAGTCGTGAAGAACTTGTCTTAGTTAAATTTTGGAAGACTCAGGTAAACCATTCTGTTGACATTGGCCGTATTTTTTTAAGTAAAGAGACGAGAGCTGCAATTGCAGGTATTTTTACATACTTTTTATAATTGATAATTTAAAATGAAAACTATTCTAGGTAAATTAAAAGAAGGTGTAACGTTCGACCACATATTAAATGATGTTCGGGATGCCGGTATAAGTGAAGAGGAATCGCAGCGGATCCTTCTTTTAGAGAAAAAGGATTTACACAATATCACTCGAGATTTTCGTATCGATTACCATACAAAACGAAAACGCCATGACAATGACGCAATCAGCGTAAAATTGTGGGTAGAAGATATGAAAGATCTAGGCGATGAATGTCCAAGTATTATCCATAAAAAAGGCTAAAGAATGTTTTCTTATATTTTTATAGCTTCTTTGTAGCTAAACGTCGAAGAAAAATTAATGATGAATTATAGCTGCTTTGAATTTTTCCTTTGAAGTTTTCCTTTTTACTTTGTGTTTTCCAAACGATTGATTCCATGATATACCTACTATTTTCCAAGTTAAATATAACTCGTTGGCCGTAATTAAAAGCCATCAAATCAAAATTAACGGACACTTCTATATAAAATATGGACAATATAACTTAGTATAGTTAGCAGTCTCTTTGAAAGGGGTTTAGGGTTTAGGTGGTTGATTTACTATTATAAACAAACTATTATACCTGCTCATGGCATTGTAATAATTGTGGGTGTTAACATTTAATCAATTTTTAACCTAAAACAGAATGGTTGAGGTTAGGTTAGTAGAGCGGCGTAGAACTGTGGAGATGAAGTAGAAGACAATCCCTTCACCATAAAAATAAAGCTTTGTGCGCGTATTGAAGCACTTTAAATCTAAAATCTGCCTATATCTGTCTAAAATTATGCATTTAAATAACTATTCTTGGATCTGGATCGCCCAGTATAAAAAGAAACTATTACAAAAGTGAAATAGTTGAATGATTTTATTTCACATTTGAGCTATCGTTTTACTTGGTGCGACTACTAATACTCCCTAATATGATACTTAAAATGCAGCTCACTCATCCACTATGCGTATAAAAATGTGATATCAAACGTTAAATGAAATTGGTACAGCGGGTATATTTAATTGATTAAAATTTATATCCAAACTGTTAAAGATCACTTAGGTGAAATTAAATGACTGTAGGTCAAGATCTTGTAAAAGGACACCTCAAACATTTTATTAGAATTGAATTCGATTTTTGCAAAGGTGTTTTTTTGTACTACTTAGGCTTATCATTAGATAAGTAAAAGTTAAGAGTTAGTAAATAATATAATGGGGCGTCACCACTATGGAGGTGATCAGTGTGAGCCGATATATTTTTTAAAGTTAAAGGAATACCTATTCACCTTCTGTATGTATTAAACTTGAACTGGTTGTCGAGGGGCGAGACAATAAATTTAGAGTGGCTCCCTAGTAAATTTTTGGGGTTGCTCTAAAGCCTGTTTGGCAAAAAATGTTTAATTCTAAAGCAAAGTGGAAAGAAAACTCGATCTAAGTTTATTTATTTCTTGACGTTTATTTAGTTCCGATAACCCTGATAGTCTCTTAGAGCGCCCCAATCACAAGCCAATCTGATTTGCGAAGCAAATCAATCGATGTTTATTCAGAATCTTTCAATAAAGTACTTGCACGGTTTTAAACTAAAATTGTAACTTGGCGATTGTCTGGTTACATTTCCCATTTACCGCTTGAGAGACGAGCGAAAACTAAAAACTTGGAGTAAACTTTATGAAGGGAGGCTTCGAGTTTGCCAAAACTGTGCGTCGAAGTTCAAGTATTTTCTCGAAACAAGTTGCAATTTGCAGATTACTAAATTTTTAGAAATTTTTATTTCTGCTGCATTTCGAAGTTGAAAACAGAAATGTTTTCCGCCAACTTCGTAAAGCGTTCTCGTCACTCGTCAGCGTAACATTTTAAATTAAAGTTCATTAAATCAATTTCAGTTAATCATTAAGGATGCATCGACTTGGCTTAGACAGTTGACAGTCGAGATTCCTACTGAATAACTAATGAAATGACAAAGATTTAACGATATAAAGAAACATTCTACGAAACTCCGTTGATTTATTTTTTATTGTTAAACTCTGGTCGTTTAATTGTTGGCGTGACTTTGAAAAACTTGTAATACGTATAAAAGTTTTCCACCTGTTAGAGATATAAAAAGAATACCTAATTGAAAGCATGACAACATGAAACTGTGGCTTTAACCGCGTTTTAAATTAATTAAGCCTCAAATCTGGCCGCAGTAGCTTTCTAAATGGAAAATGAGTATTTTGATAATGTGGCTATATAACTTAAATTACCCTGCGACTACACTATCTACCCTTGAAAAATTATTAAATTTTCTTTCACAAACCGTTTATGTCACTGGCACAAAAGCTTACATGAATGAGCAGCTCAGAAATGAAAGAGGGTAATTTTATAACACGAAACCTCGTTAAATTAATTACGTATAATACAGTAAGTAGTTAGTGTTTATTTAAAGGTCACGGCAAACAGCATATATGTTTGTATGTAGCACTACGCAAATAATATGACAATAGAAGCAACATTAGGGTACTTCATTTACTAAGACAATATTCCTTTATCAAAGTGCAGAAGGTGACTTCTCAGGCATTAAATGAGCTTAGAATAATATACCTAGAAATAATACACTTAAATGTAAAAAAAACTACATTTGTTGTTTTATTAACGCTTTTTACACTTGTCAAATTACTAGTTCGGCACTTTTTGTTAATAAAATGCCCCAATTAAGCTTGACTGCCTTATAGACAATGTTGACTGACCTATATTCTTACGGTTTACGGTGGCAGTTGATCGTCGATCTCACACATTGCAACAATACGCAAAGAGAATAAAGATCTCCTCTCATGGCTTCACAGGCCCATGTATATTTTCTCGAGTCAATGGCTAAAGTAACTTCAGGTGCATTGTCACATCGTTAATTGTCAGGCGGACCCTGGAGGAAGACCACGTCGCAAGAACAGCAGGCGACAGACTCTCCAAAATAGTACAAATATCAAAACTAGATACCATGAGCAGACCATGAGCTACCCAAGGCATTTTTCTCTCAAACAACAATTCGTAATCGAGAACGGATGTGAGAAGGCTTAAGTTGTAATAAAAATCTTACTCATGAAACATGAGATCGTATAGTGCGATTGTACGAGAAAATCGAATTAATATTTGTGGATAATATTTTTACGCAATAGGTACCCGATATAAAGACTGAATAAAAATAAAAAGGAAGCTTCCCTCATATTATTTAAACGCGAAACGATTCCCGTAGGGCGCTTAAACTCTCTGGAGAGGTACTAGTATAAATGTCGTAAACAGAAAGAGATGTTCGAAAACGTCGATAGAAAATGTGGGAAGAATCCAAAAACCGTCAGTACACCAGACTAAACGTAATTTATCCTCGAATAAACATAATATCAAACAATTCAACCGACCATGACAACGGAACACTTTGTAAAAGTTACTTTTTGGAGCGTAATTTTGTCAGGAACAATGAAAATCCGTTTTCTCACTTTAAAATGCGAATTCTATGCACATCGTTACAAGGAAGTATGCGACATTTTAATATCATATTCTACAAACACACGATCAAACTACAGAAATACTGCGAACGTTGATTGTAGCCTTTCTAAATCAAAGTCCAAAACCACCCCTATATACCAAGCCCATGCGAGATACACAAACCGAATACATAAGCATTGTTGTTTTTGTACAAAATAATTTCACAAAACAAAAGGTTTAAATTTACATAAATATTTAGCCAGAAATGAAAGAAAAATTTCAATATATTGATTCATTTTTTCGCAGCACACATGTTATGACAGCTCGATGAGAATTGTTCATAAAGTATTTAGCAAAACATCGATTAGTAGGTACCTATCAAGTATCAAGTTTCGACACGCACCCTTTTGTTTATAAAAATTTTATCAATACTCGAAACCAAAACAAATGGATATGCTAATAGAATACAGGGTGTCAACTGTAACTTGGCCAAGAATGCCAGGGTAGGTTGAGGACCGATAGGCAAGTATTGTCTCATGTCCGGAAATGCACCCGTACAGAGCTACGGCCGTTTTTAACTTTACGTTTTATCCTCCGATATGCAGGCTGCATGTCGTGTGTCTAATAATTGTTTGCTTGGCAACTCATCGTTGCCTAGGAAATACATTGAATGTTAGCTCAGAAACATTGTGTCAATAAAACGTGTGCTGAACAATGAACAGGTTCACCTTTCAGAAGTTCGCCGACGTGCATCTGGCGTATGGGGCTAAGAACTGCAACGCACTTGGAGCACAGTGCCACTGGTACACCTGAGCGACAACAATGTATTTCCTAGGCAACGATAGGTTGCCAGGCAGACAAATATTTTAAAACACGACATGTAGCGTGTACATTGGGTGCAAAACCAAAAGTTAAAAACGGCCGTAGCTCCGTACGGGTGCATTTCCGGACATGGGTTCCTATCTTTAAAATACCTACCTATCGGTCCTCTACCTACCCTGGCGTTCTTGGCCAAGTTACAGTTGACACCCTGTATATTAAATTTAATTTCACTTACCCGGAAACAACATTGAGTAGATCGGGCCAAGCTAACGTAAGTAACGAATCTCTCACAAATAATTCCCACGACGTAAGATGCGACTCGCTGAAAACTCTCTCGGACCGCTGTAGACGCGGTCGTCCGGCTTTTCCTTTATTTTCCATTATTTGATTTTTCCTTGTTGGTGGCGCTAAAACAGTATATTTTTTTCTTAAGCACGTAAAAACTTTTACCTTGTTACTAGTTACGTTGTACTTGTTATAAATTTCTATAGACATTATCTGACGGTTTTGCAATGGAAAATGATATTGTTTGTTAGTTAGTGAACAACTCACTTCTAGCTATTTTATAAAGGTTTTCAAACCATCACTTATAAGGTAATTCTAATTAAAATTGTTGTATAAGTTCGTAGCTTAGGTATACAATAAAACTATATTTAGGCGAGATTCTAGTGTTTGATGTTGTTTTGCTAAAGCTCGTACAAAAGTTAAAAATTTTGTTACTCAAAATTCTACAGCAAAATAGTGTTTCTTTGTCTGCAATTTATAATTTACATTTTCCGGTAAGCAAAGAATGGGCCAAAACAATCAAAATTAATATGTCAGAGCGTCAAGATACGTATCTAATTGATCTAGAGACTAGAAGTCGAACTTGAGATACCAAAGGCAGTTATACAGGGCGTCCAGATGGAGCGCGGTTTTGAGAGCTCTTACAGCATTAAAGATATTTTCTTTGGTTAGCATTCACCCTGTAACACTAAAATTTTCATTTTAATTCTTCATCGAGTTCCATTTCTCTAAACCTTATTTTATTTATTTAACTTTTACGAGATAAAGTAGCTCGAAATCACATTCATCATTGTCAATCTGGATTAAATTTTATACTTGTTCAGCTTACAACTTTCATAAAATGGTAAATACTTCATTCGCTGGTTTGTTTTACTGAAATGCCAGTTTATGGGCGTGGTTCAAGTTAGCATTTTAAAGTAATAAATTATATCACAAACGACATCCTTTTTAACAAAAGTTTGTTCTTAATAATTCGCTTAAGAGACGTAAACGTAATGTAGTAAACACTAAACTAATTCAAATAATTATTTTTTTATTTTTTCAGAAGGCAAAGCAAAACCAATCAAGCTGCGCCAGTCGGTTAGTTACTCTAGCGCAACAAACGAATTACATTTCTGATTGTTTTTGTTGAGTAACATCATGTGGACGCCCCTTTAAAAATAAATACTGAAAGAAGTGACCCGTACAATAAAAAAAATTGAAAAATTTTCAGCAATAAAAGTAACAAGTTCTTTTAAGAAATGTGTGCGTGCCTCTTAAGAAAAGTTGGAGAGAAACTTTTGTTTTTAAAAGAATATTAATTATTATAAAAGTTTCCTTATTCGTATACACAAGTTTTAATAGCAAAATTCTTTATACTTACTTAATCATTGTGCCTCGGGATTAATTTTGACAATGTAACAGAAATTTTTCTTCATTAAATTTAAGCTTTTATCCACTAATTGCCTCGCATCCACTGAATATTAAGGAACATCTGAAAAAACACATCAACTTAATTTTCTTGCACCGATATAAAAAAGGGTCTACCTTAAGTAATTTAGTTACTTATTTAAATTTTCTTTACGATTGAAAAGGTTGTTTTTTTACTGAAAAGGCGGTGTTATAATACAAAATGTAAAGCTTTAGAAACGATGAGAGGTTTTCGGTTTGTCTGGGTGTAGAATATCGGTTTTGTACAAAAAGGAAACTTCTAAAAGTGAGTCTGCATGGTTTCAGTTTTAGGCACTAGAAAGAGAAAATTTGAGACGAAATAACATACGCCACTACAGACACAATTTCATGCTTGATTTTGTTTAAAACGTAACGAGTAACAAAACACTTTAATAAAAATGGATATTCTCTCTCAAGTTTGATATTGTAGAAAATTGAAACTTTATTTAGTATTGTGGAGACATTTGTTGGTGTATTGGTTATTTTTCAAGTCGTATCGTATTTTCAAATTTCTATAAACAGTCTTGAGGAGAGCATAGAGGCAGGTCCGTAAATTTCAATTTCATTTATTGATGTTGCTGTGCCAAGCACCTACCTATATAAATCACAAAATACTAAATAATAGAGACAAATATCGCAAAGAAAGAGACACTACATCAAAGTCTGTTTTGTAAACTCCTCACTACTATAAAAGCCGTTTTTTATATTAAAATAATAAAAATAATAAAAATATATTTTATATATTAAATATTATTTCCATCGGTGACCAATTAAAGAAAGCCTACGCACGATAAACCGAACCGTTCTGCGATTTGGTGATGAGGAACTACGCGTATATCGCTTTTGCGACTGGTATCATGCTCATGTAGATCTGAGTGGAACTGACACCTAGAAAAATTTCATCTGGCATAATAGACAAGATATGTACCAGGCAGTGTCCCAATTCCGAGACCTCTTTACAGAAGTCCCTGTCAACCAGACCAGCCACAAGCCACAACACAAACTGCCCTTCGCTGGATGTGAAGCAAGCGGACTCTAGAGACACATTGTCCCCACACGGTGATATAAGACAAAATAGGCGTATAACTCAGCAAAGTCCGAGACACGTCATCAGTCAGTCGTCGAAGCACGAACGAACTAAGCTTCGTAGCTAACTTATCAGTGTGCTCATTATGTTTAAACCCAGGGTTCAAAGTTATTCCCAAAAATCTTACTGGCTTTAGATTCAAAAAATCGAAACTCTTCATAGACATCAACATGCTCTCCGTTTTCGAGACGTCGATAAACAATAAATTGGTTGGCAGTGCACCGTTTACTGACCTCCGAAAGGGTCTAGTCCGAATCATTACAAACGTCATCAAAATCGGCACGTGTAGCAAAAAGTGTTGCATCATCGGCATTCAGAGTGCAGTGAATAGTGTCTCTCAAGCGTTCAGGAAAATCATTGATAAAGATTAACAAAGCAGGAGACTCAGTATGGATCCCTGCAACACTCCTCTAGATACAGAAAGCCTGCTAAAAGCAACACCATTCAAATTAGCCACCTGAGAGCCGTTGCAAAAGATGTTGCATCATCTGCACTCAGAGTGCAGTGAATAGTGACTTTCAAGCATCCGGGAAAAGCATTGATAAAGATTAAAAGCAGGAGACCCAGAATAGATCTTTACGACACCCCTCTAGCCTCTAGATACAGCAGCCTGCTAGGAGCAAGACCGTTCAAATTAGCTACCTGAGAGCCGTTGCAAAAGGTGTTGCATCATCTGCACTCAGAGTGCAGCAAATAGTTACTTTCAACCATCCGGGAAAATCATTAATAGAGATACCAAAGCAGGAGACCCAGTATCGATCCCTACGACACTTCTCAAGATACAGCAGCCTGTTAGAAGCAACACCATTTAAATTAGCTACCTGAGAGCCATTGCAAAAGATGTTGCACATCTGCATTCAGAGTGCAGTGAATAGTGACTTTCAAGCATCCGGGAAAATCATTAATAAAGATACCAAAGCAGGGGACCCAGTATAGATCCCTACGACACTTCTCAAGATACAGAAAACCTGCTAGAAGCAACAAGCAACACCATTGAAATTAGCATTCTGAAGACTGTTGCAAAAAATGAATAGTGTCTCTCAAGCATCCAGGAAAATTATTGATAAAGATTAACAAAGCAGGAGACCCAGTATACATAGATCCCTACGACGCTTCTCTAAATACAGAAAGCCTGCTAGAAGCAACACCATTCAAATTAGCATCCTGAGAACTGTTTCAAAAGGTTCTCGCAAAATTCCATTTTCCTAGCATCTAGACAGCTTTAAAGTATCTTTTTATTATAGAAAAGCCTTTAAGCCTACTCTGGAATTCTGGAAAAACCTAGACGCCCTTTCAGTGGGTACACAACAGTCTCTTCGTAAGTCTATCATTTAGATTTTAGATAGTATTTTCGTCCTTGCTACTAACCAATATCAGACATTTAATAAATAACGTTTTGAATAGCATCTTATGATTTTCCGCGATTTAAATTCAAGACAAAATATTTGATATCAAAAAAGAAACAAAAACAGTCTCAGAGCACATCGATAAATGACGCACAAGTCAAAGACGTAAGAAGGCATCGTCGGAAAATAATGTCGAAGCAGAAAAGATAACAACTGGAAAATTGAAAACAACGAGGATATTATACAATTACTCCATCATCTAGTAAATTTTCGTGTAATAACTTTTCTGTATAATACTTCTATCATGCTTCGTAAAATAACGTTATTTAACGAATTTCGACGCGGAGCTGGGAAAAAGTTTTTTTTGAAACAATTTTGTTTGTGGTCTCGAAAGGTTTTTTTCGCGAATTTTCCCCTGTTGAAATATTTAAATGTAGGAAGTGTTGGAAAGGCATTTAAAATAAAAAAAAAAACTAAACGAAATTACATTACTACTGTTTGCTTAGCAGGAGCTGTGTTAAGTGCGCGTAATTTAATTATAGAGATAAAAAGGATAAAATGCGAAATTTGTGAAGTGTTTTTTTTTATTTAAACGAGTGCGCATAATAAATATGTAGAAAATTGTTTAAGTAGCTATATCCTTATAAATTTGCTTTTAATGGCACTCTTGAAAAATATTTCTAATAATTTATTTAAAAATTTTCGGCGTCGCTGAGAGAATTACTCGAGCTATTATTATTGACGTTTTTAAAAAACGACTAATGTGGTCATAACAGGACTCTTTGTACGCGCTGAAAATATTTTTAAAAATATCAGAAATAGTGTTCCTAACAATAGCATGCTCAGAGGCTCTCCTTGTATGTAGTACCCCTTAACATTTTTCGAATTTTCTTCTTATATAGTACCTACTCGTACCAACTAAAAGCTTCGAAAATTGAAATTGTTATCTACAATCCGATCTTTTAGTTACAAATTCAAGATAACCCTCATTGTTCTTTAATATGGCAATGAGTGAGTGAGGAGGGTAGTTGTAAATAGTACCCATATTAATGCAGTTAGGATTATACAAAGACTAGTTTCCATTACATTAATACTGGAGTACTAGTGCGCGATTTTCTTAATTAAATAAATATGTTAGTCGGTTCTTGTTGGATACAAAACTTTGTAAGCGCATTTTAAGGATTCTGTGCAAATAAACCAACAGAAGCTGAAAATAAAACTTGATAATTTGCAAATTTTAATTTTAATTTTTAACGAGAAACTTTTGTTAATTTAAAGTTTAATTCCTTTACTCGTTTCGGCACAAGCAGCCAATTTTATTCCTTCTTCATTTAATTTTAATTGAAGTTAATGTTAACACCTTTCCATCATCATTAAGATTTGCCCAAAGAACAAAAGCCTTGTGTCGTGCGCTCTTTTATTACTTTTTTATCATTTTTCGCGCAACACTCGGAAAATTACCATACATTACATTTAAACGCCTTCTTTTATTTTCCCCTAAACGTAACTAAACCAAATTTCAAACACAACTATTTTAAACAAGTTTAGAAATTACTGTGTTGAACAATGAAAACAATTTAGGCAAAGTTTGCATTTTCAAATGAGCTTTGTTTAATTTGGCGAACCTTGACAAATTTGTTTAACGTTTGCGTGATATATTATGTACGCGGAAAAGTTCAAAAAGGAAGCAATAATTAATATTTTTTTTATTTAATACACTTTAGGCGTGCTTAGTTAATAATTTCAAAGAAATTAATCGCTCTTTGTGCTGCGAGACATTTTATAAAAATGACAGACTATTTTTTAAGGCGCAAAGAAGCAGAGAAGAATGAAACCAACACAATAAAAATTAAGTGGGAGATTGTTTGTATACTGGCTGGTCACGAAAGTATTGTTCGACGACAGAAATTTTCCGAGATGTCTTGTCGACTTAGGCCTAAAGAAGCTGAGTGGTTTTCAACTCGCCAACGAATAATTTATACCCACCCGCTAAACGGGCGAATAGTTTAGATGGAGGTCGCTGTTTTGTTTCGATGTTTTGAAGGCGATTAAAGAAAATCAAAAAAGGAAGCTTCTGGTCCAGTTTCGGCGCTTGAAAAATCGCTTTTGTATTTCTTCGAGAGTTGAGAGGAACTTTTATGTCCGCATTAATAACTCTCTGTGGGCGACCTAAACGGCAGAACAAAAAAAGTTGGTGGGCGTTCAATACAAAACTGAACGATTGTTTGAATATGTATTTCGAATTTTCAAGCTGCACCAGCACACATTTAAGTAAATTTTCCAACAAAAGTCAATGGGAAAATTTCCTAAAATTTAATTAAATTTGCCAATGTTTAAGACATCGATTTCCAAGTATATTTTATTATACAACGAGCAAGTACATAGTATTTCATATACACAGAAGGCCTATTCCGATTGATTTTCTAAACGCTTACAGCGTTTACAAAAGGGGCGTTAAATTAAAATTAATGAGATTAAGCGATTTAACATTTGAATAAATTAAGGAAAGATCTTAAAACCAAATTCTCATAAATCATTTCAATTATTAAATGAGCGAAGGAATTTAAAGGATAAATACTATACGATAAGGGCTTTAATGTGTAATTTTGGAATTAATGTTAAGCTTTCTAACTAAACTGAAAAGCTTTTGTTGATACTAAATTTAAAAGGATTTCAAATTTAACGTAAGAGTTAATTAAGCAACAGCTAAATGTAGGATGAGCCATAGAGCCATAAACGCGCCCAAACATTCTGGTCATTTTAGTATATTTTTTTAGAGATTCTCGTTAAACTTCATAGTCCACTCAAATTTCACCTTTTAAAAAATTCAATAGTTTTGAAACTAGGTGTTAGAGATAAGTGATAAATATCCTAAAAGTCATAATGAATCAGATGTAAGCTTTAGCGACAGTGACCGAAGACAGTGTTACTTGTCTAGGCTTTTCGTTAATATCTCGAAAACTATGGATTGGAGCTGAAACATAATGCCATACAAAATTAAAGCTGATAAAATTTATTACAAAACTAAAAATATAATTTTTTTTTATTCCTAAAGTTTACCAAGTTAGACGGTGTTGAAAATTGTTCTTTTGCGAAAATCACCAATGCAACGTAGTTTTGCCAAAAAACGCCAATTTTAAACGCCGAATAACTTGGTAAAATTTAGAAATACAAAAAAATACGTAAATTTAAATTTTGTAGCAAATTTTATCAGCTTTAATTTTGTATAGAATTACGTTTCAGCCCCAACCCATAGTTTTCGTGATATTTACAAAAAACCTAGGCAAGTGCCATGCCTTCGGCCACTGCCGCTAAAGTTCACGTCTGATTCATCAGGATTTTCAGGATTTTTGGTTTACGTTTACTAGACTATCAATGCGAAATTTTTATTAATAACAACTACGGTACACTATTTGTTTTAGTAATTGATAAATAAATAAACCTTTCCTAGAAGGACGCCACTGTTAATTGTTTTTGCCGGAAATTATTCCACGTGAGCTATCTAAAATTATATTATAAGTTGCAAGACGCTTAAAATCTAGTAAACCATTTACACTAAGACACTAGTAGTGTAAGCAACAAATTATAAATTCAAATGCAATTTGCTTGCACTAATAATAATTTCATTGCACCGGTCGAGTCGCCCTCATGAGTGCGTCCCGACGCTAACATTCTAAATCATGTTACAGGAGAGAGCATTGGTAAAATTTAAGTTTTCCTCGCAATGGTAATTAAATCGCCAATTAAACATAATAGTTCTAATCACAGCGACGAGCTTATAGAGAATTTATACAAGAAGTGGCTCGTGAGTGTTTGCCGTCGCTTCAAGAATAAGTTCCTCTTCCTGAAAAATTGACCTTTGTCAAAATTTTTAATTGTGCGCAGATAATTTCCAGATAGTGCTTGAAATCTGAGCTCAAATGCATAATACAAAAAAGAATTTTGTTACGAATTAAATTTCGTTGCGCGTTACGAAGATCATTTTGTTTGAATTTTAATTAAAAGTCATCTGAGGATTTGGATGGAACAATTTCCAATCTACATACATATACTTTCTAACAATTCGATTACTACAACGAATTAATTCCGCAAAGTAGTTTAGATTAACTTAATTTAATTAGTTTCCAATTAGCGATTTATGTGTGTTGATTTAAATATATTTGATGTGCATTTGTCCGTGATTGCTTTTTGATGTAATCCTTTCAAGCGTTTAGTAAGTACCTATTATTACTGTACCTTTTATGTCTGGGTATAATAGGTATTATGCTAAGGTAAAATTCTTGCTTCTATATTTTAACGATTGTGCTCTTCTTATTATAACGTTCTTATCAGATTTGGAAAGCATCCTTTACTAGTTTTCGAATTTACATCTGCATTTTTAAACATCTCCCTAAAGAGTAAAGTGTTGATCGCCAAAATAAGAAACTCTGGAAACGTGTAGCTCTTTTTATACTTTTTGCAATGGTACCATTATGAGCTACACGTAAGCCAAGATTTATATTTTTGCGATCAATGATACACACTAGAAAGATATTCAAACTTTAAGAGAAAGTAACTTTATTAAAGAACTTTTGTTTGTTCGTTAACATTAATAATAAGAAATAACTGCAAATAGTCCGGGAGGATTCTCTTCGACTTCAAGAGTGGCTTAAAACCAGCTGCCGTAACATAATATATAAAATCTACACAAAAAATGCAATTTTTTGGTATCTAGGTATATAAATTTTCGCGATATAGTTTAGTTTGGCTCCCAAAAACGCAACTTTCTTGAGGCGCTATATTAATTTCAGAGCGCTTTAGCACCTAACCTGTTGGATTGACGAAAAAGATTAAGAGAAATACTTTACAAGAAATTGAAGAAACTTAAGTTTTGTATAGAAACACTTTTTGAGTTGGGCGTAATTTTCGCGTTATAAGCGATAAAATAGCTTTTTGGTCGATTTTGGAATTTTAGTCAAACTTTAACGCGCTCTAGTGCTTAAACCGGTTTTCTAACGAAAAAATACCTGGAAATAGAATTTGTAAAAAATTGAATGTAGTTTCTTTTTATATAAAAACACTCTTTCTAGAAAGTGTGTAGCTTAGAAGTTCTAAGCGAAAAACATAAAAACGAGCAAAACCCCATCCTTCTCGAGCCATCCGATTTCTAAATTTTTGAGAAATTGTAAGGTGCTCAAACCCCTAAACCGTTTACTTGAGAAAAAACATAAGAAATATGCTTTGTAGAAAATTTGATCCGCTTTATTTTATACAGAATTATATTTTCCATAAAATGTGTAGTTTTTGAGTTATTAGCGATAAACAAAAAAAATCGTTTTTTGACCGATTTTGGAATTTTAGTCAAGTTTTAATGCGCTCTAGTGCTCTTATCGGCTATCTGACGAAAATTTTTTTCGAAATATAATTTGTAGAAAATTTAATGTAGTTCCTTTTATATAAATGCACTCTGCCCAAAAAGTCTGTAGTTTAGAAGCTCTAAGCAAAAAACTGAAAACGATCAAAACCTCATCCTTCTCGAGAAGTCCGGTTTTTATATTTTGGGGAATTTTTAAGACGCTCTACTGCCTAAACCGCGTGCTTGAAGAAAAAACGTAAACAATAGGATTTGTAGAAAATTGTATACACTTTATTTTTATATAGAATTACTTTTCTCATAAAATGCGTAGTTTTCGAGTTACAAACGATAAACAAAAGAAACAGTTTTTTAGCCGATTTCGGAATTTTAGTCAAGCTTTAACGCGCTCTAGTGCCTAAACTGCTGTTTTGGCGGAAAAAGCCTTCAAAATATAATTTGTAGAAAATTTAATGTAGTTTCCTTTTATATAAAAGCACTCTTTCCAATAGTTTAATACTTCTAAGCGAAAAACTGAAAAACGAGCAAAACCCCATCCTTCTCGAGCCATCCGAGATCTAAGTCTTGAGAAACTTTAAGGCGCTCTAACTCCTAAACCGTCTGCCTGAGAAAAGAACATAAGAAATGTATTTTTTAGAAAATTTTATCCGCTTAATTTTTATAAAAATCATTTTTCCCATAAAGTGTGTAGTTTGTGAGTTATAAGCAAGAAACGAGAAAAGAACAAAAATCCAACTTAGAAGTGGCACACTCTCGATTTTATTACTCATTTGCAATGTTCTTTGAGCCTAAATTATTCAAAATTTTGTCTTTATCGCTTAGTAAAAATGCACGCTTTGCTTCCCGGACTAAATAGATTTAAAATTTTTGGTCTAAATTTCTTAAAATCGTAGTATTTATTAGATAAGTTTTCTAATATTTTTAAGTGTTTTTTCAATTTTCAATTAAGCCGACGAGAGCTACCAAGAAGGCGATACTTTGATGAATTAGAACGACCCTAACGCCTAAACCAATAAGATTAAACTAAGATCGCTTAGAACTTTTTTGTAGAAAGTTTTCTTGCCTATGAAAGAGCTTCTATACAATTTTGCCGTACCTGCCTTACTTTTCGATACGAGAGCAGTTTAACGTCAAAAAATGTTAATTTCAGCAAAACACAATTTTTATAAATTGTTAAACCATCTCTGGTAAATTTCCTTTTAATTGTGCAAATTCTGATCTATTCCGACCATTGGTATATATTTTCTTGACCTTTTAGAATTACTGTTTGTTGGTTTTCAACGTTTATAGCTGAGCTACGAGAGTAACGCAATTACACAAAGGAAAATCCGCTTTGAAGTTAATATTTGGCTAAAACTAAACAGAGGCCGTTATTAGATTACTCCCACGCTATTTTTTACAATTAGCAAAGTACCTAAAAAGTGTTCATTTATACACGACAAGCTTAATTTTCTAAGTAATAAAGAGCCAAGACGCCAACTCACGCAACTGGAAAGCACGAATTTGTCTTTGATCGAGTCTTCAAAATTAAATTTTATTTCCATTTATATCATCTCCTTTTATTATTTGAAACAAACGCTCGCCATTTTTAATTCAACGGTTTGCTTAAGTAAACATCTGAGCAAAAAGAAGAATATTAAAAAGTTTTTTAACAAAAAAAAAACATTTTTAATATGAGTTCTTATTTTTGTAAACAAATGAATGAGGTCAAGAATTGTGCTCACTTTAGCAAGATTTCGAGAAAAGCCATTTCTTCTTCACTTTTATTGCTCGATTTTCCACACTTGTGCATTGGGTATACATGTTAGTATTAATTTAATCAGTCGGGAAATAGTCTAACGTGCCATTAGGGGCTACACAATTTATTTTAATTATTAGGAAAATTAGTGGAATTGTTGGGCATTTGTATCTCGCGAGAAATTCATGTACTATTTGTCCATTTCATAAAGTTCGCTCCGTAAGGGAAGCTTACAAGTTTTAATCTTAATAATGTAACTAATATTTTATCTAAAGAATCGACCAGTTTTCTATAGCCCTAACCTACTTTTCATCTTTACAAGAGTTTAATTATTTTTTAATCTACGATTAACCTGAAGTTTCGTGTTATTGTAAATCATCATGGAGCATTAATCCACCCTACTCTTTGCCCAGGACTTATTATCTTCCTTCAGGGCTAATATGGTCTGAAAAAAGGGCTAGACATCTTGAAGCCCACCTACCCGTTGTAAAGGGTTAATTTCGATTACTTTGAAGTTTCGTTCGCAACTTGGAGTTTTATTTCGTCGTACTGAGCCCGAACTATTATCCTTTATTCGACTTTTAACGATTTAAGTTTAGGTCTTACAAACCTAAGTATTTTTTTTCTACAAATTTTGAACAAAGGGCAAAATTTACCAAACCATAAATTTATTATTTAAAGCTTTCCATTTTTTTAAGTTACGTGATGCTACGCCGGCCCACTAACAACCTGTATACGACCATTATTTTCAAAACGTAATTTATTTTATGCTTTGCCACTATTGGGAGCTGTCGAAACTTCTGAGGCTTTATTATATATTTATTACATACTTATTCAACTTAAATGACCCCTAAAACTTTTTGTTATTCGCAAAGTATAATATTATGTATCGATTAAACGTTATACTAGAGCAGCTTAAATTAATTTGTAGATCCACATTGTACAAAATCACGATACGTAAATTTTTACGCTGATTTTAACCTTTTTCCCCCTTTTCCAATTAAAAATGTATTTTCGCTCGCGTAAAAGTTCGCATTATAGTTTAAAAACGCTTTCTTGTCCAAATAGAGAATTTTCAACTAACGAGTTGTGGGAAAACTTTGTGGGCGAATAAAATGCAATGCCGTGTTGACCTTTCTCAACGGGCATTTTTTAAAACCGGCATTCGTAATTAGAATTTTTCCTTTTTTCTTTTTAATTTGTGAGAAAATAAATTGCTTTTTTTTGTAAAGTTTGTTTAAAATAACAATGGGATGTTGTTATTATCTATGTCAACCTCCAACGACGACCGAACAATGCAACAATCAAATTGGGTCAAAGTTAAAGAGAAAGAAGTGCCGTCCGAGTTAAATTGATTAAAGTATTAAAGAAACGTATTGAAAAGTAACGACAATTAAGTTTTAATTTTTGTTTAACGAGACCAACCAATTGCTTCAATTTTATGTTAAAAAGCAATCCGTCGTAACAGCCCCAAACTATTCCCCCTAGTTCGCTGCTACGCTTTTAGTTATGGTTTTTGTTTAACATTTTTTCAGTTTGATGATTTCTGTTATTACAATTTTGCATTTGGCCACCTCATTTTTGTTTGTTTTGTATTTTGTTTTAATGTTTCAATTCCTTTTTATTACTGTAGCGAGTAGAAAAACTTTTAATAGAAAAGAACTCGGATGAAATGAAATTTTTATGTTCGTTTTATACAATTTTTTCAATTTTCGAATATTCTTGCCTTTTGGCTTTTCAATATTTTACATTCTGATGCATTATTTCGTTCGAATTGTAGGGGTTGTCAGCTTATAGTCCATTTTGTTTCAAGACAAATTGCTGTACGAGGCCAAAGTTATAGTACTACTCGACGGAAAGCAAGTAGCTGGATTTTCCTCGAGGATTTAATAACAAAAGAAGGTAGAAATACTAAATTTAAATTGATTTATTGGCAAACGGCCAAAGAATTAGGTAAATTGTTTTGTTTTTCAATTTAAATCGAAACTGAAACTTTTCCCCAGCTTTCTTAAAGTTGGTTAAAACCTCGCAAAGACTTGATTTCTTATTGGATTACTCATTTTCAATCTAAAAGTTACTTTTTCTCGAATGCTCGTATATTAAATAAATTCCCCTGTGTATAATACCGTACAGGCAAACACCAATACAGTCGATACACTAATTACAATTAAATTATTTCTAAGTGCCTACATGCATGTAGTCTAATCTAAACATCTCTAATACGGCTAAAAACAGTATGTAAATAATTTAGAGACTTATTACTTCGTAAACAACTCGCAACTGTTACAAAATAATAAAATTTTGTTTGAGTTTCACTGGTGGAAATTAAACCAACCAAATATAACTCACAACAACTAACGTAACTGTAGTAAATTGCCGCTACGAGTTGTCATTTACTTCAGTAATGTCCCTGATTTGTCCTGATGTCGAAGCTTTTTTCAAAGGCAAAATCGTAAAAGTAAACAACAATTTTCCGCCTACTAGTTCAAAATTCGCATCACTCGCCAACTATAAAAATATCAAAGTTATTTGCAAAGTTCTTATTCAGAAAAACAAAGAAAGATACGAGCGGAGTTCGATGCAAATAACCAAAGGGACTAGCTATAGTTACAGGGTGGCCCAATATTGCCACAAGTTGGATATTTGCTCCGGCAACTACCTGTTACTTGTAAAATATTTTAACAGCTCTTCTCGATTGAATTTGGCAAATTTAAACAACGAAATTCCGATAAAAACAATACTTTTCAAAAGTTTATACTTTGGGTATATCCAATAAATCAGCACTTTTTGCTTTTTGTTGATAAATAAATTGATGTTCTGACCTCAACAAATTGAACGTATGTCTTTAGAGAGAATCGTTGTGGGAAAGCGTTGAAGATGAGTAATGGGCGATACTCGTGAATTAGAGAGAAGCAAAGTAGAAAAAAACAAAGATATACGACCGATGTTTTTGTGCGAATACAAAATTTTTTAACGCCAAATAAAATATTTTTCTGATTAATTATCTATTACAGTGTGCTCCCTCTTAAATTATTAATTCGATGCCATCATGTTAGAGCGTAAAAGACACTTTACTTTAACAAGCAGATCACTAATATAGCTTTGTATATCTAAAAGCAAAGAAATTACGTCTTCAAAATAATTAAAATTAGATGTAATTACTCTAGTTTTCGTACTAAAAAAAAAACGACTTTGAAAACCACACCAAGTAGGTTAGTAGGTGTCTGCTGCTTGTTGGAAGAGTTGAATATTTTCATTACTAGTTCAATTATTAATTGGCACCGTATTGATTTTATTCTGCCATGTACTGTACATATTTACTAGCGTAGTTTTAGCTCGTCAGGCCATCTTGAGGTAAAGCGGCAATTTAATTATTTTTCATTAGTAGAAAATTTAACGACGAAAATTACGTCAAACGTAAAATTAATAGAGTTCCCCGATTTTGAAGGACGCGTTTTAAGTATCCAATCTGCGCGCTAATGGTCGTATAAAAAGAATAAGTCATTAGAGTGTACTTTTCAAAAATAAAGGAAGAGTACTGTTACTCTAAATGGCAATAGTTGCAAAACAATGATTAAATACTTTATAGTGCGAGCATTGGAGCACTTAGAAAATGAAAAACACGTAGGTTAGTAGCGCAATATATTACTCTTGAAGAATAACCCATTAAATGAAGACTTTTGAAACCGTAAAATGCCATCTTTACGAACGTCTTTTTATTTACTAACTTAAGTTTACTGTGTTGTTGACAACTGCCAATTAGAAACTCGGCTAGTACACTTGAAATTAGCGAATAAAAGGATTAAGTGTTTGAGTAAAATTTATTTGAGTTGTGAGTTCCTTTTACCGCTACAAACAAAACGAACACTACGAGGACTTTTATGATGAAGTCTTTACAAAATAAATGAAAAAGGTGTAAGCATCTTAAACTTAACTGATATCCTTTAAGGTGCAAAGTAGTGGAAAAGTAAGCAAACGTTCAAGTTTACTAAGCAAGTGTGATCTAAAAAGGGGTCTTCCAATAGGGACGATATATTTAACAAAGTAGAAATGTGTCATTTGTTTTTAGTGTGCCCTGACAATTTATCATGGCAAAATGCACGCTTCCACGACGTTTGGTACCGATTCCACAACACTCAGAGTGCACTTCATGAAAATTATGGTCCACATAAACGACCTAACTGTGGTTTCTTTTCGTCAGATCGTTACTAAATTCGAGAAGGGTGGTACTCTTGACGATACTAACGCAATTCTTATGACTCAATGGCGATACTAAACTACCAACAAAACATCCAAATGCAAGAATTGAATGTAATATTGGTGCTGTAATTGGTGGAGCTCTAAAAGGACCAAGTTTATACATTTTTTGTCGATCTTATGAAATTGGGCCTTTCAGAAACGATACTTGGCGTATTTTGAGAAAAGACTTGGGTTAGGACCCTTATAAGAGTGTGTCGACCTAAAACTAGACCGTAGTGGCCATCGTGAGTTTGCCTATAGGGCTCTACAGCAACTCAAAATTGATCCCAATTTTCGTAAAAAATCATCTTTTCGGACAAATCTCATTTTTGGGCTAAATGGCTTGGCCAACAGCAAAAATGGTGATTTTGGTGTGAAAATAATCCACGGAAGATTCAACAGGTGCTAACTGACGACTAAAAATCGAATATCGTGAAATTAGACCTGATTTATTGAAAAGGGTCTCCTAAAACTAAGTTAATCCATTTCCCTCTGGTAAACTAACTTGTGGTGGCCATTTACAGGGTGTGTAATGCAGAAAATAATTTAATCGTTTGTGCTTCAAAATAAAGTAAAAAATTTCGATTTTCACCTATCTACTCATGCCAGAGCTGTTGTTCATGCAAGGCTTGCCCCCTCCGAAAAATTGTCTACAAGCGCCCATGTGTATCTCTCTTTTTCTTAAAGGCATAATATTTTCTACTGTATCAGAGGCCTAAACCAACATAAATCCGCCGTAAATTAATTTTCGTTTAAAAGTAAAATAGCGCCAAACCCAAACCGTTCCCAAACTTTTAACTTAATATTAATTAATCCTAGGATAATATAATCATAGGTTATATCCCGAGACCAACAAATTTTACCTACTAAACTGCTGGTAGCTTGTTTTTGTAAATTTTTGCTTAGAAAATGCTCGAGACTTAATAATTTATATATTAAGAGCCCGAGACCGTAGGTCGAGGGGTTTTTGGTAAATTATTAAGTCGAGAACATTTGCTCAAAAGCAAAAATTTGAAAAAACCAAGCTACCAGCAGTTTGGGTGGTAAAATTCGTAGGTCGAGGGGTATATGTTACAATTATCTCTCAAATAAAATAAACTATGGTTTCATATTTTATTTACCATTAACAAAAATATAAATTTTACAATTCTAAATTAATAATTATTTTTAAAATAAGAACAATTAAAAAAAACTACCATTTTGATATTATATTTTTAATGGCGGGGTAACTACAGAACACCTACAGAAACGACAGATACCTACTTTTTCAAAACAGTCGTGGTTGAAAGTTTTTACTAACATAGCCGGCTTACATGATTCTAAATTTGGTACTAAAGTTAAAGTAAAAAACGTGTCATACCTCAGGATTTTAAAGATAATTGTGTGAAATAGTTATTTACATACCGAGTGCGGGATAATCGTTCACGCACGAATATTGTACAATATTTTTTGTAATGAGCAAAACAAAAATTTTATCTTTAAATGCTCACGCTTAACATACGTTAATATTGGTGTTCTGGTGGTCTAGGGGTTAGCATCCTTGTCTTTCACTCAGAGGTTCCCGGTTAAAACCCCGCTAACGGCAACTTTTTTTTCAAACAAAAATTTAAAAAGTACTTCCCGGTTGAGTAGAGTGCGCGAAAAAAATATGAAACTAAATTTTTTGAGACGCGTACCAATAATTTGTACCCTACATCAGACGGCATGATTTTCCACGCCTCATTTGTTAAGATAATCGATTTTAAACAAAAACTGCCAAACATTTTTTTAAATTAATTAATTTACCGAGTTCGTTTATTTACATAACTTTATATTCAGCGTAATAACCAATTTTATTAACGAAAAAAAACTGTACTTATGTTTGATGTATACCTCGGGTGTTTTTCGTTTCAAAACAAAGTTTCCCCGTACTAATAGGAATTTAATATTATATTAGCTGGGAATAAATATTAATTTTACATAATTTTCACGTCGAGTATAGAAATGAATGTAATGCTTAATTAAAAGAGTTCGTTACACAAACTTAGCATCGTGTTTATAAACGTGCTACGAAATCCAAAGTAAAATTACCAAAAGTAAGCATTTTCTCATTCTTTGAATTTTCTTGTAAATTATTAACATTTCGTACCTTTTGATGTTCAAACTACACACATATGCAGTCAAATTCGTTTGACACTCTATCTTTCCTTAAAAACATAAATTTATCAATGCCAAATAAGTTGTGGAAATGAAAACTTGCACCAAGTATACATAAGATGTAGATGAATACAAAATTCTTTAAGTGGAAACGTAAAGGCGGGCGGTTTCATTTTAATTAAAATACTAAACACTCAAAATGGTAAATCTTCGGTAAACAAAAGTGTTTCTTTAGATTTGAATAAAGTAAAATAAAAACGGAAAATTTACGCTCGCGAAGTTTTTATTACAAATTAACGTTTCATTTCCAACTTTCGGTGGGTAAAAGTGTAAACTTTCGGTAAGCTGCACGCCACGTTTGATTTTCAAACGTATTTTTTGAGACGTTCAATTTGACTACGTAAAAGAGCGAAGCAGATTAATTACTCGAGGGCGGGCGATCTAGGGGAAACGGCTGAAGATCTCGAGCTCGAGGCGCATCAAAGAAAGCAAAAGCTATTATTTCATGCTTCATCGACGAAATGCAATTAAGTGAAAATAAAAATGTATCGAGAAGTTTTGTCTTGGAAATGTTTACAATTTGACAGCACATTTCGTCATTATTAATTGCGTATTCTCGATTAATTGGCGATAAACTTAATTTAGGGGTTGTGTCTGAGCTCTCGAGACAAGTTTGAGTATGCAAGTTTCGGTATATTGTACATACATCACAAATGGATTGATTCGTTTTAGTAACTAAAACAGAGATCTTAGGAAGTTACAAGGGTTATACCTTATGAACGTTCAAGAACATGTCCTATCTTAACTATTAGCAAAGAGCCGGCAAACATTATTCGCCTTGATATTATTATTTTTATTGAAAAGTACTTTCCATAGTCAAAATATAAAAACACTCGTCTGCCGGGCTATATTTCCAAAAAATGTCATAAAATTTCGTGGTATATTTAAGATTGAAATAATAATTCAAAGAACAAAAGAAAATAATAAAACAATAGTTCTATCGTAACAGAACTTAAGCAACCGGGCGCGTTTGTCCGGTAGGAGGTGTTAAAGATTTTCAGATCATCTCAGTCTAGCGCGTAACCGGTAACTCGATAGAGCGAGATGTCTGCAGTGGGCTCGCGTGATTTGGTTGAGAGGCAACATGCAAATATACTAAAACAATTTTTGACAATGTACGCTAAAAGAACAATTCAAATGAGTATTGAAACCGACCGTCTACCACTTTTAAGTGACAGTATTAAAGTAAATAGGAGGCTTGATAAGAGGGAGTTTTGCTCTTTTTCGCTTAGAAAACTGCTTTATATAATAATACACTGTATCAAATATCCCGCAAATTACGTCTCTTAGGTGTTTTCTACATACAAACGGTTGAGATACTAGATCACGTTAAAATTTGACAAAAGCTACAAAATCTGCAGAAAACTGATGTTTTTAGTTTATCGCTAGTAACACGAAAACTACCCACTTTTAGACAAAAGTATTTCTTTACGAAATTAAAGTTCATTAGATTTTCTACAAATTATGTATGGTACGATTTTCTGTCCGACAAATTGCTTAAGCAGTAGATCACGTTAAAATTTGATAAAAGCTACAAAATCTGCAAAAAACTCAAGTTGTTAGTTTATCGCTTGTAACACGAGAACTGCCCACTTTTAGACAAAAGCGTTTCTTTAAAAAATTAAAGTGCATTAAATTTTCTACAAATTATCTGTGGTACGATTTTCTGTCCGACAAAGTGCTTAAGCACTAGATCACGTTAAAATTTGACAAAAGCTACAAAATCTGCGCAAAACCGATGTTTTCAGTTTATCGCTTGTAACACGAAAACTACCCACTTTTAGACAAAAGCGTTTCTTTACATAATTAAAGTGCATTAAATTTTCTACAAATTATCTATGGTACGATTTTCTGTCCGACAAAGTGCTTAAGCACTAGATCACGTTAAAATTTGACAAAAGCTACAAAATCTGCAAAAAACTGATGTTTTTAGTTTATCGCTTATAACATGAGAACTACCCACTTTTTGACAAAAGTGTTTTTGTAAAAAACTAAAGTGCATTAAATTTTCTACAAATTATGTATAGTACGATTTTCTGTCCGACAAATTGCTTAAGCACTAGATCACGTTAAAATTTGACAAAAGCTACAAAATCTGCAAAAAAACTGATGTTTTTAGTTTATCGCTTGTAACACGAGAACTACCCACTTTTAGACAAAAGCGTTTCTTTTTAAAATTAAAGTGCATTAAATTTTCTACAAATTATCTTTGGTACGATTTTTTGTCAGACAAATTGCTTAAGCACTAGATCGCGTTAAAATTTGACAGAAACTATAAAATATGCAAAACCGTGATGTTTTAGCTTTATCGCTAGTAACACGAAAACTACGCACTTTGAGAAAAAGATGGTTTTATACAAAATAAAGTAAATTAAATTTCCTAAAAATTATGATGGTTACGTTTTTGTATTACACAAACGGGTTAAGCACTAGATCACGTTATAGTTTGACAAACATTATAAAATCGGCAATAGAATAATGTTCAGTTTATTACTGGTAAGACGAAAACTACGCAGTTTTAAGAAAAAGTGTTTCTTTACAAAATAAAGTAAATTAAATTTTCGATAAATTATGTTTGTTACGTTTTTTAGTTACACAAACGAGTTAGGCACTAGATCGCATTCAAATTTGGAAAAAACTACAAAATCGGCAAAAGCTGATGTTTTCAGTTTATCGCTTTCAACATAAAAACTACACATTTTTGAGAAAATTGCTTTAAGATAAAAATAAAATGCATCAAATTTTCTACAAATTACATGTGTTTTCGATAGACAAACGGCTTAGACACTAGAACGCGTTAAAATTTGACAAAAACTACAAAATCTGTAGAAAACTGATGTTTTCAGTTTATCGCTGGTAACATGAAAACTACGCAGTTTTAGAGAAAAGTGTTTTATACAAAAATAAAGTACATTAAATTTTATACAAATTATGTCTCTTAGGTTTTTTTATCAGGCGAACGGTTAAGTAAGCCTGAAAAGGGCGAAAAATCCGGTCCTGAACAGAACGCCTACTAAAAAACTGATCCTAATCGAAACGTAATCAACGCGTGCTACGACTTCAATAATAGTACGTCTATAAAATTTTAGCTCAAGAGCTATTTTAGACGAATAATACGTAACATAGACGTAAAAGTAGCCACGTGTAAGCCAATTACTATTTAGATATATAAAAATTTGGCTTGGTATAGTTCTAAACCATGTATTACTAAATAGAGATACTCGAGTAACTCTCAGTAAGTATAGAAGTTACTATAATTTAGTTGCTACTATTGAATGCGTTAAATCGAGCGAAATTAAAGACAAACATTCAATATAAACTCTCAAATGATCTCCGAATTTCATTAGTCTCGAGTGTATGCAATAATGCAGTAAACTACCAAACTACGACTTAGCGGAACAACGTGAACAAAGTATGAGACAAATTTAAAAAGGTTCATATATGGGCAACACCTCGACTAGTGCCTTATTTAAAAGGCCTTTAAAAAATAAAAGTTTTAGTAAAAAACAGCCAATAGGTACGGTTGAAAGGTACAGAACGAAGATATTCATAACGTATTTTTTAGGTAAGAACTTCTAGTACACTTGGGCGCTTTAGAGCAAGGCAAACAAAGTTTAGAAGCTTTGAAACGGCCAGGTTTAGATAACTAGATAATTTTGAAGTGTAAAAATCAAAATTTTTAATGAGAACACTGTTTAAAATAATTCTACTTCCGGCTCAAGCTACACAAGTGTATTTCAGGTTTCGCCTTTTTCCTAATAAACCGTCGGGGTACTTTGGGATTTTTTCTAAGGTCGAGAATTCAAAAATTGTATTTGGCATTTCTGAGTATTTTTGAAGTACTCAACGAGTAGATCGTTCAAAACGTTCTCTTTGAAGTCGGACTAAACGTCCAATACTTATATTATTTTCTAGCAATAAAAGGTAAGTAATAAAAATTTGTGACGGTTTTGAACTTACTTATGGCATAAATTAAACGACTTGAAAACGATTCGTGAAAGTCAATGAAACATTTCAAGATCTCCGATAAGAGAAAGTTTCGAAGTGTATATTTTTTCATGCGAACCAAAGATCAAACGATAAAGGTTGCCATATTTTCCGAAAATTACGCTACCCTTATTTTTATGAATAGTAATTAACACACATAAAATTTTATTTTATATAATTTCTATGTAAAAATGTAAATTGATTTGATTTTCGCTCAGATTGCATTCTTTTGTAAATTACAAGTTCTGAAATTTTTTTAAAAACTTCTGATTATACCTAATACAGAATCTTTTAAGCGAAAATTAACGTCCGGCCCTTGAAAATAGATTTAAAAATAATTTTAAACAATTTTAAGTAAAAAAGTTTCTGGTGAAAATTTAAAAATGCACTACCTAAAAAGAGAAGTTTTTTCGAACTTTTCCTTCCAAAAATTTTCTTACACCTTAATCGACGCTTACTTAATTAAACTTTTGGATTATACGAGTCACTTAATTTAAAACACTCGACACTTAGAAAAAAATCATCTACTGTTAATTTTTGTTCATTTAAACCTCATAGCGTGACGTCACATTCTGGCGCCCGTAGAGCACTGAACAGGATAACCTGTAGCTCTCTGTTGGTGGCGTCGCGGTGGCTGCAGGCGACGCAGTAACTGGTAAATACGCCAAATGCCATCCTTGTTTTCAAACATATTGATAACATCTTATTGAAATAACAATAACAAATTGGAAGCAAATAATACATAATAAGGAAAGTTTAATGAAAATACGCCCTTGCTAAAGAGGAAAACTAAAATCGATGGCGTAACAAAATACATCTCTCGCTCTTCAAATTAAAAGTAAGCTATAAGCTTTTTAAGTGATGTTTCTTGTTACAATCTTAACGCAAAAAATTTTAAGCATTCAACCCCCGTCAAAACTTATTATAAATTTAAGATCTTATTAATTATTCATGTACAAAAAGCTGTGATTTGATTTTTTTATTCTACGAAACGAAACGAGAATTTTCAAACAAGCGAAAAATGGAAAAAAAAAACTTTTCAGATTTCCGTTTTAATTTAATTAAGAATTAAACTTTTTTCCTTTCCATAATTAAACTAATTCGAAAATTTTTTTTCTTTGAACAACTGCCTTTCCGGGAAAAGCTTTGTGGTACTCGCAATCGTTAGACGCCTTGACGTTTTCGCCAAAGCGCCAGTTTCTTAGTTAGTCACACTTCTCATTTAAATAAACTATTGGCTTTTTGAAAGAAAATTTTTTTTAAAAACTCGACAAAATTGGAAATAAGACACGAATGTTATTCTACTCTAATGGTTGTATCCAAAACTTATTCTCTTCCGACGTTTCTGGTGTGAGTTGATTAAATTTTGAAATTCTTAAATAAATTATGAGTAGATTGTTTGCTAATTTCTCGTCATCTGACACCCACAGCGACACCTCCTAATTTGCAAGTTTGAAGTCGACTCATCGGATAGTAAACTTTCTCTACTACCCTATCGAAAACCCAAAAAGTTTTTCCTTGTTGATCTGTCCACTCGATAAATATCCAAACCAAGTTTTTTGTTAGTAACGGCTTCAAGTTTCTAAACCGTTCGATTGGACTATAAAAGTTGCTTTCGTTGCCATACCAGTCCGTGGGGGTTAAAAAACTGCCGTTTAATTCGAAAAGTGGCATTTACAATAAATTTTAGCATTTTCAACAGGAATAATCGATTATAAAATATTTTTGAGTGAAGATGTGTGTCTCTTAGGTAATATTCGTAGCGAGAGCTCGCCGCAAATTTTATATTGTGCCGCATGTTATGCGAGATCGTGAGATGACACCCTAGCGGCATCGTCGCCATTATACCGCGCAATTTGACTCAGGTGAGAAATAATACATTAAGTGCGGAAAAACGGTATAGTTTTGTTTGTTGGAAATTTCGTATTGGTTATTAAAGACCACAATTTAAACCTAAACTTTAACTAAGTATCTGCAGAAGACAGCGCAATAATACGAAATCTAATTTGCTTGTTCAAGTTGGACGTAACCATACTGCATATGTCGGAGTTTGTAAAACATACAGATTAGCTCGAAAAAGCTATTTATTATACAGGGTGTCCCGGATTTGTGCAGAAAATTTATGTTATTTTGCTCAACCTTTTGAGCCACCCAGTAGCATTTTGCACAGGTGTAAAATGTAAAAACTTTTTCCCTAAAATGCACTTTAAACTCTTTTCCGCTTTTTACGTAGAGGCAATTTGGATTACGGTGATGAGTTTTACTTTCTTTTACTTTTTGTTGCAGTTTTAACAAAATTAGATATTAACGAAGGACTCGGTGTTAAATTATAAAACTTGAATAATGAAGTACTATACTCTACACCACTCTAACCTAATGATGTAATTAATACACACTATAAACAAAATTAGATACCGAGCTGCATTTACCTGAAAGTTACTGAAGTAATTTAAAAACAAAAAGCTAGGTGCACATTTTTATGATTGCATGCAAATGCTACCTGCACTTTAATTTGTAGATATACAGATATACACGTAGTGGTCAGGTGGTGGAGTCGCCAATTTTTTAACTTTTTGAAAAAAATCTTCTAACGAGTCTTAAGTTCTGAAAGTTATTTCGAACAAACGACGACGGCCTTTCGAGGTGGGGAGGTGGAGTACTTAGTTACTGTTTACATTTTAGAAATAAAAAAAAAATTGATTAAAAAATTCAAAGCGTAGTTTTCTAGTTAAAACAATTTTTTGCTACTTAACTGTAACCGGATTTATTTTAGCCTTTTTAAGCTCGTTTTGTTTACTTTACATATTGGTCTTTTTGTAAGATATAAATATTAAATTCGCGGTGGTTTTTAATAGGTATAATTGAAAATGTTTTCAAACTAGATTAGACCGTTCAATTCATTCAGTCGAAAAATTAATTTTGGTAACGCCACGTTCACAAGATGCGTGTTTATCCGGCCTGCACTGTTAACTTCAGGTGCTGCAGGTCCCCTAAGGGCGGCCCTGGCTTCACTTAAAGCCTAAATTATTTTTGTAAGGATATAAGAATGAGCTCGGGTGTGCAAGTAGAAGGATCTGCGGGCGCAGTCACAACTGCCTACCTTCCCGTACCGTTTGAAAGACGCTAGCCACATTTTAAATTTTACTTTGAAACGCAAGCGATTAAATTATTTTCTGCATTACTCGCCCTGTAAATGGCCACCTCAGGTTCGTTTATCAGAGTTGAATGGTTGAACTTAATTTATGAAGATTATTTTCAATGAAACCCTAGTTTCATAAATGCACGGTGTAATATTCAGTTTTTAGTCGTCATGAGCGCTAGTGGAATCTCCTGTGGATTATTTCCACACCAAAAGTAACAATTTTGCGTTTTGACGAAGCCATTTAGCCCAAAAATGAGATTTATCCGGAAAGACTATTTTTACCAAAATTAAGATCAATTTTGAGTTGCTGTAGAGCCCCATAGGCAAACTCACGATGGCCACTACGGTCTAGTTTTAGGTCGACACACTCTTATAAGGGTTCTAACCCAAGTCTTTTCTCAAAATACGCCAAGTATCGTTTCTGAAAGGTCCAAATTCTTAAGAACGACGAGAAATGTATAAACTTGGACCTTTTGGAGCACCACCAATTACAGCACCAATATTCCATTCCCTTCTTGCATTTGGATGTTTTGTTCATAGTTTAGTATCGTCATTGAGTCATAAGTCTTACGAAAACACAGTTAGGTCGATTATGTAGACCATAATGTGCATAAAGTCCACTCTGAGTGTAGTTGTGGAATCCGTATCAAACGTCGCGGAAGCGCGGATTTTGCCATGCTGGCCATCAGGGCACACTAAATACAACTTAATTACAGGTACTGACATTTCCACTTTGTTAAACATGGTCAGCATACCATTTTTAAAGCAGATCGTCCCTAGTGAAAGACCGTTTAGTTGTAAACATTCAATTTTGAGGTAATTTTTGTTATTTTTCAGAAATCATAACTACATTATGACTTTTCGAAACATTATTTTGTTTTATTTTAGAAATTAAATAACGCGCCTACAAAGCTCTAGAGGAGATTTTGTTGGGAATTAACATAATCTCCTATAAAAAATTTATTAAAAAGTTTCCACCTTGGGGAAATTAGGAGAAGAACTAAAACTTCATTATAATCAAAATGATATTGTAATCGAAAAAACAATCATTTTGAATTTCGTGCACGTGAGGGTATTTTAGACGTAACCAAATGTGGTTTAACTATTATACATTCATTGTACCAACGCATTATGATTTGAGGAAACTAAGAGCAACGTGTCCCTCTTCAAATGTTTCTTTAATGAACTTTACAAACCAAATCCGTGCTTCGAACTTGCGATGTGCCGCTAAAAGCGTGTTTACTTTGACAAACATTAATTTTTGAGTGTATTGAGATGGCACATCCTTAACTTTAATTAAAGATGTAACATTTTTATTACCTTTCAATGCGATTTATCACTAGAGTTCTACTATTTTTGATGCTCACCCTGTACATTTAATTACATGTACCTATGTGAATGTAACGCAAAATAACATTTTGATTCGTAAAGTTAATCATAACAACTTTCACGATGTTGATGGTTGATGGAAAAAGAAATATAAATGTAAATCAAAATTCACGCCATGAAATACGATACTATTTTTATTTTTATTATACACGTGACTTCAAACACGTTTTTCATACAAATATAACATAAATAATTTGTAAATTATTTCACGTACGCCAACACGTTTTGTTAGTATTACCTAATTGTTATTATTTTTAGATTTTTAACCGCCTCATTTTGAGCGCAATTAATTAAACACGAAGAAAATCGTTAGTTTTATTGGTCAATTTAAAGAAAGCATAGTTTGTAATGTGGAGAAAAAGTTTGTAAACTAAAAGAGGTCTACCTACCTCAATTTCGAGTATTAAACTAATTAACTGACATTGTCCCAATTTAATTCTCGAGGGAAGGCAAAATGAGGCTACCGTCGGTGTTTTCGTGTCTTCCGTGCGCACTTTACACCTGTTTTACCAAAAGTATCGAGTCGATTTTAATAATGATAAAGATAAACGAAAAAACGGTAGAAAAATAAATACAGACAGACTGTAAGAGGGGCGTATAAGTGGAGGAGCAAACGGAAAGACTGGAGCCAGGAACGCATTGCCTTGAAATTGATATTTACAGGTAGAAAAGTATTAAATGCGAAAAGTACTAGTGCGAAAAAACATTATTACCGTACACACAGGTGTACCATAATGATTTCTTACATGTAACATTTTTACAAGTTTTATGTTTTGTTTTACTTTTCCCACAAGAGCTGTAACGAATGTGATTTCCTAACTGAACAAGTTTTTGCAGTAAAAATGTTTAAAAAAATTTTCTTAACGGACTCGAATAGCACTAGTTTCAAAATGAAGGTACATAATATACAGGGTAAGTCCAAAATGGCGGATAAGCTCTTCAGTGCGCTATAGGAGACGGTTATTTGAACTAAAGAAAAATCATAAAAAAAATCTATCTGCTATATTTTTGTAGTTATTAAAGAAGAAGTAAATTGAGATTTGGCAACATGGTACGGATGTTAATAACCGATGACAGATAAAAACATAAGTGACATAAGTGATCATAAGGGTAGTTTCAAAACATCGTTGTCACATATTTTTTTTAACAACTTGATACAGAAATTTCGATATTCAAAATTAATTTTAATTAATGTTATAGGAGCATTTGTTTTTGCCTAATAATTAAAAAACACGTGAATTACTACAGGAAATTATGAAAGGTTTCAAAATTTGGCAGAATTCGGAGTTGAGTTCTCAACTTAACTTCTTCATTTCTCAACAAATTAAAGGCTAGGAATTTTTTTAGCATTTTTTCTTTACGTCAATTATTATCCCCTACAACGTACTGGAGAGCTTATCCGCCATTTTGGACTCACCCTGTATATAGTATGACAAACTGGCAAAATATACTACTTTCATCTTCTTTGCTTTCATTTCGATCAAACCTAAAGTTCTAAAAACTTGTTACTCGTTCGCTCGTTCCAAAAAGAGGCATGTCTACGGATGAGGTTGCAAAGAGAGAGAAAATTTATTTTTGAGTTATAAAAAATGCACTTTTTATTAAAACCTTTGGATGTTCTAAAACTCCAATTTATATGCCTCTTACAGGAAAAGAAATGTTAACAGTTTTGTGCTTGTTGTAAAAAAGAAATAGTTTCATTTTTGATTTCTCAAAAAAATCCGCTCTTTATGAAAACTCCTGCTTGCTTCGAACATTTCGTAACACAAATTATTGGTTATCAATTTCTTACACGAAAAGAAATATTCATCATTTTAATTTCTTCTGACTTAAAAATTTTAATATTTAATTTCCTGTAAAAGATGCATAAAGCAGGGGTAAGCAGGGGCTTTAACGAAGAGTGGATTTTTTTGAGAAATTTTAAAACAAACACAAAGTTGATAATATTTGATTTTCTGTAAGAAACAGATATGTACCTATGTGTTATGGGGTTATGGCTGTTAGAAAACAATGGAGAAATTTCATAAGAATCAATGTTTTGAGAAATCGTAAGTTTCCCTCTTTTTGCGCCCCCCGGAAAAAGTAAAAAGCGAATTCAAGTTCCATTTTAGTAGCGATAACCCCTTACTTTTTAGTTAAATGTAAAATAATAAAATTTACTTCTTCATTAAAAACGCCATTCTGTTAATAAGATTAATAAGTCGATACAGAATGTTTTCCCAAATTTATTATTTGAAAATTCGTCATATTTTGATGCGGAAGCTTTTAGCTTCGTCTTATTAAGAATTTCTATCGTTTGGTCTTTAAATATTCATGTAAATTGGATGCTAAATTGATTAAATTCCCCTAAGCCACATGACACTTCCAGTATGTTGTAATTTTTAAATAAAGGCAATCGCTAAATAGAAACACGCGACAAAAATTTTTCGATAATTAAAAAAATACTAAATTTACGTAACAACTTACGGTCACAAAAATTTTTATTTACAGTACCACACTGCGCTGGGTGTTATTAAATTTGCACAAAGATAAACACTGGATTCGTATAAACAATGCTATTGTATAATAAGTAAGTATGAAACCCAAAATTTTGTTTAGTTTAAACCCATTTATTATATAAAACGTTCGCCTAATTCTCCTAATGTTAAATGCGCTTTAAAATAATAACAAACTTAGCTTCAGCGAACATTAAGGTACGGCATCATTAATTCAACTAAACTTCAATCATTCAAAACATTTAAATTATACAGGAAACTGTTTCAAAGCAACTCATTTATTATTATCAAATGAAGAGTTATGTGAAAACTCTTCTCTTTTCGGAGCTTTTTGCATATTTAGAGAGAGAGAGAGACAGTATCGGCATAAAGTAAAGACACAACTTCTGATTTCTGATACTATATTTATGACGTTGGAGTAAATAAACAGAATTTTCTGAAAGGTAGAATTTAGTATTAGGTACGTGAAGAAAGCGGACACTTTGAATGGACACTGCGTGATTCGGAGCGTCCCTTTATGTCATTTTATGTTGAATTGCAAAATCTTATTTACAAAATAATTTTTATAACCTTATAGTAAATTCGAATTCGAGTAGTTGTACCTACTACCTGCAAGTTTACCATAATAGCAATACAAAAAATAGTTGATATGGTTGTTCGATAGAACTTGTAGCATAACATACTAAAAGTTGGGGGAGAGGGCTTCTGATGTTCAATAGCTCGCGCACGAATATTACAATTCCGACACAATTTTTTTTTTAATTTCTTCTCAATAGGTGAAGACGAATCCTAACGTGACTTTTGTTTTCAGAAACCTCAGTGACGGATTATCCATGAGTAAATGATGACATTCATGAAGCTGAGGTGTCTTACTCCGCAGTTTGTACAGCGTCGCATAAACGAATTCGTCCCCTTCTACGCGCTATATCTCGAAAATGGTTAAACTTATGGAAAAAATTCATATGACAAATCTTGTAGCTAATAATGTTTTCTACAACTTTTATAAGTAGCTTCATTAGCATACGGACTACAGGAGACGAGTTATTTGCAAAAAACGAGTCACCTTTAAAGAGCTTTCCTTCACCCTCCAGGACTTTTAGTTGGTATGTTATACTGCAGGTTCTAACGATACCAATTTTCAAAACTATTATTTTCCCTCAGGTTGCCACGGAGCAGAGAAAAATTCAGCCTTTATGTCCGCGAAGGCCCTGATGGGTGGGGTCATCTTCATTTGTGGCGGATTATAGTTAAAAAATGACGATTCGAGCACCGAGCAGATAAAAGCTGGTAATTGAGCAATAAAACGCAGAAATTACCCCACTTTTGCTTTCCCGTTTTAATTGTTCGAGTATTTTTCAAATAAACTCCGGGCACAATGGTGGCATATTTGCGCCCGCAACAAATTTTTTTAAAGGTTTTGTGTGCCGCACCTCGTACGTATACGGCAACCCAATTATTTTAGATTTAATCTTATTGCATTTTGAGAATTATACTTGAAATTGCATTCAAGTAACTAATTAGAATTGCTAGATACTTGAAGTGTAAGATAAGCACATACAATTTGTCTAAAATTTCGCCTTAAGGTAAGAAATTTGCCAGTTTAAGTTTCAACTAAATATAGAATACCTTAAAGTTCATCAAAGCATAGCTAAAATTTTAGCTAAAACCATTAATAGAAAAATTTTCTTGTATTTTTCATTAAATTCTTTTAAAAAAGAAAATTTAAATTACTTTTCTACTTCCGAGCTCTTTACAAAAAATAAATAGGTACGGCAATTCCCGTTTGTAAAATTCGCGAAACTATAACCAATTTATAGTAGGTATAATACTAAGCTTTGTTAAATTACGTTAAAGTTGTTCATTTACAAAACAACCTAATTTTAACTTTTGGTAAAAGGAAAGTTTGCTATATAGGCAATATGGAAAGGAGCAATTTGAAGATAAATATTCTAAACTATTTTAAATTAACACAAAAGTAGGTACTTTTGGGGCAAATTAAGGATAACGGTTAAAACAAATTAGAAAATAAAGTATTTTGTCGAAAGTACAAAAAATGGAATATAGGGGAATTAATTTGTGTTTTAACTACCACCACTTAAAATAAATTGCGAAAATAATTAGAAATTTCGAGTATTTAAATTAAAATTTCGAAGTCTTTAAAATAAAGAGTGGAAAATTTATCCCAACCCCTCGCTAAAAAATATTTGCGCCTATAATCACAAGACTGACTTTATGAGAATGGATTTAAGGCCGTGGTCTGCACACCGTTCAAGAACAACCAGCAGTAGTAGTGAATAGGGAGAATAACCATATCATAACTCATGACATTAGGAGATGTTGAATATTGTTACCCCTAACGTGTTCCTGAATCGTTTGTTAACAGAAAAAAATTTTGCATAAGATTTTCTACAAAAAATTTTAATGGGCAATTTATTTTCAAAATAAAAATTCTGTAGAAGTTAGTTTTCATTTCTTCGGGAACCTCGAATTTCATTATCTAATAAAGTTGGGAAGGTAAAATATTGGATCAATTTATGTAAAAATTTTGGCCCTTATTAAACTTAAACTTCCCACGCGTTGATAATAACAATGAATTATTACGCAGATGTTAACTTTCGTGTTTACGAATTTTTTTCTGAAAAATGGCAAAACATGAGAAAAGATAAATTAAGAATGCTGGAAAAATCGTCTCATTATAACCTCACGTATGGTTATAATTTATTTGCAGAAAAATTCGGAAAAATATCAAACAGTATCCTTCAGGCCTCGTTGGAAAGCTTTCAGAGTTACTGTTTTGGAAGAGCTCATGAAGTTATTTAGGAGCTGTTCTAAACAGCTTTCATTTAGTTTATTTAAATTCAAAAACAGTCATGGTGTGCGTAAAAATACTTTTTGGAAGAAATTTGATAGTACCACCACCAAAAGACAGTTAGGTAAGACCGGTCGTCCTTTGAATTCGGACGAATAATTCGCCAGGTTCCACTGGACAAGATGTCGCTGTCACGAATCAATCAGTCCCTTCTTGTGATTTATATAAACCAGTATATAAATTGTTAAAAATAGATTATTATCTTTGGATCACTAACACGCTTCAGCAGAGCTGGGGAATATTTAAAAAAATTGTTTTCCAAAAATACTCAGAAGGTGTGGGCACTCTCATCAATGAAGCAACAATTATAGCAATATATACTCGTATAACGGTGAATTCCAACAAATGACCCAAACGTTATAATGATTAAGAACGACGAGAAAAAGTTTTTGAAAAGTGAAGATTTGGTGGCACAAGGAAACCCATAAAAAACTCATCGAATTTCCATGAAACTCCTTTCTTTCCTAAAATATATATAATTCCTAGTTTTTCAACAACATTTTTTTAACTTCCTACTATGTCGCACAAAATGTTCCCAACGTCAAAACAACTGGGAATGATTCCATTTATTTCGGATAGATCGCACATTACATGTTTTCGCCCGAATTCGCACGAATTACTTCGTACGTAGTATTCGCACTACAATACGTTTCACTTAAATGGGATCACTCGCAGTTTTTCGTCCACAATCGAAACCACACTGGACAAAATCTGTGATGATTTTGAGTAACTTTAAAATTTTCTAAAACTTCCAGACCTAACCTAACCTAACCTAGCCTCACATAACTGACCCAACTTAACCTAATCGAAGTTAATTAAACGAGGCATAAAAGCTTGAAAATCCAAAAAGAAAATTGGGTTAGAGCCATTTTACTTTGTCGTGTGAAAAGTTATGTCGTATTGAAAAAAATATGGTAGAATAATATCACGGCTTGCTTAGTTTACACATTTTGGTAGTTCAGAAAGAACAATCCATAAATTTAATGTGGTTGTTTAAAACAAATGCCAGGTTGAGGAAACGTACAACCCTACTCGAGTCAAAATCTGTCAAGACCAACATTTTGCTCATCAATCACTTCCTCAAATAACCTAATTTATGGGTGTAGTTCATTAAGTAACCAACATGTCTAAACTAATGAGAGCAGCATAGAAGAATTCGAAAAACAGTCGCTTTCAGAACGTCCTGTATAACTTGTTTAAATTAGTTTTAAGGACGCGCAGCAGCTTTTAATTTTAAGTTTTACCAAAAAAAGAGCGACGACAAACACCAACCTTTAGCACTTAAATTTGTTTAAAATGGACATCCCTTTTTCTTCCTTTTAATATACAACCACCGTGCTCTACTTCTATATTATTTACATTATTAATACGTTTACATAAGCAGCCCTGAACTTTTAAAGCCGTACGGAAAATTCATACACCGATGTACCCATATCAAACTTCAAATTTTCTTAAAGTGCCCTCGACATTTATAATCAGCTTTTTTTGCAAATGCTTGATATTTATAAATATAATATTATGCGTATAATAATAATAGTAATAATACGAGAGGGCCTTTTTAAACTCACATAAATTTAAACTTGAATTTTCAGTAGGTACGAAATTTGAATTAATATTCAACATTCAACACAAATCCATTAAACGCGTTTATAAATTATTAAATTCGACAAATTAAAAACCTTTTAATAATTATACGAACGTTTGTAATTAATTAAGGGCTTAATTACAATCGAGTAAATTTGAAATCGTTTATTTGTTTTGAAAAGTGTTCACTTTTAGTGAACAAGTCCTCTTTGAGCGAAGTCTTCTTTTATTCTAAAAGGTGCTCTACTTCTGTTACTGGCCTTAATCTGGCAGTAGTATCAATTTAACCCTTATATTATTGTCTACGGTTTCCAGTTTCCACACGATCGTTAAAGTCGCTCTTTCTCTTTGTAATATGACTTGAATCGATTCCATTTTACGTGCCACGTTAAGGCGAATCCGGACAACCAAATCGACCAAGTGTGAAAGAGAGACAAATATATCGGAAAAGTAATTAGCTATTTCTAAGCACATTGAAAATATTTTCTTTGTTCTGAAATGGCCAAATGACTTATAACACTATTAGAATTCACGCTGACGGACTATTTTTTTAAATTTAGCTTTTTTTTTCAAAAATTTTGAAAATAATTCTTTTTGGAAATTTTTTTGAAAAAAAGTGTTAGCCAGCATATAAAAAAGCATGTTTTCTGAGTACAATGCAGTTTAAAAAAAATTTTTTTTTTCACTCTTTGTTAATCTAATCAGAAGAATAAACTTCACTTTGACTAATTTTACGCCGCTCGTGACGATTCGGTTCACTACGTCACGTACGTCGTGCGTCCTTTTTATAAAGATTTGAATTGGCAAATATAAACATAACATTACAAAATAATACAAGCATACCTACAGGGATAGTTTAGTTTTATCACATAGCATCTTCAATAATAAATGTTTCTACAAATCTTTGAATTATAAAATTGTTTAAAAGTATTCCTAAGTACTATAATATAATTAATAACTAGGTTCTTTTGGGTCTCTCGCTAAGAACCTCCCGGTTTTTTGTTTTATACCAAGTTGCAATTAGAAATTTTAATTACAAAAGAAATTATAAATTTTTGAAATTTTGACCTTTAAAAAATCGTACTGATTGTATATGCAACTAAAACCACAACAAATGTTATGCCAAAAACGAATTTTAGTATGTATCAGTATTATGAACGTTAGTTGTAGTCCAGTCAACTAAGGGTTTTACCTTCAAAAAAATTCAATAGTTTTGAAACTTCACATATGTATTTGTAAACGTCTAGTGATGAATATCCAAAAAATCTTGATGAATCAGAGGTGAGCTTTAGCGGCAGTGGACGAAGACATAATTTTTCTCAGTTTTTCGTAAATATCTCGAAAACTATGGGTTGCAGCTAAAACGTTATTGTATATAAAATAAAGCCAATAAAATTTTCTACAAAATTGAATATATGCATCTTTTTTGTATTCCTAAAGTGGCATGTCTTAGGCCACTGTCGTTAAAGCTCACTTTCGATTCATCAGGACTTTTAGGATATTTACCATTCATCACTAGACAAATGAGTATGCAAAGTTTCAAAACTATACATATATTGGATATTTTGAAAGTGAAGCCCATTTTTAGTTTTTGCTGACTGGACCATAGGTACACTAGTACAAACACTAGTTCATATGGGTGTCCCACCGTTTTGGGTACATTGAAAATCGGATAATTTAAATAAGTGCTCTTAGAAATAGTAATAACAACCATAGCTAATACGTTGCAAATGAGTAACTACACAGTAGTTACCACTTGAATGAAATAACACCCTTACGCGAAAAACTTATCGTAACGACGAATAAACAAGTTCGCGTTATCGCAAATTTGTAAAATCTGTCTACTACCATCTGGGCGGCGCATGAAATAGGCAAAGCAAAATTAATTTTGCTGTTCTGATGGATAAAAATTAAAAATTAAATTAAATTGAAAATTGGGTTAGCTTCTGTAACGAAGGCCCTTTCATTGCTGGACCCCAGTTTTTTAATTTTTTTTCCTATAAAAGAGATAATTGATATATTTTTTATCAAAGAAAGAAAATTACGCATTTCTAAAAGAGGACAAGTTTTTAAAAAGTGTTTTTTTATTTAAAAAAAATTTAATCGGCATATTTTAATCTCAGGTATATGTGGTACAGCGTTGTACAGACCTTTTAGGGACACCCTGTATATTGGATTTGGGTACACAGAGAATTAACATTGAAAATCGGATAATTTAAATTTCTGCTCTTACCGCTAGTATTATCAACTTTTAAAACTGCCTTTAAAAATTTAAACTCCATTTATGTCAAATATCCACCAATAGCATGGCTAGATTTTGAATTAAATGGAGTTTTAATTTTTAAAGGCGACTTAAAAAGTTGATAATACTGAGGGTACAATTACTGATATCACAACAATCGAACAATCGAGTTTTTAAAACCAAATTATTTATTTCCTAGCCGAAGCTGGCGTTTACTTGTATGTCGTTTTGTTGTATGTCTATTTATAATCCATAGCACAATATTAGACGAAATGAAGAGGAAAGAATACAAATTTTAAAATGCACTTATCTCTACACAGTTGAATTAAAAGACACCCTTGAAGCATAAACAAGTTAGCACGTTATCGCAAATTTGCATAATTCTGTCGGTTCAATCTTGGCGGCGCGTAAAATGGTCAAAGAAAAGTTTATTTTGCTGTTTTGATGGACAAAAATTAAAAATTAAATTAAATTGAAAATTTGGATAGCTTTAGTAACGCATGCTCTTTCATTGCTGGCCCCCAGTTTTTTGATTTTGTTTTCCTATAAAAGAGATAATTGATATATTTTTTAAGAAAAAAGGAAAATTACAAAAGTACTCCGTCAGCGTGAATTCTATTATGTTTGTAGGTACATTCGAGCAATAAAACCTAAAATTAATCAAATGGTTTTTATACAAATAGCTAATTAGTTTCCGCGCCATCTACCGTGCTAGAAATAGATTACCGAGCTGTCCGGTTTAGCCTTAAGACTCGTTTGGCTTTTCGCAAACAGTAGTGCGACAATTTAAATATTACAGCGAACATGAAGGCAACCACAAGTAAAGACGTAACGATTTTAAATCGGAAGTAATTATACAGGGACGTATCATTCGCCTATTTTGGGGTCACAATTTTTTTTTAACAAGAGAGAATCGTTATAAAGATAATTTTGCCTGTGGATGTAACGTTAGGCCACTTCATTCGTTTAAATCTCGAAATTACAATTGAAACAGTTTGAAAATTAAAAAAAAACGATTGATGTGGTCATAAGAGAACTTTTTTGTGCGCGTTGAAAATATTTAAAAATATAGCAAAAATAGTAGTAACTTACAATGGTATGCTCAAAAGCTCTCCCTGATTTCAAAAAACTAAAATTATATGGGGCGCTTCAATTTGGAATAGAAAGCTAATCTCATTTACGGTTCAACCGAAAGTCAAAGTACTGAATCAAAATACCGGTATCATTAGATAGCTATTTTTGCAATCTTTCAAACTATTTAAAATATACAGGGTGTTGTATTTAGAATAGAAAAACTAATCTTTTTCCGGTAAAACCTGCAATAAAAATTTAATATGTTTGGTATCGTTGAATAGCAAATCTTCTGTTATTTTTAAAAATTGTAGAATATACAGGGTGCTTTTAAAAACACCGTTTTCTTGGTTAATATCCGGTTTAACCGTAAGTGTTTTTTAAACCAAAATTGTCAAAAAACCAATTTGCAAATACACATTTTAATTAGAAATAAAATTATAAATTTTTGAAGTTTTGAACTTAGAAAGTTTATAGCTCCGGATCTGCTCATTGCAAATGAACCAAACAATGGCGTTTAATTAAGAACTTTGATGTCTACAGCATATCGAAATATAAACAAAGCAGCAGAATCCATTTTTGAGAAAATCCGTTTTAAAATGTTAATCACCTTTGGTCCATCAAAAGTGGTCAATTTTGAAATGATGGTCAAAATCGACCATTTCAAAAATAAAGCCCTATATTTGGCCTATATGTACATATAAGATATAAGTAGTCCTGTTTTTAGATTTTTATAATAATTATTATTTCCAAAGTTTTAATAAAATAACTATAAAATGGGACAATCGTTATACTGGCTGCCATTTAAAACTTGCAAATTTGGAAAGATATTTTTTGAATTAGGCACGAGGTGTACCAACTTATATATACTGTGAATCAAGATTTTTCAAAATGCGGTCAAAATATGACCTTCTGTCGATGAAATTCTGTTTTAAAATGGCTGAAACCAAACTTCAACAAAATCATAGTTTTCATTTGACGGCGTTATAGTCAAAACCAGAAAATGTGTCCTATGACTCATCGCTAAAATGGCTTAAAAATGACGTATTAAAATATTCTAACTTATAAAAAACGATAGCGTCCCTTCAAGTTACGTAGTTATGTGGAATGAGTCATAAGATCCTTCTCTGGGTTTTGACTATACTACACACATCGGCACACACGTAATTCGTTTCGTAATTCTTCAAAAAAATATTTACCGTGTAAGTAATAAATAATACCCTGTATATTTAAAAAGCATCAGAAACCACCTATTTATGAGGTCATAGTTCATAGTCAAATATGACTAACAATGTAGAAAAAAGATTATGTCATAAGAAGTAATGTCGCTCAACATTAGTTTTGTACACATTTTGAAATCTTTCTTCCGCAGTCTTATTGCGCAATGTGCATAAATGGTATTAAAAAAATTTCAAATAAATAAGAAAAATCTCACCTTTTTGGAGTAGAGGCAATTGAACTTAAAAATTCACGCAGAATGTCCAAAACGGCACAAAATAATTCTAAACGCGAGCTCATAACCGAACGAAGTTCATTAATACACTGAAATTTATTAAAAATTCGAGTCAAAACGCGACGATTATTTGGTAGTATTTTGTATAGCATTTTAAAATATTATCGCGTTTGACGATGACGACGACACACCTGCAAAAATTCGTATCGAAATAAAGCAAATGGTGCCGTAAACACAACTAAACGAAACAAAATCTAAAGTTTTATTTATATCAAATACGTTAATATTCTCGATACGTTAAAATTACAAAAGAGAATTCGTTTCGAAGCCAAAAATTTAACTAGTGCCCTAACTCAGTGTAACTCATAGTAAATAGTAAGCATTTGTAATAATATTGAACAAGGTGGCTTTTTTAAGGTTAAATAGGTACGCCGCTGTGTTTTTCAGCATTTGACGATTTTAGTTTAAGTAAATAATAAATAATACCCTGTATATTTAAAAAGCATCAGAAACCACCTATTTATATAAGGTCATAGTCAAATATGACTAACAATGTAGAAAAAAGATTATGTCATAAGAAGTAGTGTCGCTCAACATTAGTTTTGTACACATTTTGAAATCTTTCTTCCGCAGTCTTATTGCGCAATGCGCATAAATGGTATTAAAAAAATTTCTAATAATTAAGAAATATCTCACCTTTTTGAAGTAGAGGCAATTGAACTTAAAATTCACGCAGAATGTCCAAAACGGCACAAAATAATTGTAACGCGGGCACATAACCGAACGAAGTTCAATAATACACTGAAATTTATTAAAAATTCGAGTCGAAACGTATTTGACGATTATTAAGCACCTGCAAAAATTCTTATCGAAGTAAACCAAATGGTGCTAAACTAAACGAAACAAAATCCAAAGTTTTATTAATTTCAAATAAATTAATATTCTCGATACGTCAAAATTACAAAAGAGAATTCGTTTCGAAAGTCAAAAATTTAACTAGTGCCCTAACTCAGGGTTAAAACCAAAAATATTTTGAAAGTTTTCTTGTGCCATTATCGAACCCTGCAACCCTGTTTATATGAAATAGTGTCCTAACTAGTGATATAACTATAAATTTAGTATTTAGAAGTTCAAAAATTTGAAACTTATAGAAAAACAATTATTTTGGACGCTTCTTAACGCCTATTTTGAGCGCAAACTTTTTTTGAAAATTCAAGCTCGCCACTCTAAAATGCGCACTTATCAAACCCAGTAACAGAAATTAGTTTTGTTAAATACAGAAGCTCTCCCGGATTTTAAGAATCTAAAATTATACGGGGTGTTCTATTTGAAATCGGAAAGTTAATCTCATTTCCGGTTGAACCTGAAGTCAAAAAATATAAAATGCTTAGTATTACTGGGTAGATAAGTTAATAATTGAGGAGGCCTAGAAGTTTTCTATCTTCACTAAAAAAAAACTTATAAACCGAATGTGCTTTGACTGTTCTGGCGTCGTATGAAACACTACTAGTTAGTAATTTGCCGCCAATCTGTGGAACAAAGTTTTGTAACTGAAACTGTTTATTTCTTTTAGATCGATTTAAATTAGTTATACATTTCTGAAATTCGATCGAAAGTATGGTAATATGTAATATCCACGAAAACGCGAAGCATTAATAAGCAACCCCAACCCCAAAATTACGCAATAAATGATACTTAAGCAAATATATATTTATTTTTATATTAAGCTAGCTTACACTAATATTACATTGTCATGTAAAAGTAACACAATAATAGCACCTAAATGTTATTTATTAAATCTAAAATTAACTTTATTTTTAATAAATTTTCTTAACGTATTCGTCAGCACTGTTTTAAAAGAAATTAAATGGATTGCACATAGTAAGCCCCAACACCCATCACCGGAGAAGTCATTGAAATGAAACTCTCATAAAATAATAAAATAAAAACGAAAGTTTAAAAAAGAAAAAAAAATTAGTAGTCAAACCCATTTTTGCAGTTGCCCACGAGCTCGTGGATAAGTGAAAAAACGGGTAAAAGAGAACAAAATAAATGAAAACAAATGTTTCATAGGTGATATTCGGTTATCACAGTATTTTAGTTACTAAACAATAATTAACCTACGTTAACGCTTACGTCTCCTATACACTTAATTTATGTTACAAAGATCAATGAGCAGTAATTAGTTATAAATGGCAGTGCTTAATAGTAAAAAAATTTATTTATAACCAGCCTCGCTATCATTATCTCCAAACCAATTTCGATTACTACTTCTAAAGCTAGTCATCATTTCGGCTCTATACTCTTGAGACACCACTTGATTACCGTCAGAACTCTGTTCGGCCCGTCTACCGGCGGCCTGCCAAGTCGCATTTTGCTGACTCGTACCCCTAGGTACGTGTAAGGGCTGAATTCTAGTGCTCCTCTGCGATTTAGGAGTAGTTTCCGGCGAGGTGAACTCACTCGCAGTATCGTAACGCGATGGAGCGACCCATCTCTCTGTAAACTCACTGGCAGAACGCGCCAAACTGGGCTGACTTAAAGATCTGGCTAAAGAAGCGTGGTGATATTCGGCCCCTTCGCTATCCTCGTAATAGCGCGACACGCCGGGATAGTAACTGGACGCCTCGGACTGACTATCTCCATGATCGGGACGTGCAAAATCGACGATCATCTCAGACATTGATCTCATATCCGCCTCGCTTCTATAACTCGATTTGGAAGACCTACGTGTACGTGGTGGATAATGCGGATGAACCATAGGCTCGTTAGTGATAGTCCTAATCGAACTACCGCCGTCAGAATCGTATTCGTATAAAGTAGGCAGACTACTACGCCTGCTTCTAGTATCAAAGTCTGATTTCTTACGGAAGCGATTTTGGTTTTTGGGGCGCTCTGGCGCTAATATGCGAATAATGACATCCCATTTAGGTGGTTCGTATAATTTTTCGTAACGCGTATCGCGTCTAATTCGTTCGAAGTCGTCTCTTACAACGGCTTCCGTTAATAGTGTGCGAAGTGTGGATTCGGTAGTTATAATTTGACGCCACTTCATCCTATCGCTCATAGTAAGTTGTGAATTGAATGACTCGGCATTCTCAATAACAGGACTTTCTTCGTCGATTGGTTGTAAAACACGCAAAAGTACATTCCAATTTGGTACGGTTGGATTTTCTTTCGGTATATTAAATGTGGTTAAATAAGTCTCGCTTGTGACTTCTTGCGTCGTCGAATATTGTCCGATGTTGCCGACCAACTCGGGAGAATTTAGAGGTAGTTTTGTGTCGCTTATTTGATTTTGAGGTGGTAAGCTCATGTGAGCGCGTTCCATTTTAGGCGTTAAAGTCATTCCGGATGCCGAAGAGACGTCTGAGAAATTTTCCCAGTCTGGCGGCTCGCGGAGCTCCACTGGGTAATTTTTGATGGTTACGTCCCACTTTTGATCCAGTGGTTTTGTTCGTGTATGGTACTCCGTTACTAGACGTTTGTGACGTTCGATATCTTCGATAGTGCGTTTTTCGGTTATTGTTCGTAAGAAAACGTCGTCGACGAGATGTGAAGTAACTTCGGGTTTGTGCACTACTGCAATTGGCGGTTCCAATGAGGCAGGTTGTTCTTCGTCGACAACATAATGTTGTTTCGGTATTATTGGCGGAGGCGGAGGAGGTGTCGGCGCTACGAACCTACTATGAGAGCTGTCGATCATTTCGGTAAGCGAGTGGGTATCGGTCATTTCGGTATTCAACGACGCGTATGACCTTGGTGGGGCTACTCGAGGTGCGTCGATTTCGTCGTGTATCTCTTGTTGGCGTCTAAGAATGCGAGTAAATGTAGGCGCCGGTTGTATATGTCTCGGCGGTGCGTGTATTTCAGGAATGTAAGTGAATTGCATTTTTTCTGCCACTGGAGAATCTAAACTTCTAACGCTTTCTTCGCGTTGTTCGATAATCGTAGATAAATTACGATCGGTGCGCGAACTCTCCGAGTCTGATATTGTAAGACTTGGAGGTGAAGGCGGTGGTGCCTTTTTAACGCGAACTTGTACGTCGAATTTAGGCTGATCTTTAAGCGCTAATGGAAGTCTCGGTACGGTCACTGGGATTGCGACAGTATTTTGAATGCTTTGTTCTTGCGTGTGTCCGTAGCCTTCGCTGTAAAAACTGCTGCTATCTTGAACGTAGGCTTTGTTTTCGAAGCTTCCGGCCGACGAAACTGGAAGCGATCGCGTGTCGTGATCTTCAATTTCGGAGTGGGATTCCGACGGATAGTCGGATGGTAAGGTATCGCTTATTAAAGGACCTTCGCTTCCGGAAGTACTTCCAGGAGCGGGCATTGCTGCGTGAGCTCTTGGTATTTTAAGTCCTTCAAACATAGATAGATTGCCCAACGAACTTCCCGACAGTTTAGTAATTTCAGAGTCGGTTCCAATGGACGAAAATGGTATTTTGCGCACCACCGGAATGTTTCGTTGGCGAAGGCAGTAATACGAACAACCTAAGCCTAGAAGTAGTAGCGATAAGAAGAGGATGCCACAAATTATTAACAAAATTTGAAATCCATTTAGAGGTTGTTCCAGAAGTGTTGCAGGTGGTACAGTGGCTTGACTAAAACGTTACAATTTATTAACAAGTTTTAATAGATTTATTTAAACTCACAATAGCTTTGGTAAGCCTGGTGGAATGGGAACAACTGGTGGTGGATATCTACAAACGATGGTAATAATTTCGTCGCCGTCCATCTCTAATCCCGGATGAAACCTCACAACGATGTTGTTTGTAAAAACACGTTGAGGATCCTAAAATAATTTGTTTAATAATACAATTCTAAAAGGAATTATTTTGCTTACTTGTTTGGTACCGCATCCCTTAAGTGGTAATTCTAATTTATAACTAGTGGCTCCTTTTCCGGCAACTTGACAAGCAGAATTTCTATCAAAATCGGCGTAAGCTATACCATAAAATTTATCGTTAAATTTTAATTCGATTTGCATGGATCCTGCAGCGCAGTTTAATGCGGCTTTGGTACGATTTAAAAAGATTACGGGACTTAGATCGTCAAGTTTGGTTACTTTTCCGTCCAAAGTTGCCGAATCCGGTAGACCGTCTCCTTGATATTCCACGTTGTTAGTTTGATCGGCATAATTTGATTGAGACGAAACGGATCCGCATAAAAATGCTGTTATTACGAGGACTAGATATTGAGCCATCTGTAAATAGACAAAACACAAATATTTATTAACTTTCGTCAGAATTTATTTTTGTTGCTTTTAGTGTGGGATTGTGTTCGTAATAGGGAAACGTTAAAAAAAACGGAACAAAACTGTAATTCCGCCAACATGATGAGGATTTAAGGTAAGGAAACTTGAAGTTTCTCATCCTACATGAATTATGGATAAAAGTTCAAAGTTTATTGATTTGAGTAAATTTAAAAAAATAGAAACAGATGCAATACAGAGATAGGGGTTTGTACTCTATTAATTTAACTACAAAATAATAAGCAGATGAAACCGGAGGTGTATAGTGACGCCGTTTGTTTTCGAAAATAATTAGCAAACTGTGATATTATCATGTACACAGGATGCCACTAAGGCTATTTTTGTGAAAAATAGAAAAAAAAGTAACCTGATCGCTTCTACGGAACCGAAAATGTACAGAGTGTTCCAGTAAACAGTTTACTAATTATAACATTATATTTATTTTATACTATAATTTCTATTTAAGTATTAAGACGTGGCTTAGATTATTTATTTGATAAACGACCTTAATTTAACACTACTTTTAAACGAAGTTAATTATTGCGAAAACTGTAATGAACGAATTTACGTTATAACAGCAATAATAATATTTAGGTTATTAGGTATTACCTATTGGCGTCAATTATTAAAATTACAGTTTAATCAACAGATGCTTCCTTAATTTGTTTAAATAATCGTAAGCTCGATTAAACCTTTTTATACTAATAACATCGCGATAATAATTTATCCCACGAAATACCAAACGAACAAAAAGACAAACTATCAAATTCAAAACCAATTTGCTTGACTAAAACAGGAAGTTTGAGGAATGTATCAGAAGTGACGGTTTCTCTTAAATGTCAAAAGCATGAGAAAGTGCTATTCATAATATTTCAATTCATTGTACAGCACAATAAAATTTCTGAATATAATAGAACGTCAAGATGCGCTCGCTTGTATATGTTATAATGTACAGCCGAAAGAGGTTCAATTATTTTGCTGACATAGATTGAATTTCATTTTATGTAACTTATTTCAGGCACCGATAAAGTGTTACCCTCATCTTTACATCTTTGTAAACTTTACAATGTAAAAGATTCGTAAGAAGCCGGTTTTTTTAAATTAAAAGGTCGCCCTCTGTCACTCAATTACATCACCAGTGTGTGCTTCTAAACATTAAACTAACACCGTGGGTATGGATTAAGCAATTTGAAATTCGAGCGCTAGGTAGATACAAAACACGAGGAATATTCCTGAATCTCTAATTAGGTCCTAAATGCATGTTCAAATGTTTAATGGCACGAACTTTAAGTAATTTTCTCATGTAACCTCATATCCTCTCTAAAAGTACCAGTGCTAGAGTGGAGCAGACGCTTTTGAAGTCGGTAGCCTGATTTTGGAATTTTAGTCCAACTTTAACGCACTCTAGCGCATAAACCGTTTGTCTGGGGGAAAAAACCTTCGAGATATAATTTGTAGAAAATTTTATGTAGATAACTTTCATATGGACTCACTTTTTTGAAAAACTGTGTAGTTTTGAAGTTATAAGCGAAAAACTGAAAAAAGGGCAAAACCCACCCTTCTCAAGTAGTCCCAAAATTAATGCGGCCACTTAGGAATGGCAGACGGTTGATTTTAATATTCCTTTGCTAAGTTCTTTTAACCTGCATCGTCAACGTCAAGAATGTTGTATTTTGGTAAATCTTTACTCTGCCTTCCGGGCACTATATACATTAAACTTTAACGCGCTCTAGCACCTAAACTGTTCGTTTTACGAAAAAAATATAGGAGTTATAATTTGTAGTAAATTCAATTTACTTTATTTTTGTATAAAAACACTTATCTCTAAAAGTGCGTAGTTTTTGAGTTATAAGCGATGAAACAGATTTTTGGCCAATTTTGGAATTTTTGTCAAACTTCAACACGCTCTAACGCCTAACCCGTTTGTGTGAAAAGATAAGCCTAACAACTATAATTTGTAGATAATTTGATATAGTTTCTATTCGTTATAGCAGCGTTTTTTCAAAAAGTGCGTAGTTTTTGAATTATAAGCGATAAAACAGTTTTTCGGCCAATTTTGGAATTTTTGTCAAACTTCAACGCGCTCTAACGCCTAACCCGTTCGTCTGAAAAGATAAGCCTAACAACTCTAACTTGTAGATAATTTGATATAGTTTCTATTCGTAATAGCAGCGTTTTTTTTTAAAAGTGAGTAGTTTTTAAATTATAAGCGATAAAACAGTTTTTCGGCCAATTTTGGAATTTTTGTCAAACTTCAACGCGCTCTAACGCCTAACCCGTTCGTCTGAAGAGATAAGCCTAACAACTATAATTTGTAGATAATTTGATATAGTTTCTATTCGTAATAGAAGCTTTTTCTCCAAAGTGCGTAGTTTTTGAATTATAAGCAAGAAACCCAAAAATAGCAAAAACAAACGCTGCTCGAGACACTCCCAAGTTAAAACTGTCACTTTAGAGTGGCAGACGCTCGGTTTTATTATTCCCGGACTCAATCTAGGAAAACATATTTGTAACTACTCGATCATTAAATATTTTCATTGAAAAATAACGCTCAAGATAGTTGCAAGTTTACAACTCAACTTGTATTAGTAAATTGTATACTTGAAGCATGCAGCATGCATCAACCGGTATTCTTAAAAGGCACATTATACGCATATTTTATATTTTCCCATAGTTAAACGCATTATAAACGCTTTGTAATTTAATGGGTCAAATATTATAATTAATAGTTGAAAAATTTAAATGAATTTCACAAATGTTCGTGTTCGGACAGCAACAATTATTTTATCCATATCTAAAGGTCTGCAGCTTTGTTTCCAACTCACGATTACTTACTTATTATTTATGCTTATTAATAAGACGTTTTCTGCTTGTCAAAATTGTACTTTTTTCAAATTCTTTTTGTAATTTTTTAAAACGATAATTTGAAAATAATCATTTGTTTTATAACAAAGTAAATTTGCTAAAACCTTGATACTGAAAGGATATTTTAAAAGTAACAGTCGTTATCCTTGGATACAAATGGTTATATGCGACATTTTTCTATAAACCTACAACTGGCGGAATGCAGACTTAGTAACTACTTAAATCTTTTTACTTCAATTATAATACTGGATAAAAGTCTTTCACGAGAGAAAATTGTTCAATCCCAAGTTTCACTTATAAATCGTATTAGTGGGGCAAAACGAAATCCTCTTAGGTGGCTTCGTTTATATACTTAAAAAATAACGAACCCATCAAATACTTTTTGGTATTTTCTTTCCGAATTTTTAATAAAACTCGCACTTACAATTCCTTAAAGTGGAAGTAAAGAAATGCTAAGGAAATCTTTGATTATTCCGTCCAATTCTCGATATTGGCGCTGACAGATGTATGTGTATGTTTCCCATGAATTTGACTTTGATTGAGAAGGAAACGGAGGTTTCCAGCACAAACAACAAAAGAAAATATTTAATTCACGCACTTAACACAATACCGAACAAAAACAGACTCAAAAAAATAGTAAACGTATAAGCAAAAAACTAGTAGAAAATTGATTTTTAATAAGCGACCAACCTTGACTGATTTCCTACGAAATTATACAGTTCGTAAATGTCTTTTTTGGTAAGTAAAATAACTGCAATCGACCTTATTAAAACTTCCAATGTTTGTATACTTCAAACAGGACGAGACAATTGAAATTTTATTCAAATTTCATTAGAAGCTTTTGACGGTATCGATAAAAAAAGCACTTTTAATCAAATTATTTAATTGATTTAAAAAATGAATACGTACATCAAATTTACTAGTCATTACGTTTAATTTTATCGAACGGTAGCTTAAAGAGAAGTTTTGGTGTCGTAGAAAAAAATAAATTTTGCAAGCGTTTAATTGCTTTTTTGTGCCCATATTAATCTAAATTTTAATCAACAGTTACTACGATGTGCCCACCTACGTAGAAAGTTACTTTATGGTATTGACTAAAAGTTATGGTATAAAGACCCCATATAGGCCACCAATCACTTCTTTGTTCGAAAGATAATGACCCGATATATACCTGCAAACGTCTTTTGGAAGCCCATAGGCTAAAAGTTCTCTACTATTGCAACAAATAAATTAAGGACGTGTTTTTTTTGCTCTTCTGGCTTTTACGAGACTCGCGCGCACTTAAAAGCCATAGCAAATCGTATTATTAAATGTGACATTGGCGTCTTTCGGCCGACAAAAATAAAACCGATATTAGTTTTGTTGCATATCCATAATTTGAAAACGGGTTGCTTAATAAAGTACAATGACTCAAGGACCTTTCGCCCACTTGTGTATAGGCATTCGTATTAGCAACTCAACTGTAGGCGAATTTAATAATATAATTTTAAATTTGCATTAATTCTATTTAGTTGGAACTAGAGTTTACTACAAACTATAAAAACCAGATCCGTATTTAACATCAGCCCCTTTTAATTAGCGCTTCCTCAGAAGTAAAGCAAGACGAGACTGCCTCTCGAAGTGGATAACTGGGACCTCGGGCAAACAATTAAAAACGCACTTTTTTATAGGACTCAAAAAAATATTTAATAATAGGGCACCATCCGGGAAGATTTGCGAAAGAAAATAAGATCCATTTCAAGTTTAATTAATGGTGGGTGAAGCAAAGGCTAAAATGGAATCACTTTAATGGGTACTCACAGTCCCACAGCCAGTAGGCAGTAGGTTGCTTGATGAATTATGCAGTGACTGAAGACACTTCGAGCGCTCAGCTTGCTTTTCTAACTAAAAAGTCTCTTATAATGAGCAACTTAGTTTAGTTATAGGAACGCTCTTCGTGGGCTTACAAATCGAAAAATTTGAGTTTTACCGTAAAGTAACACCTTGTATAAAATGTGTAATAACAAAATTATGCTAATTCCTCGTCATATTTACTAAAATCATAGCTAATGTCGCTAACGCATAAAGTAAATATTGTTGTCGAGTAAATACACTTCTCAAAACTTGAGGAACTCGAAAAATTTAAATGTTATCCATAATTTATAAGTTTGGCAACTTTTAAAACATTGAAACAAGTTGAAAATGTCTCCTTTATGACGAATATTTGTTAAAAAATGACGTAAGTGTATTAGACCCACTTTGCATTTTAAATGAGAATTGAGATGATTAACAAGCCAATCAGTTTTGTAATTCGTCCAAAAATTACGTGCAATCTAATAACGACGATCCTAAAAGCCCCAGTTGTTTTATACAGTTGGGAAAAGTTAAAAAATGCTCGAAAGGTTCATCAGTGCAGAGTGCGGACTAAGATAATTACTTAAAGGGAGAAATTTTAATCGGTTCAAGTAGTAATTGTTTCAATTGCAGGAAAACAACGATTGGGAACTGACCTCTAATGGTGGAAATCACAACTTATAGGTGGTGAGGCGTGACGTACTAAAAGTACCAGCAATCACGTATTTCTGTAAATTTGGTTTTAGTAATGAAAATTCAATAGCGATGAGTCAAAAATGTTTACTTAATATGTGCATGACCATTTCTGATGCATAATACACCTTTTGTACACGCGCAAGGTTAGTACACCTTTGACGTGCAAAAACACTTAATTATTGTTAATTACTTTGCAAGTCAGGAATAGGCTTTATTGTTACTTAATTGCCGTCATTACTTCATTTACTTAAAAAACGCTTAACCGAGAGAAAATGGTTCGTTTTAAAGTGTGCGCCGTACGAGAGGGCTTCCTCCCTTTTAAAACGGCGTCATTGCTTTAGTGTCATAGCTTTAGCTAAGTCCAAATGAACTTTTTAATTTATTTAGTGAGTCGATCACCAATAAGTTACACTAACAAGATTGATTCTTACATAAGAAACATTTACAAAATGTACTAGACGTGAAAATGAAAGTTTTGTATTACCGAACAAGATGTTTGACCTCAATATTTAGCAGCTAAGGTGAACAGCATGGTAGCTTTCGATTTCACTACACTTAAACTTCATAATAAAATTAATGGTTTATATTAATTAGAATGAAAAAATTCAATAACTCGACATGTAATACTATTTAATATAATTTGTAATTTATTGTCTAGCGTGGTAAAAACGAAAAACTTTCTATAAAATAAAATATTTAGAGAAAAAGAAATTAGTGCTTTTAACAAAAACACAATACCTCGTGATATTGTTAAAGTTCTCTTTCATTTGCTTAACATTAGTCGACCCTTTTGTCTCTTTAAAGAATTTCAATGGCGTTAAAAGCCCAAAACTATTTAGATCTTTATGTAAATTTTGGTTTGTTTGTTACAATTTTATTATTTATGTAAATCGTAGAAAGAGAAAACGAATTAGTATGCAAGAGCGTCGCTTATGAGAAACCGGTGCTTCTCAAAATGACGACAAGAATTAATTACTAAAAAGCGGTGCACAACAATATGTCCCTCTGTTGAATTCGTAGACATTCGGGAATTGAAAGATAGTCAGATAGTGGAGCACTTCTCACAGTTGCCACAAACGCTCAGATCTGCCTTCAAAACTCTGAAAATCTTGCCGATAAGCCACCCTGATGTATACCCATGAACATTGGATATGCTCATTCTAGAAGCTTTGCCTCGAGATGGCCTAAGTACTTCTGGAGTCAAGAGACTTGAACTGAAGACTAAAAACGTGAAAACGGCGATGGGTCTACTCACGGGCCAGTATTCTCTAAACAAAACTATACCTATACTGATAGCCACCGTTTTTAAAGAAATCGGAGTGTGAATCGATGAACTCGTTCTGGATTGTACAATATGGACAGTATCGTTACAAAACCTAAGGCCCAGTTGTATAAACGAGATAATGTCGAAGTCGAAGTTAACTACACGATCTAAATTTAAGATTAGATCTTAGCGTGGATTCGATTAGGTTAGCTCGTAGGCACTTAGTCCTGGGTTAACCCATCAATTTTCTAGAGTCAAATATATTTCAATTTAAGGCAGAATTAGTTGTTTATTTAGGTTGAGCGTGGAGTTAACTCTGACTCCAATATTAGCTCGTTTATACAACTGAGCCTAAAAAGCTGATCTGGACTCGCCGCTTCATGACAATTATTAGATGTCACCAAAGACAAAGTCCGCTTTAATCCATCGCTTAGCTCCATAAGCAGAAGGTAAAAATGGAGCCTTAAATCCTTCACGATATAGTTAGACTGTGATGACGATATCATTTCTCTGTCTATTAAAAAAAATTCTTATTCATCATCATCAATAATCAGCTAATCCACTGCTGCACAGTTGCATTTCACTTCAGTTCTTTGCAACTTGCATCCAGTTTCATCTAGGCCGCCTTCCTAAGAAACATTCCCAAAGTCGACTCCTCTATTGCTCTGTGGACAGTCTGGATCTGTATCTGGATCATTTAGAAAGGGTGAGCAAGCTCCCTAAACTTAGGCAACTTAATCGAGCTCATTGTACTTCCTCCAAGTAGTTTCCTACCTGTAGGATGGGCTACAGGATTCTGGCTGGAGGGGTGGTGCTTACTCTAGCTACGTCGAGCCAAAAGTCCCCCAACACTGATCTTCTTATCGACGTTTGGGCTGGACAACCATTTCGTTTCCTAATTCGCGTCCATGACATATATGGGATTATCTACCAAGCCCAGTGTGTGGAGATGTTTATGTTGTCGACAGTGTCTTATGAGTCCCTGTTCAGCTCAGAGCAGCTGTAGACAGTATTTTGTCAACTTTTCAGAAGGAGCCGGTAAAGCTCCTTGGCTTTGGTGGGAACTTATGTTTCTGGTCTATCATCTTTCAGTCTGTAGTTGATGGGTATTATTTTTAAAGAGGGTATTGACAGTAGTAACGGCTGGTTTAATGATTGTCTTAGAGTCACAAGAAAGGCTAGGTTAGTACTCTGCCTCACCGGTTTTTGCCGATAGAGTAATATCTAACTCACAGACGGAATTAAACTGATCAAAAGCTGCCTGTATCAATTCTTCTGAAGAGTTCAGAAATTCGATTTATCTCTTATTCTTTGAACTTCATGTTGCCTACAGGGATTCTTTCACTAATGCAAGGTCGCTCAAGAATTGAATTTTAATAAAATTTATTTTAAGCCGTTTGTTGCGGGACAGTCGGCAAGCACCGATGTGATCTACAAATCTCAAATGCTTTAGATCGTGGACACCTACGTTTATGCCCATTTCTTCTCAGTATAATCTTTCGCAGATACTTTCTAGCTCTAGCAGAGTATAGAATACTGCTTTAGCGATGCCACACTCTTCTTTCTACTTGGAATTTACGCATCTCTCTGTGGCACAATCTCATCAGCGACTGACTGATGACTGATGACTCATTATTCTTAATTTCGAAAAAAGGATTTTCTAACATCGGGGGCTATGATTTCTAGAATATTTTCCCAACAGTGCTTCTGCACTTTTTCAAAAAGTCATTTTTGATTTTTGAATTTTTCAAAAAATTTTTTAGTTTAGGTAGTTAAATCAGTTTTGTCTATTAACATCGCTCTGCTGGTTAGGAAGCGGCTTTAAGTTAACCAATTACCGAATGACCAACAAATTTACCACACTATGCCGACTTTTGGGCGGACAGTGTATTAACAATCCTCACTTTCTGAGGCTAAAAATGGATATTTATTCAAAAGCATTGGTGAAAGTTATAAAAAACATTTGCCCGATGTCGCCTATACGTCAATCATTGATTAGCAATAATGGACTGGACCTTAATAAGTGTAATTTTATTTACGTGAAAACAACGATAATCAAATGGTTTATGTAATTGCAAAAAGCACTTTAAATGTAACATAAAAAGTATAATCAATTTTACGGTAATCCAAAAAGCTTTTTGTGACTCTTCAAAATCAATTTACTAACGTCAAATTAGTCTAAAAATGTTATTTTATATAGGTAATATACTCGGTAATATATAAATAAATATGACTTTTAGCTCTTCGTATAAAGCGACGAATGATTACGTATTGATGTTCGACGCTAATCAACTTTTCAACAAACTTCCTCAATTTTTGCACAAAAATGCCATGGCCTAATTAGAGCAAGGTGGACTTTTCTCATAATTATTAAATTGAAATTTTCACTTACGTTTTTAGTTTCCTGCGAGATTCACTATTACGATTTTTCAGAAGTGTCGCATATTTTAGGATAACCTGTGAACAAGAAGGAAAAAAGATAAGTATAATAATATAACAAGTTTAAAAGCAAATTCGATCGAATTTAGCAATTTAAAATTTTAATTTGACGTGTATCATCAAGAGATTTTAAATTAGTATCTCGTATTTAACTAATTTAATTTTAAATTTTAAATGGCTAAATTAATTCAAGACGAACACTGAAAAACAGCATTAAAAAATTAAACTTTAGCTGTTTGCAACTTAATTAACTTTACGTTATAGAGTATAGAGTATCGAAGATAAAGTAAAACGCGTTAGTTATTAATTTTTTTACACTTTTTAAAGTGTTTTCGAGCGAGCTCGGTTACACGAGCTGGGGGATTATTTTTTAAATTGCGCTGAAAATCTTGTAAGACTAAAATCTATTTCCAATATACAAAAGAACGATTACTTTATTTATTATTTTAGTGCTTTTAAATCTCCTCCGAAAGGGCCCCACTTCTCTCTGAGTTTAACCGGTATTTTGCGGTTCCGTTCTCGTGTCGTCAAATTTGTGTTGAATTAGCTGATAATAACATCCATGCCTCCCTATTTGTTGTACACCTCGCCAAGTAGTAAGAAATGAGCAGTTTGCGAGAGAAATAATGATGTGTTATAATTACATCAACTTGATAATCAAAAAACTTCGTAAAAGGGCACTAGAGTAACAAGAACGCTTGTTAAATACCATACACTTTGGAACTTTTATGTCGAAAATTCGTTATTAAAAAGTTCGTTATTAAACTAGTCTCGCTGCATAATTTTTATAATAAAACGGGAAAGTTAATATTTACTAGGAAGTTTGTAAGCATAAAAAATACAAAAATTTTGCACGAACAATAAAAATTAACAAGTAATAATAATAAATATAGTAACTATTTTCAAAGATAAGTACTAACGGTAATTGCAAAATTTATCTTTTTAGGCACGCTTCGTGTTCTACTTAATATTTGCACATCTACATATTATATTATTTCTAGTATAAACTATACAGTTTTTTAACGGAGCACCAATGGTCGAAAGGTTATCTCAAACATTTTCAAATAGACCTCATTAATCAGTCCGGACAAAATCAACGGAGGGAAAATTTAAAATAATTGTAGAGCACTTTTCCGGAATGAAATAACCTAGACAAGACTCTAATATAATTTCATTCACGTCGTCCTTAGAAGCTATTTAATGAGTAAATCAATATCCTAACTACAAGGAAACCGTTTTATTTACTTCTAATTTTATCAAATTGAGTTTAATACGAAAAAATCCCTCCGAGAGTACTTAATCAGTTTTCTTAATTAAATTTAAAGTCGTCACGTTGATTGGTTTTCTTTTGCTGGAAATTACGTCTAACGAGACACGTAGCTTAGTAGTTCAAAACTACCGTAGAACTGAAGTAAAAAAGTGACGTAGACACGAAGTGCTCGATTTGACTTTGAAGAAAGGTATAAGCTCTGGGGAAACGCCGGAAAACACCAAGAGAAGTAACAAGTTCTGGTTCGTAAACAAAAGTTGACGCAATTTGAAAATTTATGTTTTGCCACCTTAAACGGTCAGTGCATCAAAAAGTAAGCTAAATAGGGCAAAATTGCATAGAATGTTTTTTGTAGAGCGTAAAATTTTCTACAAAAAAGTTCTAAACGACCACATTCTAATATTAGCAGTTTGGACGTGAGCGTCCTCACAATGCGTGCGCTAAAATACTTGATTTTCGCCTAAACGTGGTGGGCCCACTTTCTGATTGCTCATTGTGACGATCCAATTTGACTACTGTAATTGATAAAAGAGGTATTTAAGTGAAATGTAAAATTAGCCCAATCGAAGAAGAGAGTTGTTTACAAGAAATAAAAATATTTACTTAAATGCTAATGGCATATAGCTCAAGAAGGAGTAATGAGTCCGATTGAAAAGATCTTTAAGGCAAATCCTTTAATTGGCGTTACTAAAAATAACTCGACTCGAGTTGTTTAAAATTTACATAAGGTATTTATATTCACCTCACATAAAATTAAATAAACGTGTATACGCGTTTGGAGACATTTACATCTTTATTATTCGTTCGGAAAAGTACTTCAAATTTTACTTTTTGGTTTTGTTTACAGTGCATGTATATGACCGAAATGTAAAGGAAAAGTAACTCTCGCGTTGTCATAAATTCACAAATACGCCAATTTAACCACATCTCAACTCAAACAACATGCAAATTGTTTAAACTTTTGAGGCGAGTTATAACTAACTGTCGATTTAACTTTTAAAATTTCCCACGCATTTAAAAATTTTTTTTATTTATTTAAAGCATTTTTAATTGGATAATCGTTAGCAACTTTTTGGTGCTTTGTTTATTATCATCTTACTACCTACTATACGCTTTTCGCCTTTTTCATAAACCCATCGATCTACAAAACCCACGATTTGTAAACGTTCGTTAACCTTTCAACTCAAAAAAAATTTTTTTCTACATTTCTAAACTCATTTTTGTGTTAGTCGGTTTTGAGTTGCGCCCACCGTACGAGTTATCTAGATATTTTCACGATATTGAATTCCTTCGAGATCGTAATTACATATTACTGAACAAGTTGTAAATTAACGACGATTAAAAAGTATCGGTTTAATTATAGGAAGGCTGCGAATTTTCTACTGTGGTATAACTCAATGACGATTTCTATCAGAAAAAGTAATCAAATTCGTATTGGAAACAAGAGAAATAAAGAAGAATCAAAATTACTGGTTATCGAGTGGTGTTTTTTAAAATATAACTCTTCTTTATTAGTTAGTTGTCAAACTATGCAAAAATGTTCTGCATTCGCGCTGTTAAAATTATACCTGAAACACGATACATTATACTTGGCTTGGCCGAGTCGCACACGTGAAGAAGATTACTTAATGAGAGTTTGGTGCAATGGAATAATAACGTATAGTTTAATTTTATGCTTACAAATGTATTCGATACGTATTGCAGTATTTATTTAACTTGCAATGCAAATTGTATAATTGGTAACGTAAACTTGGTTGTAGTATAGGAAGTTGTTGCTCGGTGTCAACATCTTAAGAACTAACGCAAGCCTCGAGGTAGCAATATACGAGGATTACAATAAAAAAATGCGTTCTGCATAGAGCTTAAGCGCGCTTAAGGCATATTGAAATACTGATGTTGATGATGGTCTTTTAATATTCATATTTTATCCAGAATTTAAAAATTACTGCGGTAATTTAGGTGCAATTTGATGCGTGGCCTCCGGCAAACATTTAAATATTGTTTCTATTATAGTTTACGACTAGGGAGGTTTTTCATGGAAGCAAAAACTCGCCGTTCAATAACTAAGAATGGCTGCAGTTTATTGCAATTGTGGCTCCATCTATTGTCTATCGTCTAATCGTTTTTTTTAGGTGTACCCTGTACCTCTCGTTTGGTTTCTATTAGACTTTGTTGCACAAGCTATCGTATAGCGTTTTAACAAAGTGGATCATTTCAAGAGTAACTGAGCGACCTTTAGAATTTTTATTTCATAAAGTTGTCCTACCACGGTCACCAATTCCTCGAACGCTTTCAGACAGCTTTACTTAAAACTGTTTGCGTTTCGTATCTTCACAAACGTAATAAAAGCTTTTACTAATTAATACTGCACTTAAAACTGTGTTCTTACTCAAAAATCACGTTTACATCAATTAAAACTGCACCCTACCCTAACGAACGTGTTTGTTTAAAATAATTGCTCGTTACCAGTCTAAACCCATCGTCGTCGTCGTCGACGGGGTCCTTGACGTAGTATAAGAAAAATTAAAAATTCTCTTTACGACTCACGAATCCTCTCATTATTATTATTACGCCTGAAACAATTACATCGAAGCAAAACTTACGACACGACTATATAAACGCATTATTCAAATTAAAAATTTATATTCTGCGAAGGAACGAAGGTGTCTTTGAGTCGACGCCTAGGCAGGTAAACATAAATTTTAGAAATGACTCAGAATAATGGGTGTGACAAAAGTTTTATGAATTTCTAAATTACATATTGAAGTATCTTACTTCAGATGTGTGGATAAAAACAAGAATATATTTCAAACGTGAGATAAATGTACAACAATTTGCAATAAATCCGACGTTGGAATGGTTGAGAAGAGTAAAACTATTTGATATACAAATGCAATTAAAATCGTTAGTTATAGAGGTGACAAGCAATTAACTTGTTCAAAAATGAGAAAAGAGGAATTACTTTAAAATTAATGAACTTGTAATCGAAAAAAGTACAATGGAAACTTGAAAGAAGGCTACGAGCTTTAATCAATCATATTAATTATTAAATATATGTATCTATACACTCTACACCTTATATGAGTATTTCACGTAAGTGGTTATACATACACGTACAAGAATTTTTATTTTTCCTCAAGCTCAATCGCTCACTTATGCTAATCGGCATTCTCATGCATTCATTTGGAATTTAATAACACAATTTAAAAAGAAATTATTGCGTAAGTAAATAAATCGCTAATAAAACTATTGTGTTTTTTTTCACAAACGAAAACTTTCTTAATACTAATTATTTTCTCTCTATTTCGCTCACATGCTTTTACTTTTAATTTAGCTATTTAGTTATAGGTAAAATAAAGCGTAAAAACTTTTTTCCCGCAGTTAAGACTTCAAATGGCGCATTCAAGCACATATGCTGGTCTCAACAAGAGTAAAATGACTGCAAAGCACGAATTGCGAGTTTTTCCAAACAACTTGGAGGTTTCATTCAAAAAGCGGAGAGTGAAAGTGCTAGATTTCCAAAGGAGACGAGTCCGTCGTGAAGAACACGGGCCAGTTGTGAGGAAAACCAAAAATAAGTTTGTGCAACTGCAACTGTAAGCTGCAACTAGCTTATTATAAAATTTGACTTAGTTATGGTTAAAGAGTAGTAAACCTCAAAGAGGTGAGGCTCGAAAGCCTCTAAATTACCCGGCCCGCCACTGGTTATAACTCGAGATGAACGCTATGGAATGTGAACGCATCTATTTTTTATGGTATTAAAAATTTCTTACTTGTTCATCTAAGTACTTACATTTATTAATACGCGTGTAGGCAATAATGTAACTGTATCTTTTAACCTGTTTTGCTTCACTTACTTAATAAAAGGGATTACTTAACTAACACAAGATGATAAAAAAAGTAATAATTTAAAGATCAATACTCGATTAATTGCCCATGAAAACGTGCACGAATTTTATCAATAAATAAAAATTACAATAAATTCTGTCTGTATTTAACTGATGATTCTTTTTGAATGAAAAATATTAAATTTCTATTATAAATATGGAAATTACATATTTTCGAAACGCCATAAATAGTGAGTAATAAACGTATATCTACACATAAAAGAAATTTTTTCAGTAAGTAGTAACAATTTATTTGGAAAAAGATTTGAGATTAGAGATTATTTATTATAAGTTATATGTTATATTACATGCTACAAGGCAAAGTCGTATAGAAGCCAGTTATTTAAATTGGCAAAAATAAATTGCGAAAAAATTCAATAAAATAATGTTTCTGACTAAGGATGTGACCCAAATTTTTTACTTTGAAAAAAGGTTTCTTAACAAAAGTTACACATAAGTAAGTAGCAAATGCATTTTTTAAATTTCTATTAGCAACGGAATTGCCAATTACTGATTTTTAATTAAAAGCGTTATATTTTGAGTTATCTGTAGTTTCTAAACATTTCTATCAAACCTTTAGCTTGGCGAAAAAAACAATCCCATTGAAAGTTATAGATAATTTGCTAGTAAACGCTTTTGGTTTGAACTTTCACTGCATCCCCAAAGCCAAAGTTATGAGTTTTTGAATTACTATAAATTTAATATTTTCTGTTATCTCGAGTTTCCTAAATTTTCTTACAAACCCTTGGCTCAGAGGGAAAAATCTGCTTAACTAAAATTAAAGATAATTTAGCATTTAGCACTTCTCATTCAATAATTTTGACTGCATCTTCAAAACCAACTGAGTTATGAACTTTTGAATTAATAAAAATGTACTACTTTCAGTTATTTGGAGATTCCTAAATTTTCTTACAAACCCTTAGCTTAGAGAGGCAAACCTGCTTAACTAAAGTTAAAAATAATTCAGCATTAAACACTTCTTATTCAATAATTTTGACTGCATTTTCAAAACCAACAGAGTTATAAATTTTTGAATTATTAAAAATGTACTACTTTCAGTTATTTGGAGATTCCTAAATTTTCTTACAAACCCTTGGCTCAGAGAGAAAAACCTGCTTAACTAAAGTTAAAGATAATTCAGCATTAAACACTTCTCATTCAATAATTTTGACTGCATCTTCAAAACCAACTAAGTTATGAAGTTTTGAATTATTAAAAATGTACTATTTTCAGTTATCTGGAGATTCCTAAATTTTCTTACAAACCCTTGGCTCAGAGAGAAAAACCTGCTTAACTAAAGTTAAAGATAATTCAGCATTAAACACTTCTTATTCAATAATTTTGACTGCATTTTCAAAACCCACTGAGTTATAAATTTTTGAATTATTAAAAATGTACTATTTTCAGTTATCTGGAGATTCCTAAATTTTCTTACAAACCCTTGGCTTAGAGAGGCAAACCTGCTTAACTAAAGTTAAAGATAATTCAGCATTAAACACTTCTTATTCAATAATTTTGACTGCATTTTCAAAACCAACAGAGTTATGAATTTTTGAATTATTAAAAATGTACTACTTTCAGTTATTTGGAGATTCCTAAATTTTCTTACAAACCCTTGGCTCAGAGAGAAAAACCTGCTTAACTAAAGTTAAAGATAATTTAGCATTTAGCACTTCTCATTCAATAATTTTGACTGCATCTTCAAAACCAATTTAGTTATGAATTTTTGAATTATTAAAAATGTACTACTTTCAGTTATTTGGAGATTCCTAAATTTATTTACAAACCCTTAGCTTAGAGAGAAAAACCTGCTTAACTAAAGTTAAAGATAATTCAGCATTAAACACTTCTTATTCAATAATTTTGACTGCATTTTCAAAACCCACTGAGTTATAAATTTTTGAATTATTAAAAATGTACTATTTTCAGTTATCTGGAGATTCCTAAATTTTCTTACAAACCCTGGGCTTAGAGAGGCAAACCTGCTTAACTAAAGTTAAAGATAATTCAGCATTAAACACTTCTTATTCAATAATTTTGACTGCATCTTCAAAACCAACTGAGTTATGAATTTTTGAATTATTAAAAATGTACTACTTTCAGTTATTTGGAGATTCCTAAATTTTCTTACAAACCCTTGGCTCAGAGAGAAAAACCTGCTTAACTAAAGTTAAAGATAATTTAGCATTAAACACTTCTCATTCAATAATTTTGACTGCATCTTCAAAACCAATTTAGTTATGAATTTTTGAATTATTAAAAGTGCAATATTTTCAATTATCTCGAGTTTCCTATAAGTGTTCTTACAAACCTTTGTTCAAAACCAACTGAGTTATGAATTTTTTAATTAATTAACCTTCTGCTTTCAGATTTCTGAGAAATATTTTTGTATCAAAAATCAAAAGATATAATTATTTATAGTAGGTAATAAAAAATTACAAAGTTTATTTGAGTTCCATTGAGTTGGTCGGTCCGAGTTTCTGTATAAAAAATGACAAAAAAAGACGCTTTTTTTCTGATTGAATTTATCTTCTATATTTATAGTGGTTGAAATCAAAATTAGTCGGTTTTAGAATAAATAATACCGTCACAAACATTCTTTCTCGCATTCTTTATGAATTAATATACTTCTCTGGCATAACAATAAATGAGCTTTTTAATTCACAGGAAATGCACTGTTAGGATGATTTAGTACACTCGCATTAAGTATTATTCTCAGTTAAAGTTTCAGTTCAAAGATGAACTAAAATGTTAATAAACTAATGGTATCTACTAAATGATATTTAGTAATACATAATTTAATGTAGCTATTAATTACAATCTTTCTATAAATTTATGTGTTTTAAGTTACGTAAAAAATTAGTGTTAATAAAATCTAACATACCTATATTAAATAATTTATTCTATAAAAAAGCTAATTAAATGTTTAATAATAAGTATTTTATGTGTGGATCTCTAATGAGCTGTTACTAAAGATTAATAAGTATACGTAAACCGTGTTTTAGATTTTAATATCGATCAAATTAAATTTATACGGGCATAATCTCCCATAATAATCTATTTTTAATTTGAAATCTTTATTACAACCAATAAAACGAGCAGAGGAATGTATAAAAAATGTCATGTTAAATGAGCTACTAATAAAATAAAATGAAGGATTTCCTCCAGACGAGCATTAATTTTGCAACAAAAAGAACCTCAAAGAAGATTGACTTAAAGTTGTTGTTACGTCGATAGTAGTTGAGATAAGTCGCTATTTTCTTTGTTTTTAAAGTTCATAAATTTTGAATAACAATCATCATTGCTTGTGCTTATATTACTGTTCTACTTTCCTCTTAATATTAACGGTAAAATGAAGTAACGCGCTAACGTTTTAACATTAAATGATTAAATAACATCGGCGCGAATTATTTTTGTTCGTGGGTACACCATTTTTGATTTCCTTCTAATTTGACAAAAGTATAAAAAAAAGTTAAAGAATTTCAAAACTTTTTTACAAACTTTACAGTTTTAAAGATGAATACTCGCAAATAAATTTAATTCGGTTAACGGTGAGCACTATTTTTGTAGGTTAAATTATAACGAACCTTCTGCGTTAAAAAAGGTAAAGGAAATTAGAAATTACTAAAAAGAGGGTTTCATCTCTGTACGTGCATCGAAGTCTCCGGGGCTCTACAATGCGATGCAGATCGTTGCATTTGTAGCGGTTCGTTGTTAAAGCAGTTGAAATCCTTGTTTGGATTTATACAGAGAAATGCAAATTTTAGATATTCTTTTCTGTACGTTCGGTATGGCCGTTGTTTATGTCAGCGTTTAAAATGTTCTTACAGATTTCAATAGGAATACCTGAGCTAAGTGCGCACTGATACTAAACTCAACACTGATAAAATCTGCATTATAAAGTAGTTCTTGTAAATCAACCTCTCCTTTCTTACTCGATATTTATTATATTATCTAAAATGCAATTCAATAACAATTATTTCTATATCATTTCCATCTAAATTCTAATAGCTAACCTTGATGTTTATTATTAACAATTTCGAACACCTTTTTTCCGTTTTGATCTAATTGTTTTGTTCGTTTTTATATTATTTCTATATACTTTATTTAATAACAAAAGCAAATATTCTATGGTTAAATTGAACGCATAGTTAAGTTGGTATCTGGAGTAAATACAGTACTGTTATACTTAGCTTTATCTTCACTCCGCATGGTTAATCATTGTAATTCAAAGCCGATCTAAATTCACTTACTTTAAAATTCACATATCCTAAAGCAAATATCGTGAGATTCGTTTAAAAAGAACGACACGATAAATTGTAAGATAACAAAAAGGCTCTCTTCTTTTTTTTTCTAATTGAACGTTTTATTAAGTTAACGACGTATTTAAATAATCACCCAGAAGCAAAACATTCTATAAGTTCGTCCAAGTGAAACCGTCTATTTATGGCATAAGAAGTTTCAAAGCGCAGATTAATGATACACAGATTGAATGCCTTTCAAAACGTGAAATATGAAACTTTGTGTAATTTAACTTAATTGTCGTAAGTGAAATATGTTTTTATATAAATGGAGAACGTTTAGTGCACGTTACTGCTTGGTTCGTAAATTATTGGGAAACCGCAAGAATTTTTCAAATCTCAAACAAAAACTAAGATTAAATTCTCCGAAAGGACTTGACCACAAACTAAAAAGTTTAATTTTTGTTGGTTTCTACTATAGTTTCTACTAAAATTGCTCGATGTGAGAGAGTGGAGAAGTTTTTACTTCAAAAAGAGGTTAAAAAACGAATTCTTCCAGTGATGGCTCCGAGTACGGCCCATCAACTAAATTGTGTCTCCATGAGAAACAATTATTGTTGATGAGCTCGACTGTAACGATACTAAGGACATAGCTCTGATCTCTCTGATTTATCAAAACAGACTCTTTAGTTCATCTATTAGGAATTATTTTCGATGATAATATTTGAAAATCTAGGACAGCACAGCAGTCCGTCCAGATACTGGGCACAAAGACAGCATGTGATTCGTTTCATGCTAGTCGATAACCTTAGGCATCGCTCTTTAAACAAGGCTATCGACTTAATTAAAATCAATGAACGTGTTTTGTAGAGATGCTGTGTCTCAAGTTATGCGCCCTCTCGTTGCATCCGTAATTTACCACGTTTACGTCTTGAGTGGAGACATATCGGGTAAAAACTCGAGCAAATAGCTCGCTAGTGAGTATACCGAGAGCTCAACGATAGAACTATGAGAGATGAATAGGTACCCATCAAAGAAGAATTGAAGATGGCCATGATGGTTCTATTCAGATGGTGGTTAAGATACAATTATACAAATATGAGAAACTTTTAATAGGTGTCTATAAGTCTTCCATTTCAGATTGATGGGGCAAAAAGCAGGGTTTAAATTTCAAAGCTCCTGAAAATGCAAAATTCTAGTTTTAGAATTAAGAATCTTTCAGAGCGCCTTCCAGGCGCTCTACGATCGAAATAACTAGAATTTTTTCGAACTGGTTCACAAATTTAATATTGGCGTGAAGAAGATTGTTTCGCCCTTTCCAGTCTCCATTTTCTTTTTTACCTTGATTTGGCAATTTCAAAAAAGCCAATTTAATTAAATTTCTATCCATTAAATTTCTATCCATTAAATTTCGAAAGTGAGCAAGTAATTAAATCAATATAGGATTGTCATTGTGAGGAAGTTAAATGGTATTGAAACTAAACAATAACACAACCTTAACTGTAACAGTCGAATTTGATCCTTTTTCGTTAATTTTCACAACCAGTTGGTCACAACTCAAATAAATTATGCTAAAAATTGTCCTTCGCAAAAAACCAAGTGGACGTCCTTGCTTTTTAAATGTTAGCTCTACAGTTGCACAAGCAATCGTATTATGCAATAAAATAGATTTTGATCAAACAAAAACCTAAAATGTCGCATTTTTCAATGACTCTCGACGTCACTATTTTGAAGAATTTGCACTTAATCATTTTTATTAGAAAAATGTCGCTTTGGTAACAACTGATTCATAGCTTTTCTTAGAATCCAAAGGTTAGACACAGGTAAATTACCAATTTTTCGTATTTTGCCCCAAAAGCACCAAGTTACCATTGGCGCAATGAGAAGATTACGCTCAAAATTCGTAAATAAAAAAATGTTGAACTTACATTATTATGCGATATCCACAAATACGTATCTTCCTACAAACACTCACTCATGCAGGTATCTCACAGGTAAACTAACACAACAGTGGCCCCACACCAACTCGCTTTTCCTTCGCGCTCAGTAGCGTGAATCGGCCGCAAACCCCGCTTGTACCACCACACAGGTGCGATTCAGGTAGGGGTCAACTAAATCCAGTGCCGTACGTGGGTGTTTATCATCTCGATTATTCGCAAAGATATGGAAAGCATAACGGATGTGTAAAGATAATGATTTACAAGTTTGGCTTATTTGCTAACACCTCTTCAAAACAAAACGTCACTTATTTGCATAAAATAGCTTTCTACGTTTTAATCCAAACGTTTGGTTCGCATCCTAAAGGCTTTTCGGTAAAAGATGTATTTTGATCAAATCTCATTTAACCGTATGTTTGGCGTCCTCGATATGCCAAACGAAAATTGGCACAAGTTTGACGAATAACCGACAGCTTTGCAAATACCTTTGAACTTTTGTGTCATTCAAAATGCCTTTTTTGTGGAAACAATTGGATAAGAATACTAGAATAACATTATTGAATGACACTAATAAAGTTGGGCATAAAAGAAATAATTTACGTGAACGAAATTATTTTTCACACGCAATTTGAAATAATGTCCAACGGAAACAATTAGTTGTTTCAACAAAGTGAATTTATTGAAGTTAAGCCGTTATTGTAACTCATGTTTTGGTAGCAATTTATGCAAAGTGGTGCTTATTTTTGGCAACAAGAATCGTCTGTACATAATTTTGATTAATGGTTTATTAATGCGTTTATGAGTAAATGCCGAATTATCGATGAATGGAGAAGGCTTAGGAAAGTCTCTCGTTTAGCTGTTAGGTACTGCTTAGGTACTTTTCTGAGCTTACCCTTGCGTTTATACAAAAATGTACAAGGACAAAATTTGTAGAGAATTGAGTGGGGATAAAATTGCGTCAAATTTATTTTCTCTCTGTAGGGTGGTTTTTGGTTCACGAATTTTAATACACGACAAAAAATAACACTATGTTGAGCACGTAATAGGCGTAGGTAAGAAATATAAAAAATAATTATAAGGGCTTTACATAGTTTACCCACTCCACAATCCTTTAAAGTGAGAAATAAGACACATTAACAAACATTTTACGATTTATAAAATGAAAAAAATTTAATTAATAGCCCTATTTTGGTTTCGTTCAAACAAATGGCGAGTCGCTTCGTCTTTTAAATTAAACGTATAGTACAAATGACCTATTATCACAACTGGTAAAAGAATTAAATTTAAACTGATGTTTGAATTTTACACACAAAATACAATAAATTAACAAAATTTTTACTTATCTTCTGGTAGGATGGCATATGGGTAAAATCTTGCATTACCTCAGATGTGATGCAATGAATGTTATCGACTGTTGTGCTATACGACCAGAGTACGAAAACTACTCGGTACCACAATTTATATAGGAACAAAGAAACCTAAAAATGATATGAGTTTAAGCTAGCAGAGAAAAAAAATAAATCCACATACCTTTTGATAAGGATCTTTGTACAAAAATAATCCCCACAAAGGGGGTATTTTCATAATTTTGCAGTTATTACACATAATAATCCTCACAAGGGCGAAAATTCAAAAATAAAGTTTTCAACACAAGTTTTACATAAAACTTTTAATAACTCCGTACAGGTACCCATGTTACGACGGTGATTATGATTATAACTTTAATGTCATTTTCACAAATCGTTTCTTCTTATCAGAAGACACGTGAATAAATAAAAACATAAAATATACCTCTACGACAGTTAAAGTACACTAAGCAAATCACAGATGACGCGACAATTACAAATTTTGGAAAAATGGATAAAAAAGGTAACAGGAAACAAAATGAAAATCTTATTGTGGAAAAAAACAATATCTGAGGACTTCACATGGGTCGAAACGGAGTATACGGAAATAATTGTCAAGTTGATGAAAAATATAGGTGAACAATTCAAAAAGCAGAGCGTCTGTCAATTACTCAACTCTTAACCAGCACAAGAATAAATTGAGCCCTTCCTGGAGAGGTCTGGCTGCTGGCCAATTCAATGAGTTTAAGTGCTCTTAAAAAATGGTATATGAGTTGTGATGTTTATGATCTGAACTCGAAAATGGGGAAAAGTGTGAGGAGTGTATTGTCGGGCCAAAACTGTCCAACTTATGCTCTCATCAGATAGTGTCTTTCTTATGCGTTTCAATCTATCCAAGGTCATACTGAACAACTATCGACTATCGATAGGGGAACAACTATCGACTTATGTCATTAATACCAATGATAGCAATTGATAACAAATCAGTTGACACTATTTTAAAGCAAATGTCCTATTTAGTGACAAACCTAACCTTTTTTTGTTTTTGTTTTATGGATGTGGAAATCTTTAGAAAGACACCTCTACTTTCTGTGGAGGTAGTGTGAGGTTAGACAGGATGTTATTGTCCTCCTCCTATTATCCTCCTGTTGTTAAGGTAGGATGCCAGAATGTTGTATAGCCCTGGCTCAACGTTTAGATCCCTTAGAACCCCGAAAATCCACTTCCATCCTGCGCAGTTGAACGCGTTTCTGACATCCACCGTCACTAGAAGAGCATATCTTCTTGTTCGCCACGTACCACTCTTGGCTTCTTGGAGCGCCCTCGTAATGGTGGTGAGGGCGTCGATAGTAGATCGGACCGCCCGAAATCCAAATTGGTTAACAGACAGGCCTTGGCGTTCCTCGATGATCCCATTTAGCCGGTTTAGAATCATTATGTCCAAGAGCTTTCCGACATGGTCTAGAAGACAGATGGGCCGGTACGATGAGAGGACAAACCTAACCTAACCTAACCTAACCTGACAAATTTGGCTTTCGTACCGTTGCCACCATGGAAGTAGAAAATAAGTGGAAGAACTGAACGCGGGAAGAACATAAAGCGCCTGGTGAAGAACAAGCTGTCAGTTGCATAAAAAGCTCCGAGAATTTTGTAGTAGTGGCGTACTGGCGTACTCGGCCGCGCGCACTTACTGAGTAACACCCCCTTCCGTTCCTGATGCTTCTCTTTTAGATACCCTCAAACTAGCTTATAACCATTCTATTTATTTTCTAGTTTTCTGGTTGCCACGATAAACCAATTGTGCGAAGTCATAATAATATAATAATTACGAATTTCATTTAAGTACTGGAATCGCTTTCTGTGACCTTAGTAAAGCGTTTAGATGCGTGTGACCAGGGCCACTTATTGTCGCAGCTTAAACGTTACAGATAGAGACCTTCAAGTACTGCACTTCTCGCTTCATATCTTGACCGTAGGAGACAATGTGTATATTGGCTCTTTTTCAACTACTGTGGAAGTTAATAAAGGTGTGCCACAGGGCTTGGTTCTCGGCCCACTGTTGTTTTAATGTACTACTCTGCGCGGACGACACGACAATCTCGTCTTTTTGAAAAATCTGCTAGAGTTAGAGCGAAGTTTATCTGTTGTAAGAAAAAGTGCGAGTAAAGGGTTTACAGAGAACGAATTGTATTTAAACGAGGAAGAAATAAGAACTTTTATTTTGGTACCTGTGCGGCAAGTGACTCGGTAAAGTTTTGGGAGTTGTCCTGGACGGTAAATTGACTTGGGAGAATTACGTTGAGCGTTTGGGGTGGGTTCTCTTCTGACCAGTGGCATATTTTGTTTGAGACGAATACGAGACTCGATATCTATGGAAACCGCTAAATTGGCATTTTACGGCTGCTGCTAGTTTGGTGTCTCAGGAAGCGTATTGTGAGAGTGTTTAACATACAGAAAAAGACAGACAGAAAGAGTTAGGGTAGTGTGTGACCTTACTTTTAGAGACAATTTGTATATAAGGGCTCTTATCTAACCTACAGCATTTTAACTGTTTCATCATTATATATTTCATGCCTCTTACATGTAAAAGCAAATCTCTGGGACTATAAAAATCGTTTGGTTAATCGTGGGTATGGTTCTACGGGAGGATCTACAAGTTGCGGAGCCCTGTAAATTATTTCGCTACAAAATTCTGTGAAATAACTTAAACACTTTAAAAATTGTATCAAGTCGTTTTTATTGGGGGGGGGGGCCTTAATTAATATAATTATTTGTTGTAAAGTGTCCACGAGCATTTATGATGCCAAAATATTTCCCCGTTTTTTCTAATTCGTTTAAACTAAAATTATAAGCGCTGAAACGTTTTCAAAAAGAGAAACCCGTGAAATGGTCATTCCATAACCTAGTCCAAGCTACTGCAGCGATCGCACGTTTCCGAAACGTTTCTTCGTGTTTTGTGCTTAGCAAACAACGTCAAAAAGTTCAATAGGAATTATAAAATATTTTATATCCGTAATTTTGAAATGTTTAAATCTTTAAATGTGTCGTAGCCACTTAAACGACGACTGGGAAAATACGAAGACGGCTTACAGCGGATTTTCATTTTTTATTGTGCTCTTAGATGCGGAAAATTTACAAAGAATGAGGCGTATTTTATGAATACAGATATATTTCGTATAAAAAGTGGCTGAAAATTGTTTCCAGCTGCAATATTCGCTACGCACAGTTTTCAGGAAGTTATAATTTTACAATTCATCGATATGGAAAGAAATTAACATTTAATGCTTTCCCTCGAGATTATTAAAGAGATTTTAAATAAGGAGACTAATACGTGCTTAAGAAAATTTGATCTTCTTTGATGTGTGCGAACTTGAAGCGCATTGTGAAATTATGGAGCAGTGTATGTTTATCTCTTAATCTGGAAAAATCGTTATAAAAGACGAGAAGGAATTAAGCTAAGGGATTCGACAAAAATATGTGTTTAAAACAAATAAAAAATTCTAAAAGCTCTTCATGCGTGAAAATAATTGAAGGCAGTAACGTTGTGGACAGCAACAGCGTGAAATAGTGGAGAGCGACCTGTTTGTTCTACGACGACGGAGAAACCATTACAGAAATATCGATAAGGAAGAGATGACCTCTAATTATCCACATTTCAGCAAACCACGTCAACCTCATTCAATTCCTCTTATAATTATTATCTGTATTTGCGGAGTAGTAAATTATATTTCAAATAATATTCGAAGGTTAAACTTTTCCACATTTTTTCAAATATTCGAAAAATTTCTATAAAACGGAAAGAAAGCCACGACTTAAGAGCGTTAATATCTATAGCTGCAATCGGTTGCTTTTGTTCAAACGCTCACATTCTCCGTTGGCATTAAAAAATTTGTTCTTAAAGCGCGAGCTCAATTACCTCTAAACTATTCGAGCCAAACAATTGTCTTCTAAATTGAAAAAGATCGAACAAAGAAGATGGTTTCTAATCAATAAAAATTCTAAGTAACAAAAAATTTTGCTCGTCAGACTCGTTAAAAAAGTTTGAACGAAGAAAAAAAAACACCGAATTTATTTTTGTCTGTATTCTTTTAGAGGCTCGACTATAATTTGGTTCGATTTTCAATTAGTTGTTGATCTACCTTTGCAAAAATTTTAAACGTTCGACGAAGCGTGGGGTTATTTCTTAGTTATTCGCCACACACTCTCACACCGTATTTGGTAGCAAGGCTGTTGAATCTACAAAACCTGCCGATTATACTTACCCACACACTTAAAAAAAAACTCGCCTCAATTTATCTATCGATACAATTATCAATTTTTATAATCTAATTAACATAAACTTGTAATTGTACGCATTTGATAAGCAGCAATTAAAAGTTAAAACGATACGAGTAAAAAGCGCCCGCAAATTTTCACTTTTTAATTTTTACTGTCGCCAAGACACCCACAATTTAATTTACGAAAAACAGTTAAGTTGACCGTTCAAAAACCTTTAAAGTTCAATTTGTTTACCTAAAATAAATTGTTTAAGTTATTAGCAAACACTCGACAAATGTTACATCTTAAATATTTGTTTGGAAAATACTCGACGTTAGGATCAGGTTTACGAATAGGTTGCGGCCTAGTGTTTACCCAAGCTCTTCAATCTTCAATAGATACAATGCGAATTTCATTTTATACGGGGTGGCTCAACCAGCACCATAAAGTCGACTATTTTCTTTGTTATAGTGTGGCGAATGTGGTGAATTTGTATAAACAATTTAAAAAATGATGAATTGTGCAAGGTGCCAACTTACTCAGGGAGAATGCGTAGGTATAGATGGGGTACAATAAGGGCGCCACGCAAGTTTTTCCTTACAGCCTTACGCAAACAATAATCCTGAAAACTGTAAAAAATGACAAAACACAATAACAGAAATAAACAAAGCAAAGTATCTATTTAAAACGATAAAAGAAATAATAATATTTCGGCACTAACAAGGATGAGTGATGGTAATGATAATGACGATAATATGGTGAGTATAATATTTAATTATTTTGCAATTTAAAAAATATATATTAATTAATAATCTTATTTTTGGTTTTTGTAGATTCAACAAATGGCCAGTTGCTTCGTCTGTACAACGATTATAAAAAATGTATTAACCAACTTGCAACAATTAAATCCCAATAAAAAGTGGAACAATTTCCAATACCGAAAATTCTTAAACTACTACTATGACCGGTAAAATTACTGCAAACTGTTTTTACTGAATATTTTATTGAAAAATGTCATTTAACAATAATAAATTTATGAAAGATTAAATAAAAAAGTTTGCATAACTAACAGACCTCTTTAACTCCAATCTCCACTGTCTACAGTGTGTTGCTTTTTTCTGAAAATTTTAATATAAACAAAATATCATATCAATAACAAAATAAGCTCATGTAATAATAGCTTCAATATCTTGTATGCCCTCCTCAAGCATGGATTCTTGACTCTTACTGCTGATTGCCGACTGCTGATTGTCCCATTCTTCTTGCAGAAACTGACGCAGTTAATTTAATTAAACAAGTCTTGGTTTTTAACTATATAATCGTCTTTTCAGCTCATCTCATAAATGCTCGATGCTCTACTCTATGGCACTAGCCAGGACTACAGGCAGGCCAATCTAATGTGTTAATTCCAACAACATTTAAATAGTTAGTAGTAATGTGAGCTGAGCAACATGTGGGCGAGCGTTATCCTGCATTAACAAGAAACTTTCTCCAATACCGTAAATGAACACTATGGCATTTGTGGAGGCTTTTAAACTGAATTGCTGTTTTTTTTAAGAGGGAAAAGATTCTGCGTAAGAATATGCAAAAGTCTTTCTGAGAGCCAATCCGTAACTAGTGGGGTGCCACAAGGTTCTGTTTTGGGACCGATTCTGTTTCTTTTCCACGTTTGCGATCTTGCCCAAGAGATGTCCTCTTCCTGCTCGCTGTTCGCAGCCGACGCAAAACTTTTAACACGTTTTTTTCTACTTTCAGCAATCTGGCTGATGATCTGAAGATCATAGATTAATGGTCAAACACCTGGCTTCTAACACTTAATACCATAAAGTGTACAATTTTACATCTCGGCTCAAACAAAGCCTTACGAAGAAAGACTCGCATTTCTGAACCTTCCCACCCTAAAAACGCGTAGGCTCAGATGTGACCTCATCAACTTGTACAAGATGATGACCGACAGATATCAATTCTTGTCCCAAATTTGCGTGCTCACCATCTTCGATTGCAAATTGAAAGGTGTAGACTGTTGCTTAGAAGTACTTTTTTTTTAATAGAGTTGTTGAAGTGTGGAACAGGCTACCTGGCCTGGTTTCAGTCGGTGCTCTCAACCTCAGTTCGTTCTAAACTGGTGTTGCGAGATATTTGAAAGACAACAATTACAAGTAAACTGTGATGATTTCGTTGCACTACATGCTATTGTTTTAAAGCCAAAGCGTTATCGGCTTTGCTGCTTTTAAAATTTACAAATAAAAATAAATATTTCAACGGCACTACATTATCTTGCAGAACATCTTCAATATAAAAATTCGCCATCACACTTGGTCTAAGGAAGACAACAAGGTCTGTAAAACCATTTGGCAAAATGTCACTCCAAATCATTATAGAGCTACTCTCAAATCTGTCTCTCTCGGTAATCACACATTTGACACAACTTTCGCCAGTTCTTCTCCACACTCTTCGGCGACCATCGGCATCATTTTAAGAAAACCGCGATTCATCTGTAAGCAGTGCTTTTTCCCATTTCTCTATTCTCCATTTCACATATTAACGAGCAAAAGCTAATCAAGTCGTTCGATGCCGTTTAGAGAAAATAGAGCCAATTGCATGGCGTCTAGCGTGAAGATTCGCTTCTCTTAATCTTCTCCTCACTGTTCTCTTACTCATTTTTATGCCTCTAGTGGTATTAATACTGTTTTAGAGTTCTGTCACTCCTAATGAGCATTTTTCAAAATAGTTCCCTCTTATCAAGTAACACGATAAAAAAAGAAATAAACATAAAATTTATCTCTAAACCACAATTAATGTATAATAGGCAAATCACAGAGAACCTAACATTTACAAATTTTGGAGAAAATATAAAAAAAATAACATGAAACAAAATAAAAATGTTACAATAGACAATTATAAAAAATATTAATTATAAAAGAAACTTGCAGGATGCAACTACAAACCTTATGCCTGAATAACTTTAATAGCTTTTTCATTACAAATTTTAAAATATGCAACAACCAAACTATTTCACTATCTGAGTTCGGCCCTGCTCCACGACAAGTTATTTGAAGCGAACAAAAATAACGAAATGTTAGCAATGAATCGCTCGAGGCCAAATGTAGTGGAATTGGGAAATATTCCCAACATTGCAAAAATAAAAGTGCATTTTCTCTAGACGTAAAATTTGAGATAAACTTTTATATTATTTATTTTAGACAGTTGTAGTCGAATTTGTAACAAAACCTTCCCTATACTCTCATCTATACATTTGAACGCCAAAAGACACTCTCTTTGTTATACTCGAAGTTTAATTAAAATTACTTTAGTTAAATGCATTTAACTTGGCAATTTAATTAAACGAATAGGTGAATTTTGTTTTCGGTTTGGGAAAATTCGAAAATTAAATTACAACACACCTACTTGACTTGTTTCTGTTTGACGAAACGAAATACGTTATATATTAGGCAACCAACTTGACCACAATCGATTCTACAAATAATAGTGTAAAAGTACATTCTTCTCCGTTAGTTGGAGTAGTTTGGGAGTTAACTGACAGTTTGTTGTTGTACGAATTTTTATTTTTATTTCAATTGCAAAATTTCTAAACAACTGCCAACATTTGTTTCTTTAAAATATATAGCTTTAACTGTGTCCTTGTTCTGTTGTTCTTGTTATACAGACTAGAAAATTGAAATTTCCAGTAATGAGAGTCTTTATTACAAAAAGTTACAGCAATGATATCTACCTATAAAGTTTCCTACACAGCGTAGTTAACCTTTTATCATCCAGCCATTATCTTAACTAATATTGAAGTCAGTACAATAATACCTATAAAGTTTATAAATTCCACTTTATCTATAAAGGCAACGTAAACAATCATTTTTCATGGCCTACTAGACTTGAGAAGATTAGATATCCAACTTTAACCTTTAAAAAGAAACGTTCTGTATACTTATTCTGTTCGCAAGCGGCTATTTCTTACTTTTTCTTTTTATTAATGTATAACAGTTTTTGAAACAGAAAAATCAGCGTTTAAGGCAGACTCGTTACTCATAAATTGCTAAAAATCACATTAAATGCCATAGTATGACAATTGTTAATAACTGAAACAAAAGACCATCGCAGCCAACTATTTTCATTTTATTATTTGGCATTTTTCTTCTATAGAAATGAAAATTCGGGCTTCTTACATTAATGAAAAGAAAATGAAAGGTAAAATCATTAAACAATTATACTAGGCGTACATGTTATACATTTGAAAAACTCGAAGTTGAGTGTTTTTCTTAAGAAACAGTAGAATGTAGGTACGGTCAGGTTAGGTACAGTATCTAACATTTTTCAGACTAAACTTCGTCTTGCTTCTCACATTTTCTAGTTGTATGTTGTATCCATATCTAGAAACATATTTGTATAATAAGTTTTGCACAACTATAATGATCTACAATTGTCCCAAATAGTAGTGTCAAAATGTCCAAAACAAAACACAAAGTAGTTAAATCAATAAGATATTGTAGATATATCAGAGAGACTGAGACTCAGGTTCTGGAATAATGAGTAGGTAGGTACCTTGCTCTTGCTTTTACGCTTTAGAAGGAACAGACAGGACAGGGTAGTTAAGTGGGTCATGGTAAATATTTACTGGGAACTATCCGAAATTACTAGTTTTGCGGAACCAATCCACAACCTATCTGTCCGTTAAGATTCAACGAGGAAGTAACAATCGCTCGCTATCACGCAAGCTAATCAAAATAATTTTGGTATTATATGCATTCAACCATCTAAGGCTCTAGTTTTGATTTGATAGCTCCGTATGAACATCATCGCTAGAAGAAAAAGTTTTCAGAACGGATACTTTTCTTTGATATTGATCTGGATCTGGATTATTAAGGAGGGGGAGCAAGCTTCCTGCACTTAGGCCACTTAATCGGGCCAATTATACTACCTCCAAGCGGCCTCTTCGTGCTCATTAGATCTCGAGCCATACTACATGTAGGATGAACTCTAGAATCTGTCGGGAGGGGTGGTGCGTATTCTGGCCATGTCGAGCCAGAAGTGCCCCAGCACGGATCTTCTTATCGATGTGACAGAGCACATGTTCAGCGGTTTCGTCTTCTAGTTCGCATCCCCGACATATGGGATTGCCTACCAAGCCCAGAGTGTAAAGATGTTTGTGTCGACAGTGTCCCGTGAGTGTCCCTGCAATTATTTGTAGATTAGTTCGGGACAGCTGTAGACAGTATTTTGTTAGCTTTTTGGAAGGTGCCAGTAAAGCTCTTTTGCTTTGGCGGCACCCTTCTTTGCTTGTCCATCTTTCAGTCTGTAGTTGATAGGTATTATTTTTAAGGAGAGTATTAACAGTTGATACGGCTGGTTTGATGATTGGCTCAAGGTCACAGGGAAGGCTGTTTAAACCTTTCTTGGCCAGCTCGTCAGCTTTATTGTTACCCTCATTTCCTTAATGTCCTTCGACTCAACAGAGTGTAAGAACATTGTTTTTTGATATCTGGTTTTCAGAACGGATACTTTTCTTTGATATTGATTTGATGACCTAATATAAATAAACATTGCTGTTATTTCAATGATTGCCAAAAATTAAAATTTACTAATCTTTGTTCGATCAACAGATGCAGCTAAGCCACGCCCCTAAAAACCGAGTGACACTCGAATATAATTTTTCTATTGGTCAAATTTTAAAAACCCGGTTAACAACACCCACGCAATATAATTTTTACCAACAATTTCTACATTCCTTCTGGTTTTGCTGTTATAAATAAAGATCGTTTATGTTTAATTACGTTCTTGCTTATTACTTATTAACAATTTTATCACCCTAAAACTTCATTTTCAATTTTTGTACAATTATTTGAACTTGGCGAGCTATTTTGAATACATTTGCATCGAGTGAAACTGGTTGTTGCGCTCATTGATCTGCGCAATCATAAATTTGTGGAGGCGTGGCTTAGCTGCATCTATTGGCTGGATAAAGATTGCATGCGGATTTCCTGAAGATATTGGTTTGAAACCAACAAAACTGGTCACTTTTAATTCGCGTATAGGTATTTCAAACTCGACGCTTATTATTTTAAATAAAGATACACGCTTACCATTTTCAAGGATGTAGAAGGCCATGTTTAGCGTTGTAAAAATTTTATTTAAATATTCCATTCTTAGTTCAAAAGTAATAAACATTGAAACGCGTTATTTAAATTCATGGAAGAACATTAACAAAGACTCAAAGACTGTAAGCTACGTAATAAAAACAAAGTAATATACAAATACAATATTTAATGTATAATAAAACAAATTAAATACATATCTCGGATACAAAAGATTTACGTCTAACCCTACTAGAAAATGGCACTTATTTTTGGTAACATAAATTCGAGAATTTATTGTCGATTACATCCATTTTTTTTTATTATCACCATTTTGAGTAACTACCGCGCTGGTTTACATTATGGTGTTATTTACTCAGGCATCTTGAATTTCGCCTTTAAAACCACCAAGATGATGAAAATTATGTTTTGCAAGTTTATTGGCTAACTCTTGCATAACATCTCTAAAAATAACCGAATCAACATTTTCACCCAACATGTAAAATAAAAACCAATCACCCATTTTACTTCTCCTAACAATTAAATCGATAGCATCTGCTTTGATTAACCTATACCTCATTCTCAACAAATACACTCTCATTCGTGGCGAAAATATGATAATAATCCTATAAAATACGGTGATCGAAGTCAAAAAACCGAGGATAATAAACCAAAACCACAAAAAAACATAAATTTTTTCGTTAACGACGTTCAAAGGCAAAATACAAATGGCGTCGTGCCGTTCAATTTCGCCAGAAACGCCGTACTTATAAAATGTACACTTGGTCATCCTTGGAAAAATTTGTATCATAGGATCTATCCTATCTTCTTGATCGCTATCGAGAAAATTAATAACCTCGAGTCCAAAAGTCAAAAACGCACCATCGAAGAAGCGATTCATCAAAAACATTTGCCCTGGAACGTGAAAAATATTATTTTTAAACGTCGTTTCCATACTATTATTTATTAATAACGGCGTGATAAATTCGAGGGGGTGTTTTTCTAGTTAAATTACTTCGCCGTTAAATTTGGCGTTAAGAAAAACGTTAATGCGCTTCAAATTGTTTAGTTTTTATTTCTGTTTTTCCTTTTAATTTTCTTAAAATAACTAACGTTATTGGGAATTTTGGCAAAACTTATATAAATAAATGGCAATAATTTTGAATTTGTGTAGTCTAAATTATTCGGTGAATAATTAGCTTTTTTATGTGCATTACAAACAAATAAAACTGTCGATGAGAAGTAAATAAATAAAAGACGTAGAAAAATCAAAGACATTTTCATTGTTGTCGTCGGTATTAACCTGTCAAATACAATAAGCTCGTTCAAAAGCTATACGTCGGTTTATTAAAAGAAAAATTGTTTTATATACTGAATAGGACGTTGATTGCACGGCAATAAGTTAAATCTTACCAATCACATTTCCGAGGGCCAAGACTTCACAAAAATAATACTTGTAAGCCCACCAGTTGTGATACCTAAGGTTTTCCCAAAGGTAATCCAACATGAGCTTTTTCTTTTGTTTCTTTTCGATATCGGAACAAATTCCTATATCCAAGTCCATCATTAATGCATGAATTTTGCCGCCTTCCCAAGATTTCCACAACCATCGAGGAGTGTAAAATAAGATGGCCTGAAATAAAAGAAACAATTAGGTTACATGGCTACAAAGTAAAAGTATAGTAATATACAGGGTGGTCCATTAATTTAGAATAAATTTTAACAAAATTGCTATTTATTGGAAAGTTTCTGAGATGCAAATAGAAAACTTGGAAATTTTTTGTGAGTGGCTTCGAACAAAAAAATCTGTTAAAGTTTTATGACCGAGCTAACGTACAATAGCGCCCTTTACAATTTCTGGATATAGCTCGGCTATAGATACCTACTCGATGTAGCACTTGACGTTAAATTGAGACTACATCTTCAATTTCGCTTCCACTTTAATCAACAGTCTTTAGATAACTCCACTAAGTACTTTTTAAATAAAACACTCTGTATATTGCTCAATATTTTAACTTAAATCTGAAAAATAACTCTTATTGGAACAGTTGTCGAATTTTCTTTTCATTTTTCGCAGATCCACTTAGCAACCTGATAGATCCTCCATCTAGGCCTACCCTGTAATTTTTTTTAAAAAGCTTTTAAATTCCCAACCCTACTGATTTAGTCGAAGACCGTATTTAACCGAATTCCCAAGCTACAAGCCTCTTTAATATCGGGGGTCGTCTCTATAATAAAAAAGAAACAATGAAGCCCAACTAGTACTAAGTCAGAGGAGAGGAACTAATAACTAGCCCAATCGGGGTAAATTTAATTTTGAGGGCAAGCTGCAGAAATGCATCTTCTTAAATATAGAAAATTCTTCAAATTTTAGAAAATTTACGCGTGCCCGCTTTTTATATTTTTAAACAAAAGAAAGTCAAAACAAACAAAAAAAGTAGAACGAACGAGAGCAAACTTTATATCGTTCGATTCCTTTGAAACTCCGTTCTGTTTTTCGTATTTTTTTTGGTAATTTATTTGTCGACGCCTAAAGAAACAACTAGACACATCTAATAATAAACTAGAAATTATCGTTTCAAAAGCTTTTGTTCCTTTTGCAACGTGCAAGATGCAAATATAGCGACCGAAAATAAAATTTCTGCGTGTCCAGTTTTCAACATATGTTGAATAATCCTTGAACCGGATGCTTCGACTATGTTTTGTATGCACCCTATGATGGCAAATTGCCAAATAGTTTAGAGCAACGACCGACTATAAAATAAAACTTGAATTCATCAAATAATAGTAGGAAAGAGTAAATAATTAAATTATATAATAGGCCCCGCAAAGAAAATTTTGATTATCGAAGCTTTTTTTAGATCTTTCCAACTGCCATACGTTGGTGAAATAATTTAGTTTTACAACCAACAATTGTCACCAATTCGTTTATGTGTCATTTTAAACACTTTGTGTGGCAACGGGCCAATTATTTTTAAACCATTGACAAAATAAAAGGACAATAATTTAATTTTTATGTGGCACTAATTGGGTGACAATTTACCTAAAATAATTCAAAAAAGTGTACCTGGCAGACTAAAAGCAGCGGAGTCCACTGATAATAATTGTGATAACGCCTGGCATTTTCTTTACCCTCAAAACGACTAACGCCGATACCGGGATAAATGACTTCTATTCCCACTTTCATTTTGTATGCTTCTTGTATACTGTATGTAGAGTGAATCCAACAAAAGGTCTCTGAAAAATTTTCTTGTACAGAAATATGGAGCGTAGTAATGAAGTTGGGCAAAGCCGGACATTATAATGTAACTTTTTCCCACATTCAGTTCAAAGGTGAAGAGATAAAAAAGTAATAGATAAGGCATCAAAACAATTAGATTTACGAGTCCTGACTTTGAGTCGCAGAGCCCAAAACGGCTGCTAAAATTGAATATTATGGAGAATAGAGCTGGTCACTTTAGTTACGTCAGACTCTGTACGGAGATACAGAGAAAATTTAAAAAATGTCGACCACAAGCAGAAGTTAATATTATATTATAATTAGAATAAAGCGTGTTTGAAGCTGTTACAAAAGAGAGGATACACCTACGCACGAAATGTATGTCTCACACGCGCGTTTTTAGCCCAATGATGCATATCCGGGCTTGCAACGCCCGACAAAATTGCAATACAGCTACCACTTTTCGTTTTTTAAATTTTTGCTAGTTGGTCTTTTACTTTACACTTTTAAATCAGGAATTCTCAACCTGTTGGAAGCCCCCCCCCCCCGTAGCGGGGCGTGATAAGGCTAAATGAGGAGCTCAGAAATATTATTTAATTCACTGAAAGAAAAGCTTAAATAGGAGATAAGAGAAGTTTAATAATTATTAGAGACTCCCTTTGGCCTATCTTGCAAAGCAAAGTTTAATATTAGAAATAGACACCCTGAGTTATTTTTCTATATTTAGCGGCCACCGAAGCAGCCACCGCCGAAAATCCTGTTTCGCAAAGGTAAGATGTTGAAAATGGTAGTAGTATACGAAATGCCCTTGTTTTCTGTGCAGAAAACTCATTATTTTCCCCTGCCCAAAATTTAAAGGGTGACTTATCACTAAATTGTCTTTTGGTTTCACCACTTGCCGTGAAGTCTATGACGATCCTTCGGAAATATTTTGAAATGGATCTCTAACCCACTAGTAACTTGCTAATCTGAATTGACATAGCTTAAATAAGGAACAGAAAGTCTTTAAAAAAGATAAAAACCTAACAGTTGTGAAACGAAGTATAAGGAGAACTAAGGCACGGAAAAGAGAAGCTGTGCAAAGCGTCTGTAGAAAAAAAATAAGGCTCTACCAGTTGAAGTATGTGGTCGAGAAGATTAAAATTCAAAGATTAGCTAGCCATACACGAACATTCTTTCCTGCAGGAAAAGCAAATCGCGACGGTAATGTAAAATTGATCTGAGACCTATAATAGCCTAGTCAAATAAGACAATCTGAGGGGGGGGGGTCAAAGAATTTTCGAAATTGATATGGTCGTTCGTTAGAGCCTGCAATATAACACATACCTACAAAAAGTCCTAGAGGATGGGTACAGTATCATCTCGTAAACAAATTCACTGTAACCCCTTCTCCGCGCTATATCTCGAAAAGGGTTAAACTTATGGAAAAAATGCCCATAACCAATCTTGTAGCTAATAATGTTTTCTACAACTTTTATAATAACCTTCATCAACGTACGATCCATAGGCGGCGAGTTCCTCGTTTTTTGCAAATAACTATTTTAAATAATTAAGCAAAAAACGAGGAAAGACACCTTTTAAACCTCTCCCCATACCCTCTAGAACTTTGAGAATGTTATAATTCAAGTATAACGGTACCAATTTTTAAAATTCTTAGATTTTTTCCTCAAAGGTCATATTTTTGTCTAATTTGACTGGACTACTACTAGGGAACGTTGAAATAACGCTTTAAAATAAATTCACTTGAAGTGGTTCGCGTATTATATAAAACGTTACTTTTTTAAAAATCTCTTTAGTAGTTGAAAGATGGTTCCCTCGGCAATAAGTTTGTTCATTACTGATCAAGAGTGTTTATTATTATAATAAAGGGTGGTTTGCAACGCTAAATTGGGAGTTAAAAACCGAATTACAATATACCTAAGACGGCATGTCCAAAAACTTACCCAAAAAACCGTCCTTAACACTAGGAGAACCCATACATTTAATATTATCACCCCATATCCTGGAAGTCAACAAAATGGACATGGCACACAAAATAATACCGGTGGTGATAGACGTCGAAATTTTAAAAGTAATATGATCATTTCTTAGTTTATTAATTTTAAACAGTTTGGCAAAGTTTGTTATCCAACTTGTAGCAAACATTTTCAAGTTCGACTTACAACTGATAGCATTTAAATATTTGATTTGAATATAACAAGGCTACTACAAATTTAACCGTTTTCGACTTACTACGAACGTTGAATTCAATATTTAAGATAAGCTCGCCGAAATGCAAATAATTCGTAGAATATTAACGTGGTAAATTATTGTTTGCATGGGAAATAAGGATCATGTAGTTAATATCAACATATTTAAACCACGTAAATATGTAATTTTGAAATTAAACTCGCGGAACGGTTATAGGGTTGAAATTGTTGGGATAAACTTCTTAATCATTTACTGCAACTATTCTCGCTTATCTGTTTACTCGAGTTAATAAGGGATTAAACAAAGGTGAAGATTGCATTAGACGTGCTGGATTAATTAGTAGTAAAATTTAAAAAATGACAAAGAAGATTAGCATTTAGAAGACTTTCTTTATTATAGTTGTATGGTTTCCAAATTGGCTGCTAGTCAATTAAGCTCGTGAATTATAATTTACGATGTTTATATCTATAGGATTAATTAATGGCAAAAATGTTTACACTAAAACCACGCTAATTACCGAAATTTGCTTGTTTTCATTGTTAATACATTTTTCTATATTTAAAACTATTATGCCATCGGTTTTACAAAAAACATGTATAAACAAGAACAGAAAGTTCATTTAAATAATGAGTTGCTCTTTACGGGCTCTTCTCAAGGGTGAAGTGTTTATATTCTGATAAACTGTTTGCATTACAAGACGAGCCAAGAAAAGAAGGTAAGATCTTATGTCCGAATGGAAAATAACTCAAAGTTTGAAGCCTTTTTTGTTCATACGAGCTGGTGAATCTTGCCAAAACTTTACCACACGACTCAGGCTTTAGGTGGTTCGAGAAAATTGGGTTTCTGGGGCCAAACTAAACCAAATACATTTTTTGTGTATAGACTTCGAATATACTATGGCAGGCAGTCTGAACTGCAGAATTAATGATGGTAGACGCCTTTGAAGCTGAAGAAAACTCGTACTGGACGGGCTCTCTACACTAAACTAACCTAACCTAAACCGTTCGAATGACAAAAATACCTAAACGACGTAATTTGCAAGAAATTTAATGTACTTTATTTTTGTATAAAGAGACTTTTCTCATAAAGTGCGTCGTTTTTGAGTTATAAGCGATTAACTAAAAAAACACTTTTTAAGCCAATTTTGAAAGCTTTCTCAAACTTTGACGCGCTTTAGCGCCTAAACCGTTTGTATAAAGCCAACACCTAATATACATAATAAGTAGGAAATTTAATGTACTTTATTTTTGTATATAAAGACTTTTCTCATAAAAAGCGTCATTTTTGAGTTACAAGCGATAAACTAAAAAACAGTTTTTTAGCCAATTTTGAAAGTTTCTTCAAACTTTGACGCGCTCTAGAGCCTAAACCGTTTGTATGGAGCCAGCACTTAAAATACACAATAGGTAGGGAATTTAATGTACTTTAGTTCTGTATGTAAAGACTTTTCTCATAAAGCGCGCGGTTTTTGAGTTATAAGCGATAAACTAAAAAACAGATTTTTTGCCAATTTTGGAAGTATTGTCAAACTCTAACGCGCTCTAGCGTCTAAACCGTTTGTATAAAAATAAAACCTAACATACATAATAATTAGAAAATTGAATGTACTTTATTTTTGTATACAAAACTTTTCTCGTAAAATGCGCAGTTTACGAGGTATAAGCTGAAAACTAAGAAAACAGGTTTTTAGCCTACTTGGGAAGTTTTGTCACATTTAAACGCGCTCTAGCGCCTAAGCTCTTTATACAAAAACAAAACCTATCACACGTAATAGGTAGAAAATTGAATGTACTTTATTTTTGTATACAAAACTTTTCTCGTAAAGTACGTAATTTACGAGCTATAAGCTGAAAACTAAAAAACAGGTTTTTAGCCTACTTGGGAAGTTTTGTCAAACGTTAACGCGCTCTAGCGTCTAAACTGTTCGTATGAAGATCAAACGTAACATACATAATATGTATGAAATTTGATGTAGTATGTTTTAGTATAGAACGAATTTTCTCATAAAGTGCATAAGTTTGGAGTTATAAGCGATAAACTAAAAAGTTCAGTTGAAATGAGAATTTTTAACAGAGTGTGCCGGACAAAATTCTGTTTAGTTATTTAATTATTTTTTCATGCATGTTCATGTGCATGTTTAAAAATTATCCAAGAAGTACACTGTTCGTGTTCTGAATCAGCCTGTACCTAAGGGTATGGCTTGATTCGCTTTTGATAGCCTGTAAGTGTAAATAATCTAATCTATCTAATCTAATCAACTCCCCATTTACATAATGTTTACGTGTTCAATTAGCCTTAAGAATCAAAATATATTTGCAAGAAGTTAGCACAAATTGGACAATTATAAATATGGTCTAAACGCCCACTATTTTTTAAAATTTTCACTGGATCATCAACGAGCCCAAAAATTCTGTCAACAAAAAATCCAAAATTTTTACGTTTATACGGAAGTGACCTCACTTCCTCTTCTTCTTAAAATCGTTATTGCATTAATGTAGTTTCAAAAATCAAATATCTATTAACGCAATTGATGAGTCAAAAAGTACTTTCAGAACGTTACCTAAATTGAGATTTAGTTTTATTTATAAAATATTAAATTGCAGAAAGTGACGTAGCTTACCGAAAAGCCACTTAACAATTTGATTAATCGTACGAAAAACACCAAGATGCCAAATTTCCTCGCAGTTAATCAAATTTACCTTATTAATCCATTAGTTTTTGAAATTATTTTATACAATAAACGGATTTTCATTTCATTGCTTAAAGTGTTTTATAAGTAGGTTTGGCGCCATTGCTAAATTTAAATACAAAAATTGCATTCGCCGCAACTTATACAAGCAACACATAACCCAAAAAACAAAACTTTTCTATCGAGTATCTTGTTTCGTCACTATTTTCAGCTCGGTGTTTACTTTAAAAATTTAAGGTCGTCCACAAATACAACAAAAAAGGCATTTTTAATTCGTAAACATTTAAATTGTAATCCTCGTTACAAATTATAGTGAAGTTAATGATCCTGTACGAAAATAGCCCGTAGCATACTTACTTGAAAAAATAAACAGAAGCACACCCATTGATAATACCTATAAACTTTTTTGTCTTTTTCATTTTTGGAAGTTTCGACTCCGGGATACGCCACTTCTACGCCTACTTTTTTATTGAACGCACTTTTAACCGTATACGTGGAATGAATCCAACAGTAAGTGTTCAGGACATCTTCGGGAATGTCTTTTGTATGAACACAATCGATGGGATTACCGACGTATTGTCTAGTTGTTACTATCAAGCTAAATGCAATTAATGTAAGTACGGTTATTGAATAATGTAATCGAAAAACCGGCGAATCGATGTGCAAATGACTTAATTTCACAAAATGTTTCAGTCCGCGAAAAATGTCCAACATGGTATTAATTTAATAAAATATCAGTCTTCGTTTTTATTTGAGAAAAAACGAGCAAGAAGAGTTAAGTTATTTCTTCCTAATTCGGAATGATTTGTTCATTCTTCCCATCCAAAAAGTCGAATTAATCCTATACCGTAGCATAACAAGAGCCCACGTCCTCCTTCCATCAAAATTAATCGCGAAAATTATTTAAAAAATTTTTGGGTTAATCCATAACGATAAATTATGGTCAAACTATCACAATATACAAATTTACACCACATGCACATTCTCGACTCGCGATACTTAATCACTTTACGTGATATTTTAGTATACTTAAATCGAGTTGTGAGCGTCGAGACGCTTATTTTAATACTAAACTGTTAGCCATGTGCCGATCTAACTCTGTAGTCAAATACCTGCCTTCCTGGAGTTAAAAATACAAAAAGCTATCATCCAGTAATAGAGTTCAGAAAATGAGTTTATAAACTTATAGCAACGACGTACGTTTAACACAATAATTATAAAAGAAACAAACTCACTTGAAATAATAACAAAAATGCTACCCATTGGTAATATTTTACTTGTTTTATCATCGGCTTGGTGGCGCCTCTCATGTACGAGTTTCCAACTCCAGGATAAGCCGACTGATGAATTGAGGACTTTCTGAACGCGTCCAAAACTGTGTAAGTCGAGTGGATCCAGCAGTACGTGTTGAGGACGTCTTCTGGTATGTCTCTGCAAATAAAAAGACCAATTAGGGTCAACTTTTTTGTTTGTTAATGTAATTTTTGGAGACAGTTCTGATTTTACGCCAATTTTTTCATGAAAAAGGTAAGACAGGGGTCGTGGCTTCAATTTTTGAGGTAATTTCTCAAAAATATTCTGCCTAACAAAAATTAGTCTTTTTAAATTCGCGGACGCGAATTTTAAGAAACAATTCTACTCTAATTGTGGGTTAACCAGCATTCATCCACTACGTGAAGACGTCGTGAGTCGTGACATTTATAGCAAAACATGAAAAACTTGCAAAATTTTGTACACTTGTATCTCGGACACCATTAGGTTTACAGAGACGGTATTGGTCTCATTTTGTAGCAAATTTAGTCTACTTTTAAAAAGTCTTGAACGGCCTTTGACGAAAAAATATTCCTTTAGGGTCAAAACTGACAATAACTGAAAAAAGGTCAAAATTTTATCAGTTTCTTGGATTTTTGAGAAAAGTCCGGAGACCTGAAGGCCTGGAGGCCCGGAAGTCGAAAACTTGGATTTATACGCCTTCGTCATATCTAATATAGCCAAAAATGTAAATTATTTGATGCAAGGTAGGACTACTAACTATTGCTGTATTTATTTTTATGTTGAAGTTTGTTCCTAAAACTTAGGCTACCACCTTAGCGTCGCATTGATTAATACGACGCCGTTGGTTATATTTCCGACGTTCGAAGAAAAGAAAATTTGGCAATTTTTACATATTTTAAAAATTTAAATCAAAGAATTTTCTTCGTGTCAGTACAAATGCAATTAAATGTGGGTTGCGCGTAATTAATCACACAGAAAAACCAAATGGCGCTTATATCTCAAATAAGCCATTAAAAACAAAGTGTTCGAACAGATTTATATTCAACGTTTCTAGTTCATCTTCATTTCTCAATTTAATATAAACAAACAACTCCTTGTTTTGATACTACCAAGTGCACATATAAGATAATCGTTCAAACAAAAGCAAAGCAAATTACATCGATACTTGCACCTGAAATTGCTCAAATATTTACATTGGCGACCTAATTTTAAAATTCTTACCTCGAATGAACGCAATCGATTGGATTTCCGACATATTGTCTTGTAGTGACTACAATTGAAAATGTCAAAAGCATGATAACTGTCGCATTACTATGGAGTCGAAAGACTAAAGAGTCGGTCGTCACATGGCTTATCTACAAAAACTCTCGAATGAGTCAAAATTCGTTTAAGAAAAAATATGCGCACCTGTGCAAAAGTATAAACACCTCGTATAATTTCCATCCCTATCGTTCCATCCGCATGGACCGTACGACCTCTTGGTTCACTTCTCAAATCTGGCAGACGTCTCGTGGTTCTTCTCCAAGCCGGCCTATGTCTATAGATGCGATCTTTATAAATTCTGTTACTTACTCTTCCCATTGGGAAAAAATGTCATAATCCAAAACTTTAATTTACAAACTTTTGGCAACCACCGACGATCCATCTCGAAATTTTAAATAGTTACTGAAATACTTTCTTTTCATACTTCGTTCAAATTCGCTACTGATACTTAAGAAGGGCTTCATTCATAAGTTTTCTCTAGTACGAAAAAGGGTAATCTTCGGAAGACACTTGTAAGTCGTCGTACTTAAATAGAATATAATCGTTACTCCGTAAGAGGATATGTATTAAGTTGTCAAAGGGGAGAAAAGAAAAGTTGCCTACTCTTTAATTTTCACAAAAGTAGGTTAATGAGTGTAAGGGTACAAGTTAACCGTTGAAATTATTTAAGTTTAATAAACCAAAAAAAAATGTCTTAATAAGCGTAACAGGTTAATTAAAACGCACGTGAGAAGAAAACGGGTGCTTTAAACTTTCAGGCGTGTGTTTGACACAAATCCAAAATTGTCACGTGAGGATAACACATGTGGGTATAATTGAAAGGATCACGACATGTTTAAATTAACACAAAAGGACCATCACGTTAATCTTCCTTTATACACCGTTTGACACTAAAGTAAAGGTTGTACACACATGTACACCTAAGCCTAGTAGAAACAGAGAGACTATGATGCAAATGAGCTTTATTTTTAATTTGGTCCATAAAATAGTTATATTGGCTTAGCAGTCTCCCAATCTTTGTGTTGCGGCCATGTCTATTCATAAATTAACAAAACACAAATAAACGTTGCGGGATAAAAGCGAAGGTTGAAAATTATGTTTACACAAATTTTCCGGCTCCAGCCTGTAATAACTCTTTGAGATGAAAGTTATTGTTGCATGTGTAACGTCAGTTGTTGAACTTCTAGGGTACTACAAATGCTAAATTTCAGTTAATTGTGCAGTTGCATAAATGTATGTTCGAATAATACGAAGTGAAATGTATTTTTCAATTTGTTGCTCGAGCACACACAATCTTCAATTATCTACTCCTTGTGTGCTTTTTCTAGAATTGAGCTAAAAATATTACCAATTAACTCTCTTGCCGATTTTAACACTTATTTATAAATTTTAATTAAAAATTCTTTACGTTTGCTACAAACAACATTTACTCTATTCGGTGAAAATTGCGTTGGTTTTGTTCAATTCTTATTTCCTCATAAATTGAAATTACGAAATTTCTATACACTTTTCTCATATACCTATTGATATATTTATATAATTTCCTCATAGTCGGCATACAACCTGTTTTTAAATTGTTCGAGGAACGAGAGTAATAATATATGGATTGGATTGAAGCCAAAAACACCACAAGCACTAGTCGACATCCAGAGTGAAAGCGAACGAAAACTAAGAGGAAGGTACATTCGTACATTGTTCTTGATTTAATTCGAGTTAATAATAATATAATTTTATTTTAAAACGACTCTTTCGAAGTGAGTACACGCGAAAGTTTAAATTAACACGAAATTTCAATGTTATTTAAACTAATTATTTTTAGTTTTCGACCTGTTTAAAGTTTGGTTTTAATCGAATGCGGTGTCAAGGTGAATAGAAAATAAAGAAAACTTTCATTAACTAAATCTGCTGCCATTAGACATTAGACTATACTATATTCTTCTTCTTTGGTTGCATTCCACAAATTTTACATTTCAGACCATGCTGACAATGCCTAATCCCTGTCTTAGAGTATAAGCTTAGCATTCGGCTTAGAACTTTTTCGTTACTTCTTTCTATATAACCAACTCAAACTAAATCTACTATCTGTAGACTGTAGACATGGACATGGGCGGCAATTTGAAACTCTTCACAAAAAGTTCTGTGGAGTTAGCTAAATTCACTCGTTTTTCCACATATCTTCGTTCCCAATTTCTTAAGCCATAAATTTTATTTTGCCTACTGGTTCCATCTATACCGACGTGTTTCTCTCTCTATATTTTGGAGAGTGTAGATATGCAAGCCAACCTTTCTTAAAATACAAGTGAGGAATTTGTGGAAATTGAAGCTACTGCTGGAGAATGTAAAAAGCTAATTTTTTATCTTGAGAACTATTGTTGTGGCTTTGTTGATATAGAAGCCCACTGGTATTGTCCTAAGTATATCTTAGAGACAAGAATTGTATTTTATCCTGCATTTTTAGATATTATTTAAAAGTTCGTAGGCGTCAAATTTTAATTAAAAGTTGCCGTTTTAATCTGTTTGTTGTAATATTCTACGCAGGATCGATGAAAAGCTGGAAAGCCGTTCAGGCTTTTGTTTACACCTATATTTCGACAACTCTTATAATAGTTTCTTGAAACGGCGATTTGCTTAATTTTACTCCTTACTCGTCCTCTCTATTAAATAACATGTTGTGATTCGAAAGTCTTACCCACACGTTTCCACTCCACGTTCTACTCCAGCTTAAAGCTTAGCAGAGGAGACTGCTAACAGATTTGCGTAAAGCAAATCCGAGCTGGTGTGCGTTATTTCGGAAAATTCGAGAAGTTTGAAGAACTGGGAGGGAGCAGGGAGGAGAAAACGACGTTGGTCTTAATTTAGACTTTTTTACCTTTACGTGCAAACTTAATTAAATAATATGGACTCTTTATAGAACCTTGAACGACTCCAAAGGCGATAACATCATTCAAGGTCAACCAAACTCAAAAGTGATAGTGATAGGCACGTAACTACGGGGAGGTCTGGGTCTGAAAATCCGTCTGGCCCCGCACTGATCACCCCACTACAACATCATAATGATTACGATATTCGATTGATAAGAGATAAAATTTATCTTGAATAGGGAAGTTTGAGTTGGAATTGTCTGCAATTAGCTCGGTAACACCTCGCTATTATACAACGCGAGGCCGTAGCTTCTTGCACTTAGTCTTTTTTTAAATAGTATGAGAAGTAGAACTCAAGCCCGCAATACTGGGCATCTGCTTATAATGAATGCGTTGAGAAGATTCATTATTTTCTTTGTAGTACAACAGACAACAGTCCTCAGTCTCTACATGCAGGGTCCTCTTAGAGACTTATAATTCCTATAGTATGTAGAAGTTTTAGACGAGATGGTCTTTATGAAGCCCTCTTTGCTATAAAAATCTGCGCAGGCATCTCTGTCTGTATCTTTTCATAGTACAGCGAACAGTAGTCCGACAAATTGGTAAAGAAGCAGTAACTATTTATTTTAATGGTTTATCAATGGCGTTCTCCTGGACCCTGAAAATTTTGGGGAAAGGTTCAAACCCCGTTGATCTCGTTGCCTCGACTACAGCCTTGATGTGACGTAATAAGGTGCACGCGCTTCTATGAAAACTCGATACGATGTTTAAATCTACTAACATAAACATAAGTATATTTTTGTGGCCCACCCAGTTTTCGGCAAGCCCTCCTTATGCCCACCCCCCTAGAAATGCTCTAGTTACGTGCCTGAATAGTAATAGTGTTAATCAACGCTTGTGCTCACGTAAACTGGCTCGTTGAATAAAGTACCTACAAATTTTTAGATATTTTCAGCTAAAAAAATTATTAGAGTCCGTATTTTGGTCAGCATTCCGCTTCAAACTCCGCCGACTATTACCATCAACCTCGAAGGCTGAGGACACCCTCATACAGGGGTGGATGGGCCATGTAGAGCCCATGAGAAAATTCCCGGTGGGTCGATGAAAAAAAAACCATATGAGCCACAGGTCGGTGTTGGTAACGGTACTATGTAGCGCTGTAACCCTAATAAGTTTAAGAAGAGCGCAGTAGCGTAATTATAATGTTTCTGAGGGTTCCGTAGAACCAGACCATGAGTTTCAGACGCCCGGAAAAGAAAGCCAAAAATGGTTTATTTTTGACGATCGACTTCTATTTTCCGGCCCGGTCTACGATTCCCCATTAACCCCTGCCCTCATATCTAAAGAACGCCAAATTGATAAGGCAGCAGCTGGAACGTGTTTAGCTCCGCACGACTAGGCCACCACAGCCTCTTTTACTTCACTACTTCCAAACTACTACTACAAAAATAGGATCTGTATTTTGTATTCTCGTAACTCGTAACGTTTCAGATCTAATATCATTCTCTTATTCTCATATTATCATAATCATAAGCGTTGATAAAATCATATAATGAGCATGCTTCTGCCATCTCTGTACCGTACGTGCAAGCACATTGTTTCCTAGCGCGTTACAGAAGGTGGCGTTAGAGATAAAATCAATTTAAAAAATCGCGTACGCGCGTCATTTTCACGTTTAATTTTTAAGCACATTTTAGAAACTCAAACACATATTAAAATAGTATCTAGACGTTAAAGTTTTTCAATATTGTATTTCCGAAGGAAGAAAGGAGAATAACGGTAAAAATTTGTAAAGTTCAACTCGAATCAAAATCAAACCCTGGTTGATAAGTGTAGAGGGTGGTAGAGGGTAGAGATCCACACTTTTAGCAATCGCTTCAATAACACTGTTGGAAAAATAAAAATATGTAAAATTGTAGTGTTTGCCGATATATTATGACGCTGTAATTAGAATAACCTTGTTTCATGGCGGCGTGATTACAATTTAAGTTTCATTTCCAGCAGAAATCTCAGTTTATGTTAATTGCTGATAAAAACGCTTACTAATTAGTCTTATTTTCTTTGTCAGTGAATAGTAAAAAAATTGAAAAAAGTAACAAAATTGAAATACTTGGGGATTTTTATAAACCAGAATACTCGCATGAGCGCTTGCGACCGTTAGGTTATCATCAGGTGTTCGAAAGCGCTCATGCGAGTATAATACACCTCTGCGAAACAATGCAGAAAAAATATTTGGTTTTTGAGACCTTACACTTCCACAAAACAAACAACAAATTCGTCACTTTGTAAATGTAAATTAACATACACATACACATTATACATTATAGGTAATACACATCGATTGTTGAATTGTTGGGATCATCAGACGGTGAGATTTGAAATTCGGCAATTGGAAAAAGTACCTATTACCTATATAAAACAAAATATTAGAAAAATAATTAAAGAGATATATCGTATGCTAACCCTCTATGTGGAACTACAACTGTTATTTTTTTAAACGCAATAACTTAATCACAATACCTTTTTCCCCCAATTAATCAAACATCAAACATACAGCTCTATAGCTCTACAGATCACGCCATCATTCACAATCACAGGTGCATAACGTCATTCCATGATGTTCTTTACTAGTCTCCACTAATGCTTAGTGGAGATCAGTAATGGTGTTTATTATTATTCACTAATCTAATAGGTTATATTATGCAACTATAGATAATATACGAATGGTTTTCTTTTTATGGGCGTCAATAAGAGATTAACCATTGAACTAAGTATACTGGAGACTTCGTATCCTTCGTCTTACCATTATATACTCAATGGTCTTACCAACAACGCGTTGGAAACCTTCTCAATCGCCTTCTTGCAACCGTCCCATCCTCACAAACACGCTCCGATAGTGCTTCCAGCCCCCTTATATAGATCATTTATGGCTCTCACCTTTTGATATCTTACATTATGCAGCAGATTTACTTAGCACCTCTTTATTTTTGAGAAGCTGATACCTTTTTGCTCTTATTCTCGTAGGTACTAGAAAGTGATCGGAATATGTTTTTACACTACATGCTCGATACTGTGTTGGGAAATGTTTGCAGCCTCTACATGTGAGAGAGGTCCTCCCGGTCTGCTATAGTGTAGAACTTTATTTAAGGGGCAGTGGCCGTCCTCATTTTGTTCCCTTTTATTCCCAAGTGATGGGTGTGCTGTACGCAGTGCACTGTCAAGAGAGTTATATACCGAGAAGACTTGCAAATAGTGCCAGCATTCCAGAACTTGCTCATGGAGGTCTTACTTCCGATAGTTCAACAGAGCTCCCAATCCCAAAGCTTAAAGAGTTTACTATAAAGTAATAAACTCAAAATAATAGTCATAGTATAAGCAATGGGTAGTGTATTAAATTAGTTTACTGCTCTCATTCTATACTATTTGTTTGGATCTTGTCAATCCAATCAAACATGAATTACTTTCCAAACAAATATGAGCAATACTGTAATACAGCCACGTCTTCATCTCGTTTTTTTAAATAAAATAGTTTGAAGCCAGCTCATGAAATTGCTAGTATTGCAAGTTCAAACAAGTGATTTTTATATTGATTTATCAACAAGTACACTAATGCAGAGGCAAAGCTTGAAGTTTTAATTACTAAAATAATTGTATAATTACTTAGAACTGGTTTGTTTTCTAATAGCTGATAAAAGAATACCTATGGAACCAACTGCAAAAAAGTAAACACTTGTGCTATTGCAAATTGCTAAACAAAAATAATCATAGTGAGCTGTTAAAACAAATCAAACAAAAAAAATATTTCGCATTGTTAGATAATGACTATCGTTTCGCTTGTGGGTAATTATAGTAAACTTAAAACTATCAGAGTTCCAACGTATTTCATAAAAGTGCAACAACTGAGAACACCTGCAACTCTAACTCTGAATTCTAACCCATCATTATTGCTAACGATATTTATTAAAATTTCATGTAAGTACATCACTTTTCGCTTCGCAAAGACAACCTACAATTAAGAGATTTGTTAATTACAACTCAAGACTTGGGTACGCATTATCTTTGCTAAAATAAAACACTTTGCCTTTGGGTAAAAATAAAATTTAATAAAATCGTTTATTTTTATCTTAAGATTTAATATACAAATAAAACTATCGTATTAAAATATTACATTGTTTCTTCCTTAATTTAATTAAATTTGTCAACGGATCGATCGATCGTTCGTACGTTAGCTTAAATAATACAATTAGCCACGAACTTATGGACTACATATCTATACAAGTTGATATGTAATTTTTTTTATCATAATGATGTAATGGCAGTCTGGTTTAAGGCAAATCATTATACTAACGGCATTTAATTTGCCAGGCACATCACAGTATATATTTCATGTATAAAAAACACTTTGTAGATGTTGTTTAAGAGTTAAGCCTTGGGTCGCCGTAATTATTTTATCGGTTAAAAAATAACCACGGCGAGCCCAAGTGTAAAACTTAAATTTACTAAGTCTAAATGAGCATTTTGTGCCAAACGAGTATTAAAATCGTTTAACTTATTATCACGAACATCAGACTAAATTAATTTCCTTTTATCAAAAAAAAACGAACTTAAATATTATTCAAATAAATACTGAGATTGACTTTTAATTGTTTTACAAAAATTCGTTTTAATTACTCGCGTTAATATCAATCTTTTTTGCTAACTCCGAAATGACTTCTCTGTAAATTAATGGGTCCATATTCGTACCTAACATGAGAAGAATCCACCAGTCGCCCAAATCGACTTTTTTAGTTATTGCTACACAAATATCCATGGGGATTCCTCTATTTTTGGAATGTAAAATTCGAGGTCTTATTCTCGGGAGTAAAATGATTAGCAATCTATAAACCATTAAAAATGTCAATAAAGTTGCTAATATCATAAACCAAAACCATATAAAAATGTAAGTCTTTTCGTTGACGATATTCAAAGGCAGTACGCATAAGCTGTCGTGTTTTTGAATACTTCCGGTGGCACCGTACTTATGGAAAATACACTTGGTTACTCTTGGAAAAATGTAAACCATAGGATCGAGACGATCTTCTTGCGACGTCTCAGAGAAGTTCATCACCTTCCAGCCGTACGACAAAAATTCGCCGCCAAAAAACACGTTCATGCAATAAAGTTGTACTATGACGTTGATGAGGCACAGCCCTTCGCATATCCAATAACGAATGGCGTACAAGTTGTGTCTCTGAAAAAAAAAACGTAAACATTAAAAATTAATGTTAAAAAGCGAGGATGTAATTTGAATGAGCTGGCAGCTAAAAAAGTTGACTAATTATAGACGAGCGTAACTAGTAATTAATTTTTAAAATATACATAAAATGCGACCTTCGTTTCACACAGTGTGGTAATTTAAATTTCCATAATGTGTAACCGGCGTCTTTGAGGACAACTTATTTTTTGAAAACCCCCCAAGAGCCGATGTGGCATCCTTGGTGGTTTCATCCCCAACCAAATGGGCCACAAAATGTTTATTTTGATGTAATTTTTGGGTGGTTTTTAAAAGAAGTTGGCTGACCTCAGTTTGGTGTCCGTCTGAGCAATGTTCAATGTGTAAATGACCCCTCTTCCTGGCTGCTCGGTGGAATTTTAAAATTCGCTACAATTATTTATGACTCGTCTTGCACAAAGTCTCGTAAGTCTGCCGTCTTATGAATGATAATAGTATTTAATTCGGAGAAACACTCCACCCTCCCAGCTAAGTTTAAAATACTTACTCTGATGTGCTTGATTAAATAGTCGAGCAAAACCTTCTTTTTGGCATTTTTCTCACTTTCTTTCAATATTCCTATATGTAAACCCATAACTAAAGTTCTCATGAGGCCACCTTCGAAAGCTTCCCATAAAAACTTTGGTGTGTAACAAGCGATGGCCTGGAAAAATAACAGTTTTTAACATATTTCGCAATAATACGACCGACCGGAATCGTATTGCTATTATTAAAATGTCGATGTCCTTTTCAAAAGGTATAAAATGTATATTTTTAGTTTACCTGAAAAAATAAAACGAAACAGACCCATTGGTAGTACGTGTAATATTTTGGGGCATCGTCTTCGTCGTAATCGTTATGTATACCAGGATGAGCAACTTCTAATCCAACCTTGAAAAAGAAAGCTTAATTATTATAATACCTAAGACCAAAATAACAGGTTATCATCTTAAAATCTAACATGAGACTTAAATTTGAGTTATTATTTGTAAGACCATACATCAAAATTATGAAATTACGATTTTTTTCCACAGACCAACTTGTCATAATTTTCATCTCCGTTTACAAATTTCTTGATTGTGCGCTATTTGTAATAAATTTTTCTTACAACAGACAAGATGATGTTATTGATGTGTAATGAAAATTAAGATTAATGTATGTATCATCTAGCTCGTGGAGCAAATTTTTAATAAAATAACAGTTTAAATAAGATGAAGTCATTTTAGGTGGGTGTACTGATTCTAGCAGGGAAGAATTCCTACTAGCAGCAATTATTAACGGCTTCCTCTAAAGTCGAAAATACGTGTGCTCTTCTGCTCTTTGTTTTGAGATACAAATTAGTTCCTTATCGGGCTCTATCGTGATTCACATCAGGCAACCAGAGAAAGACTTTTATGGGAAATGAAAGGTTTGTGGGGTAAGCAAAAGATTTGAAGAAACCAAACAAAGTTTAAACAAATCAATGAGAGGCCCACAAAACTATTATATACCCAGGTATATCTTGTAATATCTTGGTATTCCACTGTTAACTAATAAAAACAAAGGTCCAAAGCAAAAGCAACAATTTCCACGATTTTATTATGCATGGGCCCCAATTTTGAAAGGTTTTACCCTCAACCGCTTCTAAAACCCATATTTTCATTAATAGTTCAGAAGGCAGCGAATACTTTCATTAAACCATAAAGTACCATGCAGGATGAAAGAGGATTGCAAATGAGTAATAAAACCGACCGTCTGTCTGTTCAAAATGACAGCATTAACTTGGGGGTGACTCGAGAACAGTGGTTTCGAGAACAGAGATTTTGGTTCTTTTTTGGTTTTTCGCTTATAACTCGAAAACTATACACGTTATCAGAAAAGTTCTTCTATACAAAACTAAAGTACATTAAATTGCCTACAAATTATATCTCTTAAGTTTTTTTTCTCGGGCAAGCCATTTAGGCGCTAGCGCGCGCTGAAATAAAACTTTTAAAATCGGCCAAAAAATTGTTTTATCGCTCATAACTCGAAAACTACCCACTTTTAGAGAAAAGTGTTCCTATATAAAAATAAAGTAAATTCAATTTACTACAAATTATGTATCCTAGATTTTTTTCGTCAAACGAACAGATTAGGTGTTAAAGCGCGTTGAAGTATATAAGAGTGAGTTTTGAAGTTCTAAACTCTAAACTCTAGATTACACGAAAAATTGCATTTTTTGTGTAGATAGAGCTACTACAATTTTCGGTATAAAAATTTTTCGCGTGCCCTATGTGGTTTAGTTTTACCCCCAAAATCCACCCTTACATACTTCAACACACTCTAGCACCCAATCTGTTCGTTTGACGAATAAAATCATAATTTGTAGGAAATTGAATGTACTTTATTTTTGTATAGAAACACTATTGTCTAAAGGAGCGTAGTTTTTGAGTTATAAGCGATAAACAAACAGGGTTTTTTTGGAACGCGCTCTAGTGCCTAAACTGTCCATATGTGAAAAAAAAACTTCCAAATATAGTTTGTGGGAAATTTGATGTACTTAACTTTTATATACAAGTACTTTTCTCCAAAAGTGTGTGGTTTTGAAGTTATAAGAGAAAAAGAGAAAAGAGGAAAACCCCACCTTTCTCGAGCCGTTTCTGAGTCAATGCAGCCACTTAGGAATGGCAGACGACCAGTTTTGTTACACCGTTGCTATGTTCTTTCAGCCTGCATAGGTCAAAATCAAACATTTTCTATTTTTTATATCGGCATTTTGCCTCCCGCACACGCTACGTCCGATTTACCCTAAACTTCAACGCGCTCTACCACCTCAACTGTTTATTCGATAAAAAAATTTAAGAAACATAATTTGTGGGAAATTGAATGTATTTTATTTTTGTATAGGAACACTTTTCTCTAAAAGTATACGTAGTTTTCGAGGTATGAGCGATAAAACAATTTTTTAACTTTAACGCGCGGTAGCACCTAAATCGTTCACCCCAGAAAAAAAACTGAAGATAAATATTTTGTAGAAAATTTAATGTTTTATATTTTTGTATAGAAAATTTTTTCTCATAAAGTATGTAGTTTTTGAGTTATAAGCAAAAAACCCGAAAAAACCCAAGTTAATGCTGCCACTTTTAACAGGCAGACGGTCGGCTTAATTATTACAATGTTCTATCATCCTGCATAGTCAAAACCTTTCTACTTATGGATGGTTTAGTAAAAGGTTAGTCAATGGTAGTGGTGTTTGATGCCTCCAGGACGACTATAACGAACTTATAAATGATCTCTTGATGAGGTCTGAACTCCAGACATTATAAAGAGACCAACTACCGCAGTTTAGGAATCCTAGAGTGAGCCTTTATCCATTAATCCAACTTATTGTAAATCATTCAAACATTCCGTTTGGCGTAAACGAAGATAAATATCACCTTGAAAATTTTGTTGAAGATAAAAATTGTTTATTTTTAGTTAGGAATAACTGCTATAAGCGTGCAATTTTATCAAACTTAATGCTTACAAAATTATTCCATACTAATCTAAATATTTACATGAGCATTTTTCGTGTAATTTAATCATTTTTTTATAAAAATATGTCACTAAGCACTAAGGACAAACATTAGGATGCGGTTTCAGATTGATGTAACCATAATAAATAGTCGTTATTTCGAGGAACTTGCAAAGAGTAGACCAAATTTCCTTTCACATAAAAGAATTAATTTTGTTACAACTAATCTGTTAATAAAAAAAAATTTATAACGTCATTTAAAGTATAATTATTCCAGTTATTTATGTATTTATTAAACACAAAATTTGTCGTTAACTTTTATTAATCATTTCCCTTTTAGAAAAAACAATAGGAAATTAAAATGTAATTTCGGATTGTTATTTGGCAACTACGTGAAATTATGTCACCAAGTGGGCACCTATTGTTGCTAATTTATTTTCTCTCAAAACAAGGTAAACCACAGAAATTAATGTCATTGAAAATAGTATACGTGCAATTTTCTAATTTCTAAATATATCGCGGAATTGTGGAATGTATCAATTTTTTTTTCTACTGTAATAATAACGATGACCTCTTTTTATCGCGCTTGATACGTGATCAACACTAGGGTGCGAAACGTCCCAGGTATTATAGCGAAGGCAATGTGGCCAGCACTACAACACCGCTCCTACCACCTATTCTTATCAAAATCGACCAATAAGAAGCCCTCTGTCAACGCACAAAATGTAGTTAATGTTGGTAAAACATGTTTCAGTTGGAATGGTCTGTAATTGAGAAGGAGAACATAGAACATGATATTTTTGTTTTAAGATACAAAGAGTAATATATCTCGGACTTGTTTTATTTTTACATTTCAAGTTAAATTGTATAAGAATCTCATTCTCCTCTAATGTTACATTGAGACCAGGAGCAGAAGACAATCCTTTTGAAAAGTTTCCATTTCACGGATAACAATATTAATTTGTTTATATTTAACTTTAGAATAAAGTTCTATTAGTACAGACCTAAATACTTATCAGTTATCCGACGTCTTTAGAAGAGATAAGCAGTGCCTCATTACGCACGATGTTTAAAAATAATTAAATTTTGAGTTGTTTTCGATGCAATAGCTAATATTAATTTCGGTCTTTGATTTTAATGTTAATTGGATATAACTTTAAAATACTTTGTGCGTAATTGCATAATTGCAATTCAAATTGGGTTATAAAAATAATTACAGTTCAAAGGTTTACGTAATTTAATAAAAAAAGCTTTATATCGCTCTAGTGCCCAATGATAACATATTATAATTAATTGTAATTAAAATATGCAATTAAATAAAAAATGGTCACTTGTTAGAATAAAAATTGTAATTTATGTGTAAATAAATGCGTTTTTAAGAGAGTGACAGTGGACTTTTCTTATAATTAAACGTTTGGGCTGTCATCATAATCCCAATCACAAATTATCATTATCAATTAGTAAATTTACGATTATTGAAATTGTAATTTGTAATAGATAGGAGAATATAAATATTTTCTCCTGTTAAAACACCGCTCAATTGTGGAAAGCCATTCAATAGAGACATGGAGATGGGGACAAAACATGCTTCATCCCGCTTCATCCGCGACAATTAAAAATTCCATTAAAGAGTGAGGACTCTCTATATACGTCAAGATGTACTGAGTACTGAGATTACTGTACAACTCGGTTTAGGAACGATGCTACGATGCACTAGATTTACTAGATGAAGTTGACGAGACACATTAGGGCCATTAAAACCATTTCTTAAGTAGGGGGACATAATATTATTATATTTGTCGTGTATAGCTTTGCTAGAAATATGCTAATATAATTTTGTAAAGTCTATTAAATCATTAGGTAGCCAGATTAATTCAATTTCCAGTTCATAGTTCATCAAACTTTGTTCGATTAATTGAGAGACAAATCAAAAGGTCATTCATGGTACATAATCATGGTGTTGTAAATTTGATTAATATAAACAAACAAGATTTTGCCTTGATTTAAAAAATGGATTTACATATTCACAAGACTTTAATCGTATTCAGTTCGAAATTCGATACAAAAAATAGGGAAAAAACTCAATTCTTTCACACTCGGTAAGTAACATACTAATGAATGCAAGTATGTATGCCAACTTTTTGTTCACGGAAGACTAAAATTGTGTAGGAATCAGAAACAAACAATAACAATAAAGATATAAAATATCCGGAACTACTGAAAACTGGTAGCGGAACGGCGGAATCGTAAAAGCGGAGGCGGAAGCGGAAAACGTAAAAGGTCGTACAAGGAATAAAATTAATTTTTCGCATTACTTTTGGGCCACCCTGTACACTTTAGGCAGATATGTGATGACTGAACAATATGACTCAAAATGGCCAACGGGCCTATTTGACTATAATTCGATAGGTCACGAAGAATCGGCTTCAAATTATTGGAATTTTAATCAAGTTTACACATAAATTCCTCTTCGCGTTTCCTGATAAAAATAGAACAGTTGTAAGACCACTAGCAAAAAACTTATTAATTTTGAAATTTACAAACCAAGGTAATAGTTCAAAGTCCGTCATTGTTTGATGATTCAAATTTAAAGGTATACTGTGGCAAAAATTGCGCAATCGTTGAAAAAGTGCAGTCTTTCAATTCCCATAAAAATAGATTTGTGAAGTCACATTGATTCTTATCATATCGTTTGAACTATTTTAAAATAAACCTTGACTTATCGATTTTGCTGATGATGGATTATGAGAAAATATAATTTTAAAATAAGCAGCTATTTATTATTTATGCACGTGGATAATTTGTATATTACAATAAATTGCAAAAATTCTCGAGAACCACCACAGTCATCGACTTGTCAAAATTATCGAGGGCGGGGCGGCCAAAAAATTGGCACTTGGCAATTTTGGATCGAACAGATGATCATTGAGGAGGTGTTGGAGTTTGGTCTTATACGAGTATATCAATTGTTATAGGGAAGACCCTGGCCCCTTGTTCATTCGAGATAATACAGGACTTGCCCATGCGAATTTCAAAGTCATAAATAATTATCAAAGTCCCTAATTATTTTAGAGCAAAACATACAATATTTTTTCGTAATTGAAAACTGGATGAAATACAGACTTCAGTTTGGAGGTTTTGCACAACATCTAAAATGTATAGTCGTATCTATATCGAATAGTTACGGAGACCCTGCACAAATCTTATTATGGGAAATTGCTCCAGATCATTTGAATGGAATTTTGTCATTTCATTGCAATCCGTGCGTTTGATGTAAAAAAACCTAAAAGACACAATTTGTAGGAAATTTAATCTACTTTATTTTTGTACAAACACATTTTTAGCAAAAATGCGTAGTTTTCGAGTTATAAGCGATAAACTAAAAAACAGTTTTTTAGCGGATTTTGGAATTTTTGTCAAACTTTCACGCGCTCTAACGCCTAAACCGCTCGTCTGAGACAAAAACCTAAGAGATATAATTATAGGAAATTTGAGGTAGTTTATTTTAGTAGTGAAACACTTTTCTCGAAAAGTGCGTAGTTTTCGAGTTATAAGCAATAAACCAAAAAACAGTTTTGTAGCCGATTTTGGAAAGTTTGTCAAACTTTTAACACGCTCTAACGCCTACACCGCTCGTCTCAGAAAAAAACCTAACCTAACCTAAGATAATTTATAGGAAATTTGAAGTAGTTTATTTTAGTATAAAAACATTTTACTCGAAAAGTGCGTAATTTTCGAGTTATAAGCAATAAACTAAAAAACAATTTTTTTAGCTGATTTTAGAATTTTTGCCAAACTTTAACGCGCTCTAACGCCTAAACCGCTGGTCTGACAAAAAAACCTAAGACATATAATTTATAGGAAATTTCAAGTAATTTATTTTAGTATAGAAACGCTTTTCTCCAAAAATGCATATTTTACGAGGTATAAGCGATAAACTAAACAACAGTTTTTAATCGATGTTGGACTTTTTTTCGAACTTCAATGCGCTCTAGCGCCTAAACTGTTCGTCTAACAAACAAACCTAAGAGATATAATTTATAGGAAATTTGAAGTAGTTTATTTTCATATAGAAGCACTTTTCATGAAACGTGCGGAGTGGTCAAGTTATAAGGAAAAAACTAAAGAGTAGCATCCCACCGTTGTAGTCTCTCCTAGGTTAATGCTGTCACTTAGGAGTAGCAGGCGGTCGGTTTTATTACTCATTTATGATGTTCTCTCAGCCTGCATGCATTGCTAAAAATTTTGTACTAATTTATATAATATAAAGTGATATAATGTTTGCTACTAGCTCTTGGATTATGTCCAGTCAATCAAATTAACCATAGAGGTTTGTGCAGAGTCCTTTGAAACTTTTCAACTACCAATTCCTATGTTTCAAGTCGCAGTCAACAATACAGTATACTGTATGTTTAGAATTCTTAAACTACCCAAAATTTTGGACAAAAAAGCATTGGACCCATCCATTATACAATTATACTATTCCGATATTTATTCATTAATGTGTTCGAGGAACAACTCGAGTTGTAACTCAGGCTTCCAGTCGAGAACATTCGAAAGTTGTTCTACTTCCAAAACTTGTACCATTTGACTTGATTTAAATTACCTACAAGTTCAAACACCTTTTTTTTTAACGTGGTAAGATTATATTGTTACAAAAAGTTATTAAAGTTTCAAAAAGACCTGGTATTAGGTATTAATTCAAAAAAATTTCTTAAAAAGACTTTCACTCCTTATCGATTTTTAATTTGTTTTCGCTTTGCATTGAATCGTTACTAATTAACATATAATGGTATTGAAATTCGGTAATTTGAATGGAAGATAATGGAATTTCGCATTATTTGTAAAGAAACGTGAGTTTTTATTCAGTTTCTCAATCGACCCGTTTAATAAATGCGGGAAAAAAGTTAGTTAATGAGATCAATACTATAGTAAAGGTTGCCACCCTCTCGAGAAACCGTCTCGAGATGCAGTTCATAGGATCATAGGTCAGCTGTTTTACCTGTCTCCTAAAAGCGTCCGGCATGGTAAAAGTGGACGATATCCAACAATACGTATTGACGACATGTGTCGGCAAACCACTAACGATACATTGAATCGGATTTCCAACATATTGGGTAGCCGTGATGACAAGACTGCAGGCCATCAAAAGCACCGTGGTGAAAACATTATGGAGACGAAATATGGCACAATCGGTAACGATGTCCTGCCACTTCAAATAGTCTTTCAATCCGCCCAATAACTTATACATATTTACTGTTTATCGATTTGTTATTTATTTGAGAAAAAAAAGTCACTTCAATTAAATCATCGTGCACACATTTAGTACATGTGCGCAATCATTTCATCATCACTTTTTATTAAAATTGTCCTTTTCAAAAACACCCACACTCATTTTTCACAAAATTTTTAACGATAGTGCCGATTGGCGCACTTTTATTTAAAAAAAATGTATTCGATTACGTTTATATTGTAACTCAGTCGATTGGATCTCTTTGTAGAATAGCTTGCTACTGAGTGCTGCCCCCTCGGTTTCAATATTCCCCACTACGCGAAGTACTGACGAATCAAGTTTTCGAACTTTAGTCGAGTCAAACATTGTTTTGGACTGCTGTTTTCTCATCTATATCAAATCCGGGTGATACGAGCTGTAGTAGTAGTATTCCGAATAAAAGAGCAGATGTTAAATATTACAGAACTATTGCTAGGGGTAGAAAAGTTTGTGTCGATTTTTATTTGTATGCGTCTATTATACGTGTATGGGGAATCGACACGGCTATCTGGAGATTTCAACGCTAGATAAAAGCTCTACTTGAGAAAATATTTCTTCTACTTCAGGTTTAAGTTAGTTAGGTACATAAAAGAACTTGTAATTTTTAATCGTTCTAGTTGCCGTTCTAAGGTCACTTTGTTACTTTGTTTTATGTAAGTTGCTACATATGCGATATATGCAGCTAATCGAAAAGAACCGTGACCTCACGACTCACAAATAATGTGAAAAACAAGAAAAGAGTATCGAATTTCTAAAGAAAATTTACGTAAGGCTTTGATGCAAAAAGAACTTCAAATGTAAACTTTGTAAGCACGAGAGGGTAGTTAAATTAATTTTCCGGAAAATATGTTATCGAAACAAAATTCCTAAATACCGATTGCATCAAATTTCATAATAAAATATTCTTATGTCACCTGAATCCGAAAGGTACTGGTACTAACTGGCCATGCAATAGCTCGCGTTGGTCACGCAATTTATTAAGTTCAATCAACTTCCCATTCAATTAGTCAAACTTTAAAAATAACAATTTGCGGTCGTTTTCCGCCTTAACGAGTTTCCCTTTTTAACATTTTAACAAAAAATGTTTTTAAGAAAGTCGATGATTCAATTTTTGCCAAATTTCGCAACGTGACGCAAAAGGCCACCTCCTCGATTGCTCGATTCATCGAAACGAGTTCGTCAAACTTAACACCCGCAAGGTGCCCTTTTCGATGTAATTTTGAGCAATTTAAAAATTGTATACTAACAAATTAATGTAAAGCTGGTTTTGAATGTATGCCTCTACGACGGCCTCTAGTAAAAGGTGAACAACAAAAGCCTTCCTCTTCTCTTACCTAGACGGTCATCGACCCACCGAAAAATCCACAAGACTTTGTATACCTTACAAAAAATTTAAACCATCTCAGTTAAAAAATTCGCCAATAAAACAAACATGTGGAAAAATAATAACTACACACTAGTTAAGTCATCCTTGCAACATTCTTTGTGCTTGTGCCATTTTAGGTCGTCTTATTCCGACCAGAATTGCCACCTTGGAACTTTAAATTGACCTCCTTTCCAAGCAAACGCTCGATTAATCGCAAAAGTCGAGTTAAACGAAAAAGGACTTATAAAGAAAGTTTATTTCGAAAAAAAGTTGATTTTCGTAATTTAAAAAATGCTCACGTTTTAATTTAATACGCATGTCTTGGACTTTCGATAAGCTCTAACCAGGGTTCTCCGTGCACGTGTCAAGCATCGTGGAAGATAGTTTTGATAGTACTACGTTGACCACGACGTGTGTAGGTACTCATTCATTACAGTATTTTTTGTTTATTACATCAGATCAGACATGCATTATGAATTTAGAATTTTACTCGTACAATTATTAAAGTATTTATTTTTAAATTTACATTCGGAACTATAAGTTACTGGTATTTAGCTCCTCCTAAGAAAAATATTCAGAGCAGTAATGTGGAAGAATCATAAAGCGTAAAGCACGGTGGAATAATCCATAATCCACAAGCATAATATAACAGCTGCTGAAAATGTGGGTCTCTCTGTCTCAAAACTCAAAATTCTTCTCATAATCCTTACTTAAATTCGGGAAATTTCAGTTTCCTTATTAGGCCGTACTCGAAATTGAAACATAACTTCGTGCTACTGGCTCCTGGCTCGTAAGCCCTTAGCTCTCTAATGTTTTGGATTTTTCAGCCATTACAGGAATTTGAAGAGACACAATCAAGTGATTTGTATATGAGTAATCCCTCTTTTGTCTACCAAGTCTTCATTACTGGTTGGTCTCTGTATGAAAACGCAGATTTTCTATTATTCGCTCAACTTCTATACATAGTTTGTTGTTTGGTTATGTATAATTTACTGGCAATTTTTCTCTTCAATTCATGGAACTAGTTCCATGGTTCAATTGCATCTTTTTATTCTCTGGAGCACTTAAGAAAACTCTAAAATCCGATATGACTATTAAACTACTATTTCTATGAGAATGACCGAATGATGCTTCCAACTTTACTTCTGGAACCTTTACAACTGTCTTTAACAACTGGCTTTTCTGACTGACTGACTGATTCACTGATCCTCTCTTCTCTTCTGATTAGATTAGGCTGTCAAACCTTAGAGCCGTGCCTTTCCGAAGCCTAGACCTGTTCGACTCGTCTATAAATTGGCAATAAGAGAGTATTCTCTCTGATCCTATTCGGATCTGATGGTAGGTCGCCATGCACTGGCATGACGTCTCAGTGCAAAACGGCACAATCAGAACTAAGTAAAGAAAAGCAACTCACAGTTCCTACCTAATTCTCACTTGAAGTTAGGCCTCTTTGAATGCACGCGCTTTTAAGTTACGTGTTGTGTATTAGGTCATGATACATCATAATATTTTGTGTGTTAGTTCGTATTGTTATCAATTAGTCGGGGACCTAATCTTTTTCACTGCCTTATCGCACTCTTATGTAAAGATAAATTTAATCGCCAAAACCTTGCAAAGCTATGCATCGTGATAAAGACATAAAGATTGCTACCGTTGTAGCTATCCGACTTTGCGTTACTGACTCAGCCCTCCAACACGCTCTGGATGTATCACTGAAAAAGTCTACTGATCTTTTTACTAAAGTTTTTAGAAATACTAGATCATCTAAAATCCAAGCTGAATGATTAATATTAAAGACTCCGGACCTTCATAGAGAGAGAAGGGGGGTGGAGAAAATAAGAAAGAGAAGCGGTGCACAAGGAGCGTCTCTCCCGAGCGTAGCTCTTTTAAGAGTCATCTTTTTGACCTCTAACAAAAGTTATAGAGCGTAAAATTCTCTTCCAGTGGGATTTAAAATAATATTTACAAGCGTCGTCTTTCTCATGTCAATTAATGTTAAACTTTAAAATTTTAGTTTCAAGTTACGGAACCAGCACATGAAGCGTCTCTCCCGAGCATAGCTCTTTAAAGAGTCATCCGAAGACTCTTTGACCTCTAACAAAAGTCATAGAGCGTAAAATTCTCTTCCAGTGGGATTTAAAATAATTCTTACAAGCGTCGTCTTTTTCTTGTCAATTAAAGTTAAACTTAAAAATTTAGTTTCAAGCTATGCGACCATCACATGGAGCGTCTCTCCCGAGTGTAGCTTTTTAAAGAGTTATCCGAAAACTCTTTGACCTCTAACAAAAGTTATAGAGCGTAAAATTCTCTTCCAGTAGGATTTAAAATAATATTTACAAGCGTCGTCTTTCTCATGTCAATTAATGTTAAACTTCAAAATTTTAGTTTCAAGCTATGCGACCAGCACATGGAGCGTCTCTCCCGAGCGTAGCTCTTTCAAAAGTCTTCCGAAGACTCTTTGACCTTTAACAGAAGTTAGAGAGCGTAAAATTCTCTTCCAGTGAGATTTAAAATAAGTTTTACAAGCGTCGTCTTTTTCATGTCAATTAATGTTAAACTTAAAAATTTTGTTTCAAGCTATGCGACCAGCACATGGAGCGTCTCTCCCGAGCGTAGCTCTTTCAAGAGTCTTCCGAAGACTCTTTGACCTCTAACAAAAGTTAGAGAGCGTAAAATTCTCTTCCAGTGAGATTTAAAATAATATTTACAAGCGTCGTCTTTCTCATGTCAATTAATGTTAAACTTAAAAATTTTGTTTCAAGCTATGCGACCAGCACATGGAGGGTCTCTCCCGAGTGTAGCTCTTTAAAGAGTTATCCGAAAACTCTTTGACCTCTAACAAAAGTTATAGAGCGTAAAATTCTCTTCCAGTGAGATTTAAAATAATATTTCCAAGCGTCGTCTTTCTTATGTCAATTAATGTTCAACTTCAAAATTTTAGTTTCAAGCTATGCGACCAGCACATGGAGCGTCTCTCCCGAGCGTAGCTCTTTCAAAAGTCATCCGAAGACTCTTTGACCTCTAACAAAAGTTAGAGAGCGTAAAATTCTCTTCCAGTGAGATTTAAAATAATTTTTACAAGCGTCGTCTTTCTCATGTCAATTAATGTTAAACTTAAAAATTTTGTTTCAAGCTATGCGACCAGCACATGGAGCGTCTCTCCCGAGCGTAGCTCTTTCAAAAGTCATCCGAAGACTCTTTGGCCTCTAACAAAAGTTAGAGACTGTAAAATTCTCTTGCAGTGGGAAAAAATAAATTCTATATGCGTCGTATTTCTCATGTCAGTCACAAATCCAAATTTACATATTTTATTTAGACTAGAAACTTAACCAAACGTTTTATTAAACTATTATTTTATTTTTTATAGTACCTACTTATAAGAATTTTTGGTTCGTCATTCATTTACAAGACAAAAATTAAAAGCTAATTCTGTTTGTTGTTAATTTTTTTTAATTGCAATTCGTTTATTTAGTTTTTAACAAATAAAACACCATCGATGTCGTACAATTAATGAAAACAAGTAGATAATTTATTGCAGTTATTTGCATAAATGTTTATAACAAACTATATACCTACTCGCTCTTTTAATGCGTTTTATGTAAGTTCGCTTAGTGATAGTTACATGATTTGAAACGTTTACGTTAATGAGTAATTAGCAACATTATTTTAATTACACCTTTCAACTGTTTTGTACCTACGTAAATTGAATTTAAATTAAATTTAGCTAATTAAATTAACAACGAAACGATAAAATATGAAGTAAAAGTACGCATGGGCTCTATCTCTATACCATTGCCTCTATTACCTAAAGCAAAAGATACAGAGACTAAAGTAACAAAATGAGTTTTTCAATTGCATTTAATTATAAAATTGACCGTTGAATTTGACCCATTTAAACCTGTACTTTCGTCATTGATGTACACAAACCATTCTTATCCTGTTATTTTAGTTAGTTTATTTGATAATCCATTTTAGTCATACATGATGTTATCAAGGTTATACAGTTATACAGGTTAATAAATAAACTAAAATTTATGCCCTTCCTACTATTCTTCTACTAAAGTCAATGTCAAATTTATAATTATTTCATTATTCTTTCACAAGTTTTAATTAGGTACGTAATTTACCAATTAAGTCGATGTAAGTATAGATTACTGGAGTTTCAAAATTAAACAGCTCTACTCGAAAGAGAACTAACTACGCAAGTACCTACCCAAGTGGCAGGTTCGGATTGTCCCATGAGATGAGAAATGCGAAATAGTAGATACTTGCAGGGAAGATTCAAAATCTTGCAGAGCTCTCTGAATTTCCCTTCTATTCTTTCAATAATGACCAAAAACGTACCTTAATGCTTTTTGCGTAAAATCATTGATTGAGGGTAATCCGTCTACCGTCAAACCGTCAATCAACAGTAAAACTGAAAAAATACTAAATAAAATGCTATTTCAAGGCTAATTTCTACTTTTAACAATATTGGGGTTGGTCCTGTATACAGAACTAACATTTGGGTAGACCTACACCTACCTACCATGATGTCTACGATCCTGATCTTGCACCCTTATATCCTACATCCATTATACTATCATACTAGACATCTGCTGGTATTTGTTCAAAATAGTCAATCCCAAAATTTTGACCAGCAGTTTTAACAACCTACCCCGGAGCCCGGAGTATAGAAAGACCTCTTCGACTTGTTTGTTCAACTATTTTACCAACCCTCATAAAATATCATTTTGGCCTTGACTCGGTGCTTTTAGGGTTTTAGGAGCAAAAACAAGAATTTATAATAATTTGAAAGTCACAAAGTGAAAATAATCATATACGTACAGCATTTATTTGATGGGCTTATCTTAGATGGCTTATTCAGATTTTAAAATATTTTAAACAAACTTGAAGTGTAATACAAACATTTCCTCTTTTTATAAAGATTATTCATGTAATAAACATCATAAGTATTACGCTGTTTTGTTTATTTATTTACTTTTTGTACTTTTAACATGCACCGTTTATTTGAAAGCCATAACGTTACAAGCAATTAAAATTAAAAGGGAAGTAGTTGATTAGTTTCAAAAAAATAAATAAAAAAGTTTTAAAACCATGTTACTGCTACCAGTAAAGTTTAAAATAATAAACAATATCTTGACAAAAAGGTCATTGTTCTTCATTGACCGTGCCGTTTATTGCCTCAAGACGTATCTTCAAGTGCGTATGTGAGTGGAAGAATTTTTTTCCAAATTGTACGTAGGCATTACAAATAAACTAATTACGTTGTTATAGACGTGTTTGAAGAAGTTGAAGCAATTTGTTATTGATGTTCATGGAATTTAGCGGAATCGAACCCACGACTAAGTAGTTGAGGTTACGAGTTATAGTTACCACTTGGTAGTCCTTGTAAATAGAAAAATTCAAATCTTTTGTTACATAAATAATTAAATATTTGAATAATTATCAAGCATTAATTACGTAAAGCACTAATTTAAAAATTTAATTACAGTTAAGTTTACTCTAAAATTAACTTTTATGACTGCTGATAATTTAATAATTATTTTTTGGTACTAACAACTAACAATTTTTTAAGGAAGTGTCTAAGGTTATAATTAATTTTAAAATCAGGAACATTGTAGTAATTATTGCAATAATTAGACATGTAAATAACTTTTTTTACTGTTTTATTGACTCAAAAAATTATGACATTATTAATTGATTGCTATTTTTAATGCAAAAGACACTAATATTACAACGAATAGTACCTGTGCTTGTGTTAATATAGTTATCACTTATCACTCGTCATAAGGGCCGTCTTCGGGTTCTGCGGGCGTCGCAAAAAAACTGTGCGTATCTGCGTATCATCTAGAAATGATCGACATGATCTAGAAATCGAAGTTTGAAAATGTGAATTTGCCCCCAGTTGATACTTCATTAAAATATGTTAATTTGGATTTATTAGCTTGAAACTAAATTTTTTAAGTTTAACATTAATTGACACGAGACAGGCGACGCTTGTGAAAATTATTTTAAATTCCACTGAAAGAGAATTTTACGCTCTATAACTTTTGTTAGAAGTCAAAGAGTCTTCGGTTGACTCTTTAAAGAGCTACGCTCGGGAGAGACGCTCCATGTGCCGGCCGCTAAGCTTCAAATCAAATCAAATCAAATCAAATCAAATCAAATCAAATCAAAATCAATTTATTTCCACTCGAATAAAAAAATCAAACAATAATAATAATTGGAGCAATTTGTGGAAATATTGTTTTGCCCAAATATGGCGAACCATGAGCGTGGGCAAAAACGACAACTTTCAACAAACTATACAGTATTAACAGTAATATACAACACAATCAACAAAAATACAATACAATTCGGCAACCATGGCAAAAGGAGATGCTACTAAATCACGCAGTAGTCCACGAAAGACTACACAAATATCAAATATGAGAAAACAATATACCAATTTATCTTACAATTTCCCAATTCAAAATTAACACTGGAATGCATTCATTATTCCAATACACATTATATATATCTGGATATGATACAGGGATTTACAACACAAAATAACCTATAATTCAGTAACATAAAAACTCAGTAAACCGGGCCAGAAAACAGCCCCTCGACCTCCTCCCCAGTCAAGGACCTCAGCCACTTATGCAATGAGCGTGCAAAGCTTTGCCTGGAACGGGTAGTTTTGACCTCCTCCGGTAAGAAGTTGTAAATCCTAGGTGCGAGAAATAAGTAGTGTCTCTGTCCAAATGTCCTTTTCTGTCTGGGTGTAAGTAAGTCGTCCCGTCGTCTGGTTAGGTGCAAATGATCTCTTTGAGAGTGCAAGGCCCTGTCTTGGTGAAATGTTATAAGAGCAGTCTTTATATATGTTTGTCGAATGTTTAAGACCTTACACTCCTCGAACAACATGTCTGTCGGATAGCGTGGGGGTCTTTTGTTAGCTACTCGTAATATTAGTCTTTGTACTTTGTTGATAGGGTCGAGGGCAGTCTTATTTGTTCCCCCCCAAGCAATGATCCCATATGCCAGAATTGAATTTACCAGAGCGTAGTAAACAGTGTGCATAGTAGTCTTGTCTAGTATTGTCCTTAGTTGTTTAAATGTGTACACGGTCTTTCTAAGTCGTTTAGTCGTAGTCTGTATGTGGTCAGTCCATTTTAGATGTTTGTCCATCACCAGTCCAAGGTATTTTACGCTATCTTTCGCTGTTACTGCTTTACAGTTACAGTCAAGTTCGTCGTGGCATTCGTGAAGCTGTAGCGTAAAATGAGGAGACGGGAGACCCGAGGCAGTAGGTGAGAATGTTAGGTAATTTGTTTTGTCGACGTTAAGGGTCAGAAGATTTAAATCAAGCCACCTCTTTACCGAACGAAGTCCCCTCGATACCTTCCCAAATGCCTCATCCCATGTTTCTCCACTATAGAGAAGGACGGTGTCGTCGGCAAAAACTGTTGTAAGACTGTCCCTTGACCAGTCACAAAGTTCGTTTATGTAGGTTAAAAAGAGTGTCGGACCCAATATGGAACCTTGGGGTACGCCAAATGTTGTAGTTTGTCTTGTACCGTTTGTCGTGTCAATTGTCACGTATTGTTGTCTGTTATATAAGTAACTTTCAAACCACTTTAGTGCGAGACCTCGTACTCCGCACCGATACAGTTTTTTTAATAAGATAGAATGCGACACAGTATCAAATGCTTTTTTAAGGTCTAAGAAAACCCCAATACATTTGTAGTTCTTGTTGATGTTCGCGTGGACGAAGTTTGTTACTTTCAGTATAGCATCTCCTGTGCCCATTCCCGGTCTGAATCCGAACTGGTTCGCAGATATGAGATCATGCTCGAAGAGAAATTTTGTCAGTCTGGTTTTAACGGCCTTTTCAATTACCTTAGACATGAAGTCTAGTACCGAGATTGGCCTATAGCATGACGGATCTGCGGCATTGCCGCCTTTGAAGACTGGAACCACTCTAGCAATTTTTAATTTAGACGGAAATACTCCAGTTTCGAAACTTTTATTTATAATATAACTGAGTGGTTCCAGGATATATGGTTTAATGTATTTTACCAGTCTTGGCTGTAGGCCGTCAGGCCCGGTGGCACAGTCCGCTCTTAGTTTGTCTATCAGTTCATTAATCTCGTCACATGTAACAGGAGTCAGGAAAAAAGAATTACTAGGTCCATTTCTGTTTGTCGTCAAGTGTTCGTTATGTACGTAATCAATGTCTAGTTGTTTGTCGAGAATAGCCTTAGCTAGTTTTGAGCCTACCTGTGAGAAATAGTCGTTAAAAGTGTTCGCGGCCCTTTGAGGGTCCCGGGTGACGTCTATTATGTCGATGTCGGTATTGATTGTATGTGGAATCGTCTTTTTAGCCCGTCTAGCATCCAGTATTTCTCTGACAACTTTCCAACTTTTACCCGCGTTTCCACCCGCCAGTCTTAACTCACGTGAGTAGTGACGCACCTTGGCTTCTTCAATTAACGCGTTCAGCCTATTCCTATATTTTCGATAAAATTCCTTCAAGTCAGTGTTAGTCGGTCGTTTCAGCATTTTTTGGTATAGTCTGTTTCGTTGTCGGATTGATGTTAATAGTCCACGTGTAATCCAAGGTTTTAAATTTTTGTCCGTGTGTCGGACATAAATGTCCTCAGTACTAACCTCTATATAATTTTGTATTATTTTATTAAATAGGTTGTAGGAGGAATCAACGTCATTTTGGTTCGTAACTTGTGTCCACGTTTCCTGAGATATGTAACTGGATAAGGTTGAAAAGTTTATGCGAGTGTTTTTGAGAGACGGAGACGGGGGGTTTGTTTCGTATTTATAGAAAAAAGTCAAAAGACTCATGTAATGATCGGTCACTGTAGACTGGAAAATTGAGGCACGCACCTGTTCACTTTTGAGATTTGCCACAAAATGATCAATACAGGATTTAGAGGTAATTGTTTCTCGTGTCGGTTTTTTTATGCAGTGCGTTAGACCAAACTCTACAGTGAGGTTTAAGTAATCTTCGAGTTGTTGATGCGGATTTGATCCGTACGTGTTTATGTTCGTATCACCCGCGATAATGCAAAGTGACTGTCTACTTTGGTAAAGAAGTTGCCTCAGTGAATCCAGAAATTTATTTATATCATGATATGAGGGAGACCGATAAATAGCATATAAGTCCAGATTCTTGTTCCCTACTTTAAGTGATATTCTCAAGCAGTTCGCCTCGTCGACGGGAGGCTCCATCATTATTGCTCGCAGGTGGCATCGCACATAAGCTACCACTCCGTCATTTTGCAGACAGTTATTCCTTGTAAATTCCACTGAATACCCTAGTAGAGCCCTTGGAGCAAAGTCAGCACTGATCCAGCACTCAGTCAAGACAATGATGTCAACTTGTAGTTTTAAGTATTGTAGCTGTGTCACTAGTTGGTTATAATTTTTGTTGTAGCTTCTTATATTCATGGAGAGAATACAGAGACCACATTGATTGTCTATCGTCATATGTTGTCTTAGAATGTCTTAGAATGTCGCTTGAAGCTTGAAACTAAATTTTTTAAGTTTAACACTAGTCGACATGAGAAAGACGACGCTTGTGAAAATTATTTTAAATTCCACTGGAAGAGAATTTTACGCTCTATAACTTTTGTTAGAGGTCAAAGAGTCTTCGGTTGACTCTTTAAAGAGCTACGCTCGGGAGACACGCTCCATGTGCCGGCCGCTAAGCTTGAAACTAAATTGTTTAAGTTTAACATTAATCGACATGAGAAAGACGACGCTTGGAAAAATTATTTTAAATCCCACTGGAAGAGAATTTTACGCTCTATAACTTTTGTTAGAGGTCAAAAAGTTTTCGAATGACTCTTTAAAGGGTTACGCTCGGGAGAGACGCTCCATGTGCTGGTCACATAGCTTGAAACGAAATTTTTTAAGTTTAACATTAATTGACATGAAAAAGACGACGCTTGTAAATACTATTTTAAATCCCACTGGAAGAGAATTTTACGCTCTATAACTTTTGTTAGAGGTCAAAAAGTTTTCGAATGACTCTTTAAAGAGCTACGCTCGGAAGAGACGCTCCATGTGCTGGTCACATAGCTTGAAACAAAATTTTGAAGTTTAACATTAATTGACATGAGAAAGACGACGCTTGTACAAATTATTTTAAATTCCACTGGAAGAGAATTATACGCTCTATAACTTTTGTTAGAAGTCAAAAAGTTTTCGAATGACTCTTTAAAGAGCTACGCTCGGGAGAGACGCTCCATGTGCTGGTCGCATAGCTTGAAACTAAATTTTGAAGTTTAACATTAATTGACGTGAGAAAGACGACGCTTGTACAAATTATTTTAAATTCCACTGGAAGAGAATTTTACGCTCTATAACTTTTGTTAGAGGTCAAAAAGTTTTCGAATGACTCTTTAAAGAGCTACGCTCGGGAGAGACGCTCCATGTGCTGGTCGCATAGCTTGAAACTAAATTTTGAAGTTTAACATTAATTGACGTGAGAAAGACGACGCTTGTACAAATTATTTTAAATCCCACTGGAAGAGAATTTTACGCTGTATAACTTTTGTTAGAGGCCAAAGAGTCTTCGGTTGACTCTTTAAAGAGCTACGCTCGGGAGAGACGCTCCATGTGCCGGTCGCATAGCTTGAAACTTAATTTTTTAAGTTTAACATTAATCGACATGAGAAAGAAGACGCTTGGAAAAATTATTTTAAATCCCACTGGAAGAGAATTTTACGCTCTCTAACTTTTGTTAGAGGTCAAAGAGTCTTCGGTTGACTCTTTAAAGAGCTACGCTCGGGAGAGACGCTCCCTGTGATGGTTGCATAGCTTGAAACTAAATTTTTTAAGTTTAACATTAATCGACATGAGAAAGACGACGCTTGGAAAAATTATTTTAAGTCCCACTGGCCATTATGTCATTATCAGCTAAAATGTATATGAAAAGAAGAAAGTTCAAAGTTGCCACTTACTAGTGCCCAATACATGTTTATGTGACTGTACATAAATTTCAATTATGATAATTACCTAAGGTAACATAAATTATTATACACTTTTCAACTTTTAAATCTTTAAAATAATTAAATTATTACTAAGAAATACATAATCAGTAAATTTTTAAATTAGTAGGTAATCAATCGTTTGAAATAAACGTTTATTCAAGGTTATAACATATAACAATAATTACAAACTTCTCTTATTATAAAAATATTATAACACGTTCTTTTCTACTCATTTCGAAATTCCATTACATACTAACCTTTTCTGTTATTGTTAGTCACCATCTTGACTTAAAATGTCATCGAACAATCGAATAGCTCGTTGTTTATAGAGCCTCTTTTGTTTATCTGTAAGTTTTCTTAAATCTGGGAGTAAACTTTTGAAAAAGTGTAAGTCACTATCGTCGTCGAAGTTGGCAACACGACGTTTGTAACTTTCGAACTTTTCACTTTCAAATTCGTCCGTTTTCCCACATCTACACCTTTTATCTTCCAAATCGTTATCATAATATTCGATGTCAATGTCGTCTTCCAGTTTCACGGAATGGCTCTCAAAAGTTTCGAGATTTAAATTATTAAATTGGGCCGTTTTGTGAGACGACGTCGGAGGATTTTCGTTACTGTCGTTATTGAAGTCGCTGCTCGAGTCTCTTGAATCTCTATTTACATCGTTACTGTTTTGAGAATCGTTAAATTGATAAAATCGCGATTTTGTGAAAGGCACAAGAAATTGCATAGCTTCGGCTAAATAATACGGCTTTTTAACCTTTTTAAAATGTTCGGAATCTCGCATTTTGTTAGCCCTTAATTCGCGCAATAAAGACACTCGAAGGCATCTCCAACGCTCTTTACATTCTTTGGCTGAAAATCAAAAATTAGTTGAAACTTTTGCAATTAAAAAAAATGCTTAAATACGGCTCTGTTTATTTATACCTCTTACCGGTAGCGTTCAATTCGTCCGCAATTTCTTGCCATGCACGTTTTTGGGTTAATTTATTAGAATAATCGTTTAAACTCGGATTATACACGACCTCGTATTTTTTCACGACGTTCACAAATTTGAGATTAAATTCCGGATCACTTTTCATTTTGACGTTTGAGAAATTTTTTTTTAACGAAACGTTTCTCGTTTGTTTTATGGAACTAAAACTGCTGCATGTCGATAAGCTCGAGCAGCTGTTTCATGTTTCAAGCAGCGCGTTCTGAGTCTGCGTAAAACACAGGATTGCATTAGTTTATTTTTCGTAAATATTTATCAGCCTCTTTCTTCAATAAAAATCACAAATAATGTAAGTTCAATTCAAATTACAGCCTAGAAAAAATTAAACTAGCATTAGCCAGTAAACTTCTCACTTTAACTTCCCCAGTTTCTCCTACACTTTAGATGGAATCTTTTGTTCTTCACAGGAAAAATTAATGAAACCTTGATAAATCGGTTTAAAATAGGTCGTGTAGCACATACCGTTGGTGAATTTAGGAGAGGCTAGGGGGATAGAGTCGCTTGATTATGAAGCTCTAATCTGGACCAAATGGATACTGAAAACTCGGTTGGCTAGATGTAGATGTTCATCGGCGTTCCAGACGGAGATCTTTACGATCTTCTAGTCTAGAGTCTAAAGAATCCCCAACCCCGCGAATAATTTTAGAATCTCAGATAGATCATTGAGAACTCGTGAGAAGCCGATTTAAATGTTATAAATGGGATCTTCGAAAAATCGGACCAAGAGCTCTCTGCGTGACAGATAAACTAAAAATCGGACACTAATTTGAAGTTTGAGGTGCTGTTGCACTTATAGAAGTGAACAGTGATAGCCAACAAAGTGCCTCGTTCCTTCACTATACCTATTGCAAAGATACTCCAATTTGTGTAGTGCTCCACATTTGGTGTCATTGAGAAACGATTTTTTGAGCGCTTTATTGTAATAAAACTTGACCTGTGGTTTACTTGGTACGGCCCTGAATACGTAAGACTAGAATAACAACAAATTACGAAATCATATAAAAATAAATACGACCGTTAAGATTTCAATCATAAATTCATTGAACTAGTTACTCGACAGTCAACCCGTAAATAACAGTAAATTGCACCAAATTCAAAAAAAAATTGCGATTTCGAAAAACTTCTTGAAGTCGAACCAAATTGTTAGAAGCGGGCAGTACTTTGGAACAAATCCAAGAAAGGCGAGTTCGGCCGAAAAAAGGCAGGGTACGCTAGTAGTTTTGCATTAATCTTTTCCTCAACTTCTTTTTATTTACCTTTTGAAAAAAACAGGTCTTCCTGCGGTATTCTCATCCACGGTATTTGACCCTGATTATTCTGTTGCTAACTGGTTTTCTTAAGCAGTAAATCAGATTCTTGAGACTTTTCAACCTGGTACCTACTAGTTACATTCATAAATATTTTCTTACACAACACGTTACCAACTTTATGCTTCTGAAGACATTCTTCGTGTATAGTCAATTTGAGGACGTGAGGTATATTTATTTCGAGAAGTTAATAGTTAATACATAGGTCAATGAGTCAAGAATGCAGATTGAAAATGTCTGTCTTGAATGCCCTCTTCTTCTTTTGCTTTAGCTACCATTGTTACGTATACTTTAAATCATTAATTCTTCGCTTTTTATTAATTTATAACTGTTTTGACATGAAGATTTGATTAATCTGTTAGGAAAAGATGTCTTTTTTGCCTTAAAAAATAGTCGTATTGTGATTAATGATTGTTAATTTATGGTCTCATTAATTCGCCAAGTTTTTGCACCGATCCTCTTTCTTCACACCAATGAGACTTCTCAATCAGACTCTTTCAAGAGAATTATTTATTTAATACTTGAGGTACATAAAATAATATAAAAATATCTGACTTAATACTAATTTTTTAATTACGAAAAGAGAGTAACATAAATAGGAACTGTGGTAAGTAACACCATCGTCGTCCTTTGCCTCTTGCTACGAGGTCAATTTTTGGCAGTTCGCGAAACTCTTTCTATAGAGCTTTTTGGCGTAATTTTGCAATCGATTAAAACCTAAATTAATCACAGTATATATCTCTAGTAACCACATCGGCTTAACTTAATTAAAACCAAGTGGGTTACTAAGCTTTCGAAGAAAAGTCATCCAATTTCTTCTTGTCCGAATAATCATTTTCTGAATCGTACGCGTCTATCAGAGGAGGAGTCTCGGCTTCTTGATCTAATTGTTCGGCTAAACCGATAAATAAGTCTCTAAAAACGTATCCGTCCATATTTTTAGATAAATAATAGAGGAAGAGCCAATCGGTGAAATTACAGTAACGTGTTACACGTAAGACCTTCCATGGATTTAATTTACCCGGACATGCGTTCGAAAATACTAATTCATTAAATTTTTGACTTCTCGCATGAAGTAACACAGTTAGTGCTCTCCACAATACTCCTAATGTTGTAACAATAAATAGAAAAACAAACCAAAACCACATCATTGTGTAGATTTTGTCGTTAATTACGTTAAGGGCCATGACACACATTGCGTCGTGTGATTGAATTGAACCCGATGGACCGTACTTATAAAAGGTGCATTTTGTGACCTAAAAAGAAAATTAAATTTCCCAATTATCGATGCACAAAATCAATTAAGTAACTTACTTTAGGAAAAACGATATCCAAGATGTCCACACTCGACTCCACGCCGTTGGCTATAAGTTCTGGCCCCAAGTTCCAAAATTGTCCAGACAAAAATTGATCGGTCATGTAAAATTGAAGTACCACGTGAAGCACGTTGAGAATCTCGCAACAAACCAATCCAGCAGACCAAGACCTATTTATGTAAATTCGACTAATGAAAGTTTTACGAATTTGGGCAACTTTATCGTCGCGAGCCTGCTTGGACGGTATTTTGTTCTTTTGAACCGTTATTTCTTTATCGTGAAACGCAAACGCCGCAAATTGCAACCCATCAACTAATCTTCTCAACCTTCCACCTAAAACAAACTTATGTAGTTTTCATCCACAGACGAGATGTGAGTCGTAGAAACGCACCTTCCCATTTCTTCCATAGGAGATGCGTAAAATAGAACATGATGGCTTGTCCAAATAGAACGAATGGTACCCATTGGTAATACGCATGTCGTTTGATTGGCTCGTCCGAATTTACCCCAATTGGGCCTACTCCTGGATGAGCTAGAAACTTGTCGTCTAGTAAGGACTCGTTTTCGTATTTTATCTTAAAAAATTCACCAAATGAAAAGTTTATCGAAAGTTTTTAAACAAAGCATATACTGACCACTGTAAATGTTGTCGTGAAAAAACAAAATGTGTTCATCACATGGTCTGGAACACCTTTATCACTTATGCACCGTATATGTTCCCCGATGTACTGCCTCGATGTGACCAAAACGGTAGCTACTAAAAGCATCAAAGTGGTGATCCTGTAGTGCAATTTAAATATCAAATTGTCGATATTGTAAGCGTGCGGCCTTATTTTAAAATTTTTATTTAGTTGCTCGAACGTCTTCAACATTTTGTTTCAATCTAAAACAATTGCTTTTAATAATACTTTCACTTTATTTTTAAGTCATTTGTTTAATTAGTCAAGTATGCTGGTTCGACCACACCTACTTGGATGATGCTTTTAAATAACGTCAGTCTTTTTAAACTTGGGAAAATGTAACTTACTTTACGGTCTCACTTAATAATACTGATGTTCACACTTATAACATATACCAAAATGCAACTTTAAAACATTTTTATTGAATGGGTCACAGTGGGATAGTTCTGTTTGTTGAGTATTGAGCTACTGGACGTATTCAATTAGAACAAATAATTGAAGCTGATTTAAAGTTTGAACTGCGCTTGGCTTATACACTTTTTGAACTTTGATATAACTACTTAATTTTTTTAAGTTGGAAATATTTAAACAATGCTTTATTTTGTTCTACTTGTTTAAGATAAGATTCATTATCATTTTCGGTATTATTAGTGTCACGTTTTCATTAAAAACCTTCAAAAATTTTCCTGAAAACTCCAGAAGTAGTCTCGACGATTTGTTATTCTGACGTGAAATGTGTGTAGAGACCTAAACGAGTAAAATATGGTATAGTTATTGAAATTATAATTGTGCAAGGCGGGGGGTTATAATGTGTAAACATACAGTGGCTAACCCAGCATGGGTCTTCTGTTTTAAATAAGATCATGTATTGAGTTTCTCATACTGGTTGAAGGAGCGTATACCTTTCTTACATCAGCAACAACAAATGAACATGATTTAGAGCGTGTAGGCATAGTGTGAAAAACTTGATCATATAATATTAAATTTCATACGAAAAAGTAGATTCCAATTTTACACCCATTACCGCCAATTAAAAGTATGCAGTACCACGTCCACGTCCACGTCCACGTCCGTTCCACGTCTAATACAAGAAAATATAAATAAAAATTGTAATTTCTTCCTTAGTTGATTGCAATAGTTTTCTGATGATAGAGAGGCTTGAGAGGCATGGAATGGAGAAATGAAAATTGCAATAAATGTTTTATGATCGAGTTTGAGTCAACTCTATATTATGGAAATCGGCGAAAATCTTGCCAATTGACGTGATGGTAAAAAAAATAGAAAACAAATGATTTTAATGGCGAACAATCATTAATCTGATGTCAAGTTAACGAACACCTACATCAATTGTCATTAATCTGCTAAATTATTTAAAATTAACCTGAGAAAATAGAAACTTAATAGACATAAATTACAAAAATTTGCACTCATCTTAACTCAGAATCTCTGAAAATCAACAAATTCGCAACTTTACAAAATAATTTTCGTATATTTATAATCAGAATTCGGAATATTAATGAAGCGGTTTCGACAATTTTATCCATAATTTAAAACTCGACGAATATTTTTTATTTACATTGACATTGACTTGTCGCTTTGTGTCTAGAAAAATAATTTAAATATTCTAACGACTGCACGATTTGGCGATTTGGCCACTCATAAGCTAATAGGTGGATTTTTTCTTGATGCGGTGTGAGTGGGTATTGAACTTGCGCTTGTGTATCTGCTTATAAAAGCATTCAAGTTACACATGCAGATCTGAGATCTCCACTTCGCTCTCAAATATGCATCGAGAATGTCACCTCTGTTCTTCGGTCAACTACCTATTTCTTCACAAACTTTCTGACCCCAGAATTGAAACTACGAGTTTGCGGAGTGAGAAAATCGCAGCCGTCTTAATATATTTTTAAATTCGACACAAAGGGTTATAAATTATAAATAATGCGCCATTATCGAACTCATCGACTCTATTACCAGCGTTTCTAATCTCTCTTGTATGTGGTCTTGTGTGTAGATGTGGTCTCGTGGTCTGTGGTCAGGGCCGGCTTGGTGCAGACTGCAGAGGTGCTATGCTCGTCGACGGCCACCCAAGTGTCTCGGCTTGCTCTGGTCTCTTTTTAAAAATAAATAAAGCTCTAAAAGTGGCTCACGGTAAGACCTTTGTAAAAAGGGCGAGCCGTGGAACATCTTTGGAAGGAGAGAGGCATCAATAACAAATCCTTCAGTACTAATACGTATGGTCATTAGTGCCAGATGTTTTCGGAAACATCGCGACTTTTCGCGCGAAAACATGTTACAACCAAAACTTTCTGCGTGGACGGCCTTTTAGGGGAATACATAATTATCGGCTGGTTTTATTAAATTATATTGTATAACATAAGTAGCCAAAAACAAACTGAAAACATAATAAAATTACTATTTGGGGGCTTAGTCACTATCAACGTCAATTACTGCTTGCCATTTGCTTGGAAGACGGTCGATTCCGCGAGTGAATTTGCTCTAGGGTTTTGAGGCAATCCACGATTTGACATTCTCAGTCAACTCCTCCAAATAGTCATAGACTTTGTCAACTTGCCATCTTTGCAGCGAGTGCTTGGTGTGGTATACCGTAGAGGCCGTAGAGGCATAAGCTTCGGCATATGCCTCGGTGGAAGTGGGAGAGTAGAATGGGGCAAATGGAGGAGCAAATCTCATCTCTTTCTAGCGATGATTCGATCGCACAGCTTTTGATATGAGGACCAGCATTGAAAAACGATTTGGTTCTTTTTGCGCGTTCTTTTCAAGCCAGATACACGTAGCTGTTGAGGTTGTACTGTCTTTGGCCATTTCTGTCCGCGATTCGCCACTCCTGACGCTCATCATTATTATCATTACACTAATAATAGCAGTGGCTGTTGGAGACGATCTCCCAGTCTTTAGACAATTTTTATCGAATTATTGTGTGAATGCGATTCTTACCTTAAAAGAAAGCACAAAACTTACTTTTAGCAAACCAACGCAGCGGCGAACTATGGGTTTGCACACGGACGGACGGAGACCCACGACCGAGCCTGGATGTAGTTAAATTTATAGAACTAAGGCGGAGAGTTTATCATAGAAACGGTCCACTAGATTAATTAAAAATTATTTTTTGCGTCGTATATTAATTAAATTGAAGTTCACTATTAGATACACATTTCTATTAGGAGTAACATCCTTTTGACTTTGACTTACATGCGGATGTCCGCATAGATAGTGGATACACACGACATATGCAGCGATAACCTTCAAAAAAACGTTATTACAGGAGAATAAAAAATATACATAAAAAAGCACTTTGAAGTATGTACTGAAGTACAATAAAAAGACAAATTACAAAAGATATGATATGGCGTATACTGGCTCTAGTTAAAAATCGCACGAAAGAGCTCTAAATGGGCCGTCAACGCGACAAAAAGCTCATTCAGCTTCTTCACGAAGCGCATCGGTCTCCAGCATCGTGATATTCGGCCAAGACATACCTTGGAAGGATGACAAACGATACTTGATGAGACTCACCATCGACAAAGTCTTCACATGGAAGCCCCACATCGAAAGAGCAGTCGCTAGAGCGCGAGTCACCTACTCCGTTCCCTACTCGCTCTTCTCAGGAGCAACCTTGGACCTCAGAAACAAGTTCCATCTGTATAAGACCGTAGTCCGACTCATAATGTCATAACAAGGGTAATACGCCGCTCTGTTATACATCAAGAAAATGCAGACACTTCAAAACAAGATTCTAAGAACCACAGTCGACGCACCATGGTTCTTGCAGAATCGTAACATTCAACAGGACCTTAAGATGATCAGCATCCAGGAATTCGTCCTAGAAGCAGCAGTCAAGTTCCACGAAGCAACGCTGGACTACGAGAACCCCACTATTCAAGGACTATGGAGTTACAACGTCAACGAGACTAGACTCCGGAAGATACCCAACCAAGTTGACAACCTTTAACGTTCGTCTCAGGCGAACCAAGTAAAGACGTGTATCGTCAGCGACACAGCGACTTCGGTCGCACTTCTCAATTCCAGTAATTCTAGTTATACCCATGTTTTCTATGTTCCAGATTCGACTGATGAAGGAGGTGCAGGACCCAGCCCATGGAACTCCTTAGCCATTTCAAGATTCACGATAAATAGGTTGTTCGGGCTCTAGAGGAAAGAGAATGATTGTAAATCGTTAATCGTCCTTTTTCTTGCTATATTTCTAATTTGCACCAGTCTGCATCTTTGATAACATTCCAAATTTAAGTAGGACAATCGTTTAATAAAATGGAGCTCTAAACGAATGGTTTGGCCTATATTCGTATAAGACCTGATGCTTCTTACAGCTGCGGCACTGACTTGAAGGTGATGAATCCTAATCGTTCTGTTTTAAGTAATAATAGCTATACCGTTTAATTCGCAATACAAATTACATTCCACGCGTAAATTTACCTTTAAACGTAATTATTATAATGAAAAAGGCAATGACTCTTCTGACGGAGGTATTATTTACAATTTTTAAATTTTGTATTATTAGATGAATAATCAAATAACGTTTGATAAAAAATAATCTCATCATGTCAATTACCTTTTTAATAATTCAGAGTTCAAAAATTATTTAAAGTCTAGAATGAAAGATCTTTGAACCTTAAAATATTTTTAAAAATACTGTAAATGGATCGTAATTGCTTCAATTATTGTTGGAAACGCAACGGTATAATTTGAGTTACCTTAAAATGGTATTATAATATACCTTCATCCATTGTTGAGAAATCTCGCAAAATGCCCGCTCTAACCAACTAATTCATTCTTAAATATTAATAATTTTTTAGAATATTACTATTAGACCTCTTATTCCTATTGGGGTACCTCGCAGTTCCGCTCTCTTGTCGTTAGTAATCCCAGGAGGGTAAGTTTTAGAACATTTTAATGATAATCGCAGAGTGCGATGAGGGCTATTTGATCGCTTTCCTGGGGGCCTCGCAAACTACGCTACGACGTGTTTAAATTAAAAATTACGTTGTGTGGTTAAATAACCAAATAAAAATGCCTATTTTCATCGATGACAATTAATAGCTCTTTAGTACGCCACTGTCCTGTTACTTGGTGGTTTTTAAAAGATAAATAAATTAAGCTTTTAAAATGATAAAACAACTTAATCTACCATAAACAATTAGAAAAGTCTAATTCATCTCGGATTATTAAATCTCAATAATCCTTTTTTTGAGCGCTAATCGATCGATTAATAAAATGTAGTGACGTTTTTGTTACCTTTTTATCTCTAAAAATTTCAACGCGACAAGAGACTAATCCACCTACTTCATTTTAAATTAAAATTCGAAAGATAGAAGTCAAGGAAAGTCACCTTTTTTGAAATTTTTGAACTATGGAAGGTATAATGGCTTATACCTCCGACGAAGTGTACCTGATGACTCAACATTTCAACAGACAAAGCTATCCGGATTGATCGGACTGCATTCCTACGGGTTTACTTTTACAAAGTACAAAACGTTTGAGGGATTTAAAAAGAGTGTGTATTTTTCCAAAAAATTTACCATTGTTTTGTCGTCTCGCGAGAAAGGATTACTGGGAGGATTTTTCCTAAAAGAATTCTAACCGATGTGACGAAAATTACTAAAGGATGTGGTTTTAGGGCGAATAGGTTGATTAATACGGTTTTTTAATGCAGGATAGCGTAATACAAATTGCATTGCTAAACAATTACGTAGAAGCATTGGTAAGTAGCTATACGAGACTTCTTCCTCCTTCCTCGTCTCCAAACATAAGCTCTTGAGCTGCTATTTGAAAGCGTTCGACTTCGAAGTAGTTTTTCTTTCCAACAATGGTACAGAGGCGTCCCAAATAAATGTTAAGAGTGCTTAAAGGTCCAAATTGAAGACACTAAACTAAAGATGCAGAATCATTAACCTCGAAATTGCGTTTTAGGTCCATTATCGCTCATTCAAACCGCGGGGTCATAGGATTATTAAAAAATAATCAATAATTTGAATTAACTGCGTCAAAACTTGAGCAAAAACAGCTGCTTACACGTTCAAATACGAGACGATCAGCTGATAAGGCTGACACTTGTCGTTAGTACAGTAACAATAGCATAGCAATTGCGAGTATGTTGCTCTATTTTTGTTATTCGAGATAAACTATCTAGGACAAATAAATAATTTTTAATTGTACATAATCCAAACATTTAATTATTTAAATGAGTCAAAATTTAAAGTTCCAAGCATCGCGTATTCAGAATTTTAAACTCGTCCAAATTAGTTTTTCAAAAAATCGAATTGCAGCATTGCAGCGAGATAAATGTTGCAAAAATTCAAGTTCACAGTCAAATTCTCACGTAAATTACATTTAAATTGAAAAAAAAAGAACTTGCATTCTTTGTACTTAACGATGCTCCTTTTATTATAAATCCGGCGAGTCCGGAGTTGCACGCTCTCGACTCTCGATACTACTTTCCATTGGAACTTGTGTAGAGGCTAGTTAGAGGGGCTCCAATAGATGGCTGCGAGCTCCCTACCAAGCATCGAGCGTACCTTGCCCCCCTCTTCAAAACATCGTGCCCAGTTCGAACATTCTGTAGTTTGCTTGCAGTGAACAGTTAAATACATACGATGAAAAATTAATAACTTAAAGACTGTAAAAAAATAATTAACCGATCAATTAGTGCGTGTTTTTTTTTTGTGAAAGATAGTTGCGGTATAAGAGCGATCTTGTGTTATCAAAATGTTCGATGTGTTTGGCTCCGTTAAGGGGCTGCTTAAAATCGATGCAGTTTGTATCGATAATAACATTTTTCGGTTGCACTACAAAGCTACCGTTATTATTTTAATCGCCTTCTCGTTATTGGTAACGAGTCGCCAATATATTGGAGATCCGATCGATTGCATCGTCGACGAAATTCCTCTCAATGTTATGGACACCTATTGTTGGATTTATTCCACGTTTACGATTCCGAACAGGATAACTGGACGCGTTGGACAAGACCTCGTACAGCCCGGGGTGGTGAGCCACGTGGACGGAAAGGATACAGTAAAATACCATAAATATTACCAGTGGGTTTGTTTCGCTTTGTTCTTTCAAGCTATGCTATTTTACGTACCACGTTATTTGTGGAAGACGTGGGAAGGAGGACGTATCAAGATGTTGGTCCTCGACCTTAATTGTCCAATTGTCAACGAGGAGTGTAAACAAGATCGTAAAAAGTTGTTAGTGGATTATTTCACCACAAACTTGCACATGCAGAACTTTTACGCCTTTCGCTTCTTCATATGCGAAATTCTCAACTTCGTCAACGTGGTAGGCCAAATATTTTTCATGGACTTCTTCTTGGACGGCGAGTTCAGCACTTACGGTAGCGACGTCTTGCGTTTTACCGAAATGGAGCCGGAAGAACGCAACGATCCCATGGCTAGAGTATTCCCAAAAGTAACAAAATGCACCTTCCACAAGTACGGTCCATCGGGATCCGTGCAGAAGTTCGACGGTTTATGCGTGCTTCCCCTAAATATAGTCAACGAAAAAATTTACGTGTTCCTTTGGTTTTGGTTCATAATCCTCAGTGTTTTATCGGGCGTATCGTTGGTGTACCGCGCGGTCGTGGTCGCGGGCCCAAAATTACGTTTGTATCTGTTACGCGCTCGCTCACGCCTCGCGTCGCAGGAAAACATAGAAACCATAGCTAGAAAATGCCAGATAGGAGACTGGTTCGTCCTTTACCAACTCGGGAAAAACATAGATCCGTTAATTTACAAGGAAATCATATCGGATCTAGCGAAAAAGTTGGAGGGGAAAGAGGCGGTTTAAATAAATTTTAATTAACGAACGATCAAATCAAAGTGTGCCTTTTTTTACATAAAATAAAAAATCGAAGCGTAAACATCGATTCGCGTTCATCATTTTAGGCACTCTTTTTCGACTGTTTATATTCTTGGTTCTTCCAAAAAAATAATAATATTGCCATTGTTCCACCTGCACGGAATAAGCAGGGTGTTTATTTTTAGTAATAAATTTTTGTGTGTTAGTGCTCTCGAAAACGCCATTCCAGCGCAATTGTTTTTAATGGACCAATGTAAATCTTCTGTGATGACAGAAAAAAGACTGTTTTAAAATTAGAAAGACACGCGGCCAGCTTGAAAGGGTTCGGCTGTGATAAATTATTATTCCCTATATGCCTATATTATATAATTTCAATCAAGCTCAATCTTTGTAGTTTATTATTGTCATTCCACATTATGAATTTGTGTTTCGTACCTAATTGCATTTTTAATTTTACAGTTATTTAAGGAAAAACGCTTACTATAGGAGGTAGCCGGTTTTATAAATACTGCCAATTTTTTTTTTTTGAAAAATTTAGATCAAAATACTATAATCATCCCAAGTATTAAGATCGAAATTCCTTAGTTTTTAAGTCGGAGACCTTTCGTTGTTCGTGTTTTTTTTATATTTTTTATGAATCTTACTGAAATTTTTTTTGACGAGGTTTACAGCACGAAAACGAATTCTCTGTGATAGATCTGTATTGTTTTATTTATCAGATGTTATAATTAATTGATACGTGAAGAATAACACAATGATTCGTATTATAGTTATTTCGTTACAAATAATTTAATAATGCATACATATGTGATGTTTAGATTTTAATTATTAGGCGTTTTAAGTTCCATATGTAATTACGAAATAAGTGCACAAAATTTGTATGATGAGCAAAGATGATATTTTGTAAATGTTCAAACGACCGATAGTGCCTTAAAGTTTGTATGGAAAAATATACAATAAATTAAGCAATTTAAACCTTTTTGCCTTCTTTTATTTCTTCTCATTACGACACAGATAAGAAACAATGCAAATTAACGACATAAGCTTTAATTTTTGCATTATCACCTTTCGAACCAGCCTTTGTAATTAAAAGTGGCTGATTTATATAAAAAAATGCGAATGACTCCGAGTATTTTCTTTCGTTTTTAGTATCCGACGATATACCTTTACGAGTAGAGGATAAAATACTTCGACTTGGACTATTAATCAGAACTTGAGAACGTTGACACATTTGTCATCGATTTCAAATTGCCCAACCACAGTTGTGAATTCGATTAAATTCAATTGGATACGAGTACTGAAAATAACATAAATTAGCGTTAAATTGCTAGACGATTTTGGCATTTATTCACTTGCCAATGCTCATGAAAAAATTTCTTTGTTGTTTTTAACAATTTCTAATTTTAATACTGCTCGAAATGTCTAAAAGTGGCTACTGTTTTGTTAGTCTTAAAATAATCTTAACTAATTCAGTCATTCTGTCCCACGAAAGTCATAAGATGGCCAGAAGCGGTTAAAAACCTATAAATAATTCAATACGATCATTTCAACATGTGGGAGCGAGTTCAGATTTTTCAATAAATTGATTAGGGTTCTTGCGGGGGGGGGGGGGATTACAAAGTTTTTTTAGTGCTCAATAATAATTAACTAGACTAGGATCAAATCCAAAAATAAAACTCAACTCAAACTTTTCTTAACTCCGCCCACTTTAAATTTGGTACAAAAGCACGAATGCCAAATATTTTAATTTATCGAATTTGTGACAACTGACAGAGTAACATTTGAGCACAGCAGTGCAGTTACGAAGTTAAAAGGATGACATGTATAAAAGTTTATTGGATTAATTGAATAAACTGTTCGAAGAAACATCACCAGCTTGTAGTAAGTTTTATGTGTACAAAGTAGGTACCAACTGTACATATAAGCAGATAGTATACCAATTAATTACAGCTAGTAACGACTAGTATAGGCTGGCGGTCGCCTGAATTAATTTCAAATTCTCAAAAACTGCCATCACAAAACATCTCAAACTTACCCTTCATGCCTTATTTTGCTTTTTGTCCGAAGCTTCAAAATGACCACGTTAAAGATGGCTGTGCAAAAAAACACTTATGTAACTAATCAAAACAAACCACGTTTGGTGGATAATCCATAATATAATAAAAATTCGGGGCTTCTATGTATCTGACTAGCATATTATGAGCTTGTCTGTATTTGTATCATCCACTTGTGAACGTTATCACAACGCATCACGAGAACTTGAATTTTAAATTGATCGTGTCATTTAGTACCTCTTCCGCCAATTATCGAGAGCTCACACCAATTTGGTTTTATAACCTTTTCGAAAGTATTCCACTTTTTGTTTGTTTTATATTTTTATTGTGTGTGGTACAAAATCGAAATAAAAGACTTAACCCTGCCGTTCTATTAGTGTGGGAGAATGACTTATCAAAGGTGGTAAATTTATAGGTAGGCAATCGAGATAGGACAAGGTACTAAATTTCACAATTCAACGTGTTTTATTAGATGAAAATATTTCTAAAACGTCAGTGTGTGAATAACAACCCCATGCTTGTTCTTGTTCCACACCATAATTCTATAGTTCAGGTATATTTTTACTTTACCTGAAACTTACTTTTATTTATGTTTGAATATTTTAAAATCGTTAACTTTGAGAAAAGTTTCTTTGTTAAAACCTAACTGTATACATTTAAGTGGTTTGAAGTTTGAAGCTAAAGACGTTTTGCTCTATACGACGGTTGTAAAAAGCTTTGCAAATTTCTTGATCTTTCAAGTTTTTGGTTTATGTCAAGCTGTTAATGGCCATTTAAAAGTCACTCGGAGCTCCAAAGATTCATCAACACCAGTTTACAATGGCAAATTTAAATCCGGTCTTTGACAAGAAACGACTAAAGGCGTTTTAAGTTTACCAGTTTTTAAAGAAAATAACAATAATTAATACACCTATAAATACGTACAGTAATAGAAATACCTTATTTGTACCAACATAAAAATTTCTTAGTCACCGTTAATAAATGTGAATGTTAATAAATAGGAATCATTTATGTGTAATTTACACAGCTGACCATAAAAGAAAATTTGTAATGGCCAAGTTTCAGTGGCGGCGCAATGCAGGAGCCCAGTTAGTAGGTCCTTAGCTCCCCGAAAAATAATTTCAAGAGAGCTACCTCGTTCCCATCACCATAAGCTCACGAATCTGACGTATTTGGGCAAAAAGGACTTGATTCAATATTTTACAATGCGTAAAAAATTTATAAGAGCGTCCCTAAGCGTTTTCGGCATATTTTTATTTTGATGCCTCACTAAGAACCTTGTCGACGAAGAACTTCTCTTTCTCTTATAATAATTATAATATAGAAATCATAGTCCAGTCAATGGGCGGTTTTGCCCTACAAAAGGTGGTGTAGTTCTGATTTTTGAATATGTTAGTCAGTTAGGGGCCCTGATGAAAAATCCTAGTTTTCGACCTTTAGGGGGGTCCGCGCGATCCGCCATCTTGGATTAAAGGTACGAAAAATTGGTTTTTCCGATTTAACTTCTTAACAGTTGATCCCACGACAAAACTGTCAAATCTAACTTTGGAGAGGACAAAATGCCCTACAATATTTGTTCTATTAATTTTCTTCCTATCTGTTACGGTTTCTGAGATATAAGCTGGAGAAAAACGCTATTTTGAGAAAAAATTAATTTTTTTGGTAAACTTTGCTTGGAGACTTTTTTACCGTTCATTTGAGAGAAAATTCTTTTGTAACAAAAGTTGTAGGATTTTAAATTGCCTTCAAACTGAGTGTATCACTGGTATTTTAGCTCAACCAGATCCAAAGTTAGGGCAGTTTTATGATAACCTATAAATGTCAAAAAATGAGTCATGAGTGTTCGCAGCTCGAAGTTTTTGTTACAGCCCCCCCCCTCTTTTACCCCATATCAACCCATAACAATTTCTTTCACATTTCAACATTTATTCAATTTAAAATGGTTATGGGGGGGGGGGGGTAGAGATGTTGAGCCAATTTTCTCGTTTATATTGCTAACAACCTGTCTCATATGTCGACAATTCTAACGTTTTGGAGGGTAGTGGTTGAGGAGAGGGAGGGGGCAACCTCATAATACATTAAAATCGGTTCAGGGGTTTGGCAACCACACGCGTTGCGCGTTCAAAGATTGGCTACCTTTCGGTAAGTCGCACTTCTCTCTATAAAACCTGGTTTGTCGGTACTCTTTTGGCTATAACTCTAAAAATATTTGTACGATCCGTAGTTTCTTTTTTTCATCTGAAAGCTGGTTAAATATCCCATCAGGCCCGCATGTATGATGTTTTAATAAAGCCCTACAAAATAAAAATCTTAGCACGTTAAAAACCGTGTACTGCTGTGGGATCTAAGTTTTCTTGGCACATTTTTTCCAATAACTCCGAAACTATTTGTCCGATCTAAAATTTATTTATTTTATCTAAAAGCTGGTTAAATTTACTATCAGCCCTGTTTATGAAATTTTGATTGAATACCGTAAAATACTCACACCAGCACGCTAAATGTGTACCTTTTTGCAAAATATGACGATTTCCACATGTTCAGTGGGCTAGTGTGAGTATTTTATAGGATTTAATCTAATTTTTTACAAAGGAACTGATAGTAAATTTAACCAGCTTAGAGATGGAAAAAAGAAATTGCGGATCGACAAAAAGTTTTGGAGTTATGGCCAAAAGAATACTGACAAACCTGGTTTCATGGAGAAGTGCGATTTACCGCAATCTTTGAACGCGTGTGGTTGCCAAACCCCTGAACCGATTTTAATCTTATATAAGGTCGACCCCCTTCTCCCATAATCCCCTTTTTTAAAACACTACCCTCCCATAATAATTGTCGACATATGAGACAGGTTGTTGGCAATATAAACCAGAAAATTTATAACATTTATAGGTTATCATAAAACTGCCCTAACTTTGGATCTGGTTGAGCTAAAATATCAGTGATACACTCAGTTTGAAGGCAATTTAAAATCCTACAACTTTTATTTCAAAGAATTTTCTCTAAAATGAACGGTAAAAAAGTCTCCAAGCGAAGTTTACCAAAAAAAATTATTTTTTCTAAAAATTGCAATTTTCTCCAGCTTATATCTCTGAAACCGTAACAGATAGGAAGAAAATGAATAGAACAAATTATGTAGGGCATTTTGTCCTCTCCAAAGCTGGATTTAACAGTTTTGTCGTGGGATCAACCCTTAAGAAGTTAAATCGAAAAAAACAATTTTTCGTACCTTTAATCCAAGATGGCGGATCGCGTGGACCTCCCTCAAGGTCGAAAACTTGGATTTTTCATCAGGGCCCCTAACTGAATAACATATTCAAAAATCAGAACTACACCACCTTTTGTAGGGCAATGGCCTGTTATTCTCCCCATTGACTGGACTATCAATATAGTAATTCTTTTTTACTCCAAGTTGTTCAAATTTGGGATTTTTGCAATAACAGTCAAGTGAAATAGAACCGACCGGTATGGGCCGGTGCATTGTCTTAATGTAAAATCCAGCAATTTGCTGATGCGCGTGAAAAAGGCAATATGTAAGTAAAACTTTTGAGAAAATGGGGTCCTTTCCAAAACCTACTTGCTATTATGCTTGTATGTGTAAACGAAGATAAGTCAAAATCGTTAAAGATTTTGTGAAAACAGAGTCAAATCGACTTGTCTCTATGCATAGAAGAAAATTTTCAGTTTTGAATGTGGTAATGGAGACAACTATACCATTTAGACTTATGGTTTCATAACTCTCTTTACACGGAGTTTGTAGACTTAACACGGATTTTGTGTTTCTTACTACTTAATTCGACTTATCGCTTTATACCATTTTACTTCCCTATTAATTACAGTCGGGTCCGGTTATAACGAGCTATGCTTATAGCGAGATCTCGGTTTTAGCGAGTAATTTCTCATGGCACGAAAAATTCGCCATTTAACTCAATACATTTTGAGCTCTGATACAACGAGCTCGGGCATAACGAGCAGATCTGTTAAAACGAGCATTTTTCCCTTGCCAAACACGGTCAAACTGCAGAATAGCATCACTTATAACGAGCAATTTCTAATACTTGAAAAACGTTTCTAACTGATGCGATTATTTCCTTCATTGCGAACAAGGCCGTAGCCAGGGAGGGGATCAGCAGAGTTAGAACCCCCCCCCCCCCCCGAAATATTTTTAAAGGTTTAAAAATGCGAAACAATTTCTCACTTTCTCACACTAAGTACTTTTCTGCATCTTGTTCCCATTCTCGAAAAAAAGCTTAAGAAGAATATTAAAATCGATATCAAACTGTGGGAAAAATAATTAAATATTTGAATTGGGTACTATCAAACCTGGATTTGGCCTAGGGCCTTAGGTAAAAAGATCCCCGTAATTATTTCATTATATTGTCTCTTTATTTTAAAAAGTATAGTAATTGAATTCTTAATTTTCATCCCTTGTTTTTGTGAAACATCTTCTTTGGAGACACTATGAAGAGCTATTAAAATTCTGCAACTTCCTTTTTAAAGCCGTTTAACCTTTTGACGCTATTTCATTTTATTTCCAATGCGAGAAGTACAAAATTGTCCAACTCTACTTGTAAATCTCCCCCCGAAAGTTTTTTCTGGCTACGGGGCTACGGCCTTGGTTGTGGAAGATTTGATAATTTATTGGACGGTTAACTTCTAAAATAAAGCACGATAATGATAACAAACTTTTTGTAACTCGCCGTGTAACTCCTCGTAAGCGATTTTAAACGTATATATCATATACATTCGTCATTGGTCATTGTTTCTTGTTGCCTAGTGTTACTCTACCCTAATCAAGTCTAAACACAGTAGATAATAATTAATAAATCCGTTATAACCAAGATCTTTTAGAACGAGCTCTCGGATATAACGAGCTCATTTTGTTGGCACTAGCGTGCTCGTTATAACCGATAACCGGACCCGATTTATTATTTTAAAATTTGTTTGGGAATTTTTATTTTGGGTACCTATACAATTTGCCATTCTACTTATGACTTATGACTTTTAAAGCTTCAAGTTCTTACTTGCGTATATTATTGTTGTATTAAGGTTATTATAATATTTATAACGATAGCGTAGGTGGATTAATGTGACATCACATTTTCCTTATCACAACCTTTGATAAAATTCTAGAAAATAGAAAAGGAAAAGCGACCGGAGATGTCGAACTAATGCAGCATCGCACTTTTGCAAACAAAAGTAAGTTGGTTATCCATTAAGTTTATAATTTTCTGTAATAAGAAGAGCGCATCATTGGGAAAATTCAATTTCAAACCGCGTCTTGCAAATTTAAATAGTTGCACCGAACAATAAACAAATTGGCTTTTAATTTCGTTAAATTGAAACATAAAACATAAGAAGTACATCCTTGTAGTTTTGATTAATGTAAATTAAATTACTATATTTACAAGGCTAATATTGTTAATTAATCGTGCAAAACTAGATAAAGTAAATTGACCGCGGTTATGGTTTATTTGTAAACAAAAAATTCCTTGGCAATGTACCATGTACAAAATTTTAGCAAAATTACTAAACTTTAAGAATTTAATTTGATAAGTGTATCTCAAACCGTATTTTTGCACAAATGTTCGTTTCGGTGCTCTTTGTGACAAAAGTCAACAATAATTATTCATATGAGCTCAAAAGTTCCTGATGTCCTATTAAATCCATGGAATGCTAAATATTTGATATTTATTTTAAGTATGGCTATCGCTATGTGACAAGGAAGAGTTCAAAGGTCCCATCACAACATAGACCAAACAATTAAAAAAATATTGTACATAGTACATAGTAGATATCTTATTCATTTATTTATTTAGTTTAATTGAATTTAGGTTATTGCTTCAGACAAGACTTCAGTTCCCGAAGGCCTAAATTGTAGCCGAAAATTTACTGAAAGTGTAGGCAGTAGTGCTTTGCTTTCTCGTCATTCAGTATATAGGTGCCGCTCTAAAATCACGAGATGCTCTTAAAGTTCCACTCGATTTGAATAATCTGTCAAAATAATCGTTTGACTTCATTAGTCAGTCCTTCCCAGTCAGCTCTTTCTATGTACATTGTACATCCTAATCCTGGTCGTGGTGTAAGTCTCAGTCCCGTCTCCTCAAGAAAGCCACAAACCAACTAGATTGGATCCTTTCTAACTCCACTGATTCCGGAAACGAAGCCCCGATGGCGGGCAGAATCCAGGGCACATTGTGATGGAACTTTCGTGGTTCCACAAATCGCGTAAAGTCGCCATGAATAAGATTTATAGCTTCTTACTTCTTACCCTTTCACAAAGGGAAACATTGACTAAAAAATCCAATCTTGACACGTAACACACCCCCACATTTCGAGCCAGGGCCTCTTCTTTGTACTTGGCTCTACTCATTTTATAAATTACAACGCTGAACAAGAATTCATAAGAAATTTTTGATAGTATTACATATTAGAATTTCAATCAACATCCGGTTTCTAATAAAGCGTGGATATTTTATTTGTTAATCATCAAAAAATACGTAAGACCTATTACGACTTTCTCAATGATTAGATTGAAACCTGAAGTTTAAATATCGTACTTAGTAATAAACGAAAATAATTTACAACTTAACACCACATCGGCGATTAGCTTAGTAGGCTGAGGCTGAGTAGGTTAGTTTTGTAGGAAAGTTTTAGACAAAGGGCATCAAGGTAAAAGCACGACGAGGTATTAATAGAAAAATGTAGCCATTGTTGCAAAAGCTCGACGTATGGAATTTTCTTATAATATGTGTAGGTGGATAAGTAGGTATACGAAGTTTTTTTTAAATACCGAGTCTAGTCAAACGATCTAACCCTGAAGCTAATTTTGAATAATTCGCAATTTACTAATTAATTTCGTTATTATCACTCGTGGGCAATTTTTAATTTTTAAATTCGATATGGCTTTTAATTACGACCAATCAACAGACGTGATAAGAATTATAATTTTTTTAATTTATGTAGTTATACAATAGGCTAATTATGGGGTTATAAAAGAGCTTAAATAGTAAAGTAGTGCATTTTTTTATTAAATAATTAATTTGAAGGTTTGACTAAAATCAGTGTGAGGGGATTTGTATATATGTAGGTACTGATTGCGCACGGTAGCTGTTATATTATCAATTATATCAGCATAAGATTGAATTTATGTTACAAAAAGTCCAGCAAAGCGAGAAAACGATAACAAAAAAATCCGATTGCAGGCCGATTCAGGTGCAGATTCCGATTCAGAAAGTCGGCGCATGCTGTGTCGGAATCAGATTAGTATGTGGTGGTTATAGTGGAAGCGTTTTTCAGAGTCATTTATCTGTAAATATTGGCTGAAAGTTGGTTACAATCATGGAGCCATCTGAAGACATAGTGTTTTTATTAGTTGCGACTGAAAATGTTGAATTAAAATTAAAGAAAAGTAGAACTTCATGAAATTAACCAATTACGATATAAATTTGGTGAATATCATTACCTTTTTCCCCAATTAAAAAAGGATAGAGAACGATTTTTTGAATATTTGTCCCAAATTTGGGGCTTTAGTAACACTTTTGCAATTTGTGCTTCTGCATTCATTTTTTAACTACACAGTGTACGCCGATTTCAAACTGAATCGGAAACCAGAATGAATAATTCATTCCGGTAAAGTATCTGACTCGGACACCTGTGCGCTTATTCAGTTTCCTGCTTCAACTATGTCCACTCCCATTGAACAACACAGTTGAATTCTCGCGCCGATTTTCTGAATCTGAATCTGAATCTGAATCGGCCTGCACTCTGTCCGTACCTTTAGCATTTGTTTCAGATTCGTGGGTCGTGTGCCTATGATAATTTGAAACTTAAAAAAGATAAAGATACCTGAAAAATTAGTTGCCGTATCATTCATATTATCAGCGCCGGATTACCGGATTTTGGCGCTCTAGGCTATAATAATATCAGCGCTTTTCTTCCTGTTTAAGGAGGAAAATATAGTGAAATGGCGCCGCACGCGAAAATTTTTGATTGTTCAAAGTCAAACGGCATAAAATAAAGTTTAGGAATTTTAGTAGCAACTGATAGTGCCTCCAAAAAAGATGTTTTACAAAAACAAAGTAGGCAATTGGCGCTCCTTTTTGACTTGGCGCTCCTAGGCTACAGCCTCAGTAGCTTAATGGGTAATCCGCCGCTGCATATTATCATCATCTTGTAATGTTTATCTCTCGATATTCCGAAATGACTTTTTGGCTTTACTGACGGTACGCCGGATCGAAAGGGCCATAAATTAAACTTACAAAGTCACCTTAGACATTTGTTCACAATTTGACTTCTTTTCTTTAACTCTTCTAGGTAAAATTTTGAACAAATATCTAGCTGGCTTTGTAGGTTTAATTTATGGGACTTTTCAACCGGTTTAGCGTACGTAAAGCGGAGAAGTCATTTCGAAATATCTTGAAAATGAGTATACATTTGTTATTCAAAACATCTAAATTGAGAGCAATGTAGTAGTCGATGAGATTAGGCTCGTTACTTTTTCAGTCTTTATTTTGTATTGTACAAAAGCAAAATACGTCCCCCCTCCCTACTTCCAGTTTAGTCTGAAATTGTACCAACTTTCTTAAACAAATAAAACACTAAAAACGGATTAGCGTTATTAGCGAAAATGACATCAGAATGGGCTCTCTCTCATTAATAAAAAATAAATTGTAAAAACACCGAAATTTCCTGTTATTTTTTATTGGGTGTTCAAGAGTTTGGTTACAAGAAAATCGACATTTTCTGCAAAACGGATTTTTCAAACTTTTTCCAAGCGTAAGGAGCGTAGGTATAACTTTGACTCGTTCGTAATAAATTATTAGAAGTATGGCAAAAGAGAAAAATTGAAGCTACAAGCTACTAGACTAGAGAAAAAACTGATGATTTTTTCAAAAAAATACCAATGTACGTCAGTCCACCAAACTACTCATCATGACATGACGCCATAGGTGTCGAGATCTCGCTAGAAAAGACTATAAAAAACAAACACTGGTTTGCGACTTTTGTAAATTTGGGCAACAATTCTTCTGTTTCGTGTTTCCATGTTCCATGTCTTTTTATAACTCCATGATGTGCATTATTAAATTTCCATACCATATTATACCATATCCACCTCCTCATTGATAGTAACCTTTTTTTCAAGTTTAAAAACATAAAACTTAATTGGTTTATAAATTGAAAATGCATGTAGATCGTATAACTTTTATTGTTCAACTCTAATAAACTTTTAAAGCGAAAAATAACCAATTTAAAATATTACGGTTTTTGAAAAATAAAAAAACTTGAAACAGACTCCCTAATTCGAGGCTTTTTTAAATTGCAAGTGTAAAACTACTTTTTTCAAAAAAACAAAACTAAAAGTGTGGTAGTTATGCAAATTTATTTTATTTAGCCGCCATGGCATTACCATAAAATTTTTCAAACAAAGCGAAGAGATGGCAGTATGGCTGAGGATTAAAAAGTAGACTTGAAGTTGAAATACCCTCTGTAATATTTTCAAGACAACGATGTACTGTTGTAGTACCGACTAACGGAATTAGTGCAATGAGAACTCCAAAATTTTTGGTTCTTACAAAAAGAAGTACCAACGACGTCTTCTATGAGTGTGGGATTCCATGGAAGGCGTTTCGAATAAGCCTTTTCAGTCTAGACGCCGGTGAACCCAAATTCAAACTCACTGACTAATTAACAGCAATTTGCTGTGTCACAATGTAAATCTTCTTGTTATTAAAATGACCCACGTCCAATTTTGGGCTCTTCATTGTTGTGTTCTCGTCCAATAACAATAGTAATAAAAAAGTAAAAAAACATAATGACATAAAAATTAATGGTGCCAAGTAGCTGATTCTTTTGGCATGCCCGGTATATAATTATAAAATCATTAATTTCATCTTTGTTATTTTGAATGAGTTTAAATATGTTATAATTCTTCAAAAACAGAAGCCAAAAACCATCTAGATATTTTTATGTCGAGGCAATAATAAAAGTTGATTTTAACATTTAATTAAAGAACTACCTACACACATAAAAATTACCTTTTTTAGTCAACTTTCTCTACAAAAGACAACATTTTTGGACGACTTTTATGTGACTAATGTACAAGAATTTCAACTTGAGTTCATGGTCGATGATGGAACCACTAATTCTACTTAAAATTTGCACCTTCTGGTTACGAAGCGCTTTAGGTAAGATTTTCTTTGAATTCGCCATGAATGATACAGTTAGATTAATCATAATTTATGTGGGAACCAAAATTGTGATTCAACGCGAAATTATCGCCTTTTTAAAAGATGATCGATTAGGAAATTGTTAATAATTTAAAACGAGCACAGTGTGCGCTCCTCCTTTTTATTCTTAATTATTATTAGCAATTAAAACTAACAACATAACTAGTGACCTATCTCGTTTTAACATTTAACCTAATAAAATTGCACTTTATTTTGTGTAATTTGAAGATATAATCTGTGATTTTATGGTTTTTAATAATGCAATAATTCATATTGGAATGCTGCACTTGATTAAATATTTTAAAAGTATGTTTGTTAACAATTTTACAACAGATAAGTAGCAACAACATGGGAATATTAATCAACTATTGCATAGCACGCCTGGAATGTTAGGCAACCACAACTATCACACAAATGATTAATATTTAAATTAATTCTTAATGTTTGCTTTGTATATTTACAGTTATATTAAGATCCGAGTGGCGAAAAATAAAGTTTCGGTAGAGCTCTTTTACGAAAAACCTAGCACTAGCACTAAAAGTTATGAGAGTTTAAACATCGACAAGATAATCTGATGGAGTGCTAGAAACTGTTAAATCAGGTATCCACAAATAATGTTCTTATTACAGTCAGTGTAGTTGAGTTAAAAGATATGGCGTAACAAGGTTAATGAGGAGCTGCCCAAGAGATAGTCCTGTAAGTGGTCCTAAACTAATCGTAACAGTATAGATACACTGTACGCAGCATTACATATTGCAAATGAGAAAGACTCTGGCATGACTGGTATATCCCCGATCAAAAAAGGTACGAATTGTAACGATAATTAGTGGAATTTTTAATTTGTACCCTCAAGAAACAATAATAAAAGTAATTAATAAAAGTAAAAGTAGGTTCATAAGGTCTTCGATAACGATACATGAACAAAAGCATATAAGCTGAATTCCTATTCTTATTAAAATTACATTATTCTTACTTTCTAAGTCTCATTGTAATATGCCCATCTATTATTCTGCCTATTAATGATCCAAACAAAAGAAAAAATACTCTTTTTTAAAACAAAATCATCGCGTTATTTGCAATTCTATTCAAAATTCCATTTCTCGACCATTAAATAACTTAATAATACAAAACCCTCTTGGTGCCAAAGTCAGACCTATCGTTTCCCACAAACATACCGGAACCCACCTTTTTCACCGTGTTACACCTTCAGGTTCCCCCCTTTGACCACCTCAACGACTTGTATAGTAACTTCTGATCATTCTCCATTCTTTATAAATTCCAAACTTGTTCTTTTAAGTGCTTTCAAAAGCAACAAAATTAATTTTAAATGTTGCTCAATATTACAATGAGAGATAAAAAAATATATATATTTGAAAAGGCATCTTTAAGAATTTGAAATAATAAATAATATTAAGTTTAATAAATTTAAATTAAATACGGTAAAATACATGTCGCGCTATCTATTAATAAAAACGACAACTAAAGTCAAATTAGCGCCAATTTAAAAATTCTTAAACAATTAACTCGAGAATCTCGTTTAGATGGAAGGAAAAACAACCAATAAGCTGTTTTGTAATAAAAATGCCATTTTTACCTGTCGTTTTGCAGTTTTTTTGGTCGAACTTGTATTTTTAAAATATGCATACTTTCCCAAGTTTTTTTTCACGTTAATGATATTTTAATTTATGTACTTCGCTTATCTGTCGAACTGTTTAAAACTTGAAATTCCCCCTACAAATTTAGTTTCCTTCGAATAATCGAGGCATCCATATTTTTTAAATCCACATCCAATACCTAAAATTATTGATATAAATTTTCAGTAAGTTAGTTAAAATAATTACGTTATATAACTGGTAATTCAGGTGCGCAACAACTTCAGGTACTTAGTTGTTTCTTCTACCATTTATCACCTTGATCCGCCTTGATCCTCCGTTCTTGATATTTGAAATGACGTCAATTTATATTCGTACGCCATAGCGCTACGCGAGTGTGGCGCGGTCATTTTCTTGTAAATTAAGAAATGTTAAAACAACAAAATAATGGTAAACTTAAAAAGATGATGGTACAGTGTAAGTTTTCAACGGATAATCTAATTTTCTTCAAATCATAGAGACGGCAAAATTAAACTAAAATAATATTGTATGGCGGAAATGGTTGCGGGAAAGTTCAGTGCCAAAGTAGGTTGCCAACCCGATTCAAAAAATTAAGAGAAAGTTTTTTATAGTTAAAAAGTTTTAACGAAAAAGTGACTTTAGTTTTGTGTTCTTGTGTACCTATGGACCAAATAGTAAAATGATTTTTACCAAAATTTATTTTATTTTAATATTTCTCACGTTAACAATCGCACCAGGTGAGTTTACTGTTTACAGTCTACGACCTCCTTAAAAAATTGTACGTACACAAAACTTTCCAAAATAGTTCAAACTTTATTTTACTTATAGGAAGATGTCAATGGGGCATAAATACACCGCCAACAATAACATTCAATCGAAATTGGAAAATTCAAGAAACGGAACCCATTGGATCTGTTATTGCAAAGATACCTATAGATAACCCAAACCATTTCTCGTTCGATTTAGAAACAATTAACGTTAAAGGAGAATTACCCTTTAGAATTGACAATCAAACAGGAAACGTATATTTAACTAAGTCACTGAAAGGAAGGGTAAGTAAAAAGTTACCCCAAAAAACGACTTTCTTCCACGACCAACTTTCTTTTTAGGCGGGCGAAGATTTATCGCTATACTTAACAGTCTCCGATGGCGTACTATCGTCAAAGACCGAAGTTTGGGTAAACATTCTCGGAGCAAACAATCAAAAGCAAAAAAATCGCATGAATCCAAGTTCGCTCCCCTTTCCAAGTTTCACAAACTTTCATTCGGGGCAACCACCAGCGTCTATAGCAAACAATCCACGGCAATATCCAAAACAAAAATATATACCTCATTTAGATCAACAGGTGAATTTAAACAAACTACAAAAGAAGCGATTTTAAGGTTGTAAAATTTCAGACACCGGATGGTTACAACAATGTTTTACATTTAATACCAGTTTCGAGCAACAATAAAGAAGTCACCACCGAATCGAATAAAGAGCAATGGACAGACGCAACAATAAAAAACAAACCAGGCTATGTCGAACCCGTTGATCAACCAGAAAAATCAGTTTCAACCGCAATGTTGGTCTCGATAATTTTACTCTGCGTCGTCTTCTTAGGAGTGGGCATTATAGTGTTCGTTTTTCTTAAGAAAATTTCATTCGGTCAAACTAATAAGAGCAAAGAAGACGCCGTAAGTTTTCACATTTCCAAAAGGGTAATTTTCGCATAGTTAAATTTTAGATTAAAGAAGGAGCGATAAATATGGACTTGAGACAGGAACCAAGCTTGACCATGCAACATTGGAGAGGACCCCAAGCTTTCAGCAACCGATATGTGCCCTGGGATGGAGAATCTCTACACTCGCAGGTTTTATTTTTCACCGATCTCTTAGGTTTTGGTCACAAGTTATATTTTAGGCAACGCTGCAATTATCCGCTCAGTTGAAGACCCAAGATAGATGGGAGTTTCCCCGACACCGTCTCAAAGTTTTCGACATTATCGGAGAAGGCGCTTTTGGACAAGTTTGGAGATGTGAAGCGCGAGAAATCGATCGTAAGTATTTGATTTATGACGCGGAAAAAAAATTCTGATTTTGCGACCGACTTTTTAGGCAAAGATCCTACGACGACGACGGTTGCTGTTAAAACGTTAAAAGAAAACGCGACCGAAAAGGAAAGAGAAGACTTGTTGTCCGAACTAAAAATCATGAAAATGTTGGAACCTCATCCAAACGTCGTTAAGTTATTGGGATGTTGCACGGAAAAGGATCCAATTTTTGTAATTATGGAATTTGTGGGTAAAGGAAAATTACAGAGCTATTTAAGAAGTTCGCGAGCAGAACGTTATTATAACAATATGCATGGGAAAAGTAACACGCTAACGTCGAGAGATTTAACTTCATTTGTGTATCAAGTTGCAAAAGGGATGAATTTTCTATCCGTAAATGGAGTGAGTAATATTTAACGCGTACATTACCAAATTAATGATGGCGAATAATTATATAATTGTTTAGATTATTCATCGCGATTTAGCGGCTCGTAATGTTTTAATTGGTGAAGATCACACGTGTAAAGTGGCAGACTTTGGATTCGCACGTGACGTCATAGATTCGCATATTTATGAAAGAAAAAGTGAAGGACGACTTCCCATTCGATGGATGGCCCCAGAATCACTTTACGATAATTTATTCTCAGTTAAATCGGACGTCTGGAGTTTTGGGGTTCTCGTATGGGAAGTTGTTACTTTGGGAAGCACACCCTACACTGGCTTGTCGGCAGCCGAAGTTATGAAAAAGGTACCCATTTGTGGTCATTTTATTAACTACCGTGGACTTTTAACAGCACACCGATGATTAGATGGCGCGTCCACGTGTTGAACATTAAAAAAAGGCATTTTAGCCATCATTACAACTTATGGACCAAGCGTATGAGGCGCAAGTTGGTGCCTCGTTAGTTGAGAGGGCCTCACTTTCTTTGATTTTTTGTATTTCCCTTTACGTATGACACCGACAAACTCTAGAAAAACATTCAAATGTTGGCAAAACAAAAACACAGCTAACAATTATACTCAATAATAATAGGTCATTCTCAAAAATAGAAACATTTTTACCTAGATCAAAACAACATCAAATGGCCAAGAGCAGAAAATAAAATTGAATTATCATAAATTAACATGAAATTAATTTAACACCCATAGGTTACTTTCATCTTACTCTTTTATTGATTTCCATAAGTATATTAAAACATTAGAAACTCGGGTACTCTTCACTTGGAAGTTAAAAAGCACAAAACTTGTTGATAAAACTTTTCTTTTTTAGATTAAAGACGGATACCGATTAGAAAAACCAGAACACTGTCGAAGAGAACTGTACAACATAATGTACTATTGTTGGAACATGGATCCGAAACAACGTCCATCGTTTGTGGAATGTTTAGAATTACTGGAAAAATTAATCGTAAGTGAAACAGATTATATCGAACTGGAAAGGTTTCCAGATCATTCCTATCACAACATGACAAGTTTAAGTGGAGAAAAGCTGTAAATACGTGTAAATGAATAATTAATTCTAAGGGTTGTTAATTATTTAATTTTAATTGGGCAAAAAAATTTATTTATTATGCACATTAAAAATAATCAAAAATAAACATAATTTAGGGCATTATAAATTTAACTCTAATTTGACAAAGTGTTTTTGATACAAAATGTGATTTGTTTATTATTTTTTTGTTATAAATTTTTACAAATGTATAAAATGTATCATTTTTTAGTTTATTAATAAATTGTTAATAGTAACTTTATCTCCTTAAAAACGCGAAAACATTTTAAAACGGTTTTAAAAACATCAACAGGAAAGTATTTAAATGCATAGATGTAACCATAAAAGATAAATTTAACCTCAGAACCGAGTAACAAAAAAAATGACTTAAAATTTTAAAAAATAAACCCCTGGCACAACTTATATAAAATTATCTAATAGTATAACAAAATAGATGCGCTTAAAGGGCACTTTTAAAAAAATTTTCAATCACACTTTCCATTAAAGGATTACCACCCAACTTTTGAACTTCGGATATTGCTTCATCGTGAAGCTGTTGAAGTTTTTTTCTTGTGTACTCGAAGCTACCAAATTTTTCTAACAGAGATACGCAATACTTTTTAACTTCGTTATTTTTTGTTCTCTGACGTAAAATATCTAGTTTTAATTAACGAGACTACATCTTTTCAACTTTGTTTCTAAACTCAAAAAGGATACAAAGGATACGAATTATTTGCCGGTCTTCAGGATGACTATGTATGGCGTGAAGTAACGGAAAACTAAATTTGCCTTCTGTAAGGTCTTCGCAATAACTTTTATTTTCGAAATACTAAAAAAAATCATTTCAATAGCTGCCATCGAAGTCAACAACTTACATCTTTAGAATTTAAATTTTGGTAATCGTCCAGAATTTGGAATGACAATCCTAAAATTCCAGTTAGTTTCGTGAAATCCCCTTTATTAGGGCTAAAAAGCTGCATCAATCTAATTGCCAACATAAATAAACCTCCAGTTTCTAGCACAAAACAACACGATTATTCAAATTGAAAACTTTGAAATAGACAAAATTTTACGTACTTCTAATTGTCATTTCGTTATACTCTTCTTCGCTCGGACAAGTGAAACTATCCCGCCAATAAATTTCCATTCCTTGCCCTCGATGCAACTCCAACAACTGCTCCGTGTAAACTCTCGTTGCATCGGGATGATTTAAATTTAACACTTTTTCTAAAGCAAGAAATATAACATAGTTTGCTGCGTTTATAGTACTAGGAACTCCGTATATAGAATGGGCCACCGGAATGCCTCTTCTTAAAATTGAATGATCTTGAATGTCGTCTAACCTAAAATTTCATATAATTTAAATTTAACCGTTCGTTTCAATACAATAGTGTACAAGATGTTGATTTTCAGGTTAGTAATTGCAAAATGCATTTCAGGGTTACATCTAATTAAAAACACGTTACATAAAAAACTGTTTTACTACAGTGGTAGTTAAAACAGCAATTATATTTTATGGTTGTGATGTAACTTCCTAAATTAATTGACGATAATTAATTGGAATTATTAAACCGTTAAATTAAGTTTTTAAATGAAACAACTTACAATAAACTAGCATTATGAAGCATTTGAATTATTTCTTCGATTATCGCTAATTTATCTTCGGGAATATTTAGCCAATAATTGAATCCTCTTGATAGCTTAGATCGTATATTTTTTCCAGGAATTTGTGTGATGTAGGCATAAGGTAGTAGTAACTTCTAAAAATTTAAGTAGTTTGAATCAATGTCAAATATTAATTTAATTTAAATAAACGTCAATGAAAAAAAAAATTTTTTTAAGGTTACCTCATCCTGATCTTTGTATCGTTCGCTAGGACTGGCCATTCTGGGACTCTCTGACATTTTTTCCATTATTTAAAATACTGATTAATAAAACTTATGTTAAAAATAAGTGAAATTCAACAATTTTATTACGACCAACTAGCTCGCACAAGTATCTTTTAAAAGTGAATTTTAATACAAATTTAACGAAATAGGTAAGATAATTACAATTTTATCTATTTATGTTAGTACGTACTTTACCAACATGTTATTTTATCTAGAACTATTAAAATTAAAGTGTTAAAATTATTATAATAAAAAACGTTACTCTTCACTTTGAAGTTAAACCTGCTCGGTGCTCGTCGTCACTTGTCGGTTGTCAACCGTACAACCTAACTGTCATTCGAGTTGAGCGGGAGATTTGAACTACCCCAATAAAGAACAACGCGGTTGCAGTTACTGAAATTCGCTTCAAATTGATCGAGTAATTTTACCAAATTGCTTTTTAAAATGAAAACGTATTTTAAATAACGAAGTAATTGTATACACTGGCGTTTTAGTCAATTTGTAATTAAACAAATTGAGATTTGGCAATACGAATTGGATACCTTATTTGAAAGATATCAACAGTGCAAAAATTCTTGTAGGAAATTGATAAATTTCGTAGCCTTATTTAAAACAATTTGGTGTATTATAAAGTTTTTCCGTTTAAATGACAGTATGGGAAGTGAGATGTGATAAATTGTTCTGATATGCACTCTGCACACAGTGTAATTTAATAGGATATTTTTATGTATTATACTCTTTTATTTTTTTGTTTAAATAAGTCAAAATGTGTTGATTTTTGAGTGAACAGGCACTAAGAATTTTCTGTGACGTGATTCACTGCATTAGTGACTGCAGTTCTCATATTATAGTGCTAATGTTCAAAATAAGTGTGCCCACAATAGCTGTAAACTTACGCTCTTATACAGCAGGGTATATACCTGTATTGGATTATTAAATATTTACCCATTTTTTGTATTTACTCAAACAAAAATAATTAATTCTAAATCGTTTTTAATAAATGAGATATTTTAACATATAGGTAAGCATTCTCATGGGCAAACAAAAACAATGACCCTAACACACCTTATAAAAGTTTTTCCTGTACTAGGTAAATAGTAAATAAAAATTTTTACATAACACGTTAAAACTAAATCTCTGCATTATCGATTAAAATCCTAAAGTTCAAATAATTTGAACTTTCTAAAAATCAATAGCTAATTTGAAAACCCACAGTTGGTTAAAACACAAAAAATCTCTATTCTTCCGTTTCTTAACGGAAATACTCTCATTTTAGAATCTAATTTTGGAAATTTGAAGCCATTAATACACAACATAGATTTATATTTTTTAGCCTTTTTTTCATAAAAAGCTCTGGATAATTACCAGGCGCATGACGTCGTGGCGCCAACAAAGAAGACGCCCAGCGCCGATCAATCGAGTACGTTTTTGATATTGCAACTCTGAATCATTTCTAAGTTACCGTAATATTGTAAGCACGAATAATTCGTTTATGTAATAAAAATTCTAGTGTCCATTGAGTAATTAGGTGTAAAAGTATACAAACTCGAAGAAAAACATTTTTGTAATTGATCGAACTTCATATGACGCATTGATGGACAATTATCACCATTTTGCAGCAAATAGAGGGATGTCTTCAAAACTAAAGGTAAATTGTTATTAACTTAAACTATTTATAATGCTATAACATAACAATATTTGATACATTGTATAAATAAACCGCAATTTTTACCGTGGTCTCAAATATCGATTACAAAATGAAACTCGAACTATTCGAAAACTATTTATTGCTTTTAGTTTTAACATTTACTTCGTTTACAATAACAAAAATAATTTCTTTTAGAATACGGAATATTCGAATAAAAATAATCCGACTCAAAATGTAGGAATGGCGAGTAAAGGAGTTGCGATGTCTTTTGGATTTAAAAGACGTCCGACGACGGCACCCGCATCCGTGACCGATAATGGCGTAACTTCGAGAAATTTGACCAGAAACGAATTAATCGATACAAATGGTAATGGTACAGCACGTACCACGGCGAAAGTTATGCAACCTCGACAAGAATCGACCGAGATAAAGAAAACCATCCGCTACGGATATCGTCCACCGAACGTTAATAAAATGGGAAGAACGTACGAGCCGATTCATTTTGAGCAAAAAAATAACAACCGGCCAAAAATTAAGTCCGCCCCTACACAATCGAGATTGCCATCGACGGCAACAACATTCGACACGAACGAAAATAAAACCACAAATTATTATCCAACCACTCAAGTTAATAAATATACATTTCAGTCTACTCAACTTCCAAAACCTCAACTACCAACAAAACTGCAAGACTTAAAAGACACAAAAACCATGATGAACAATAATAGAAAAATTTCGAGAAAAATTCAATCAAATTTCGAAAATTACAACCAAAAACCTGACAGATCTACGTGTAACGAGCCGTTACAAACATCAACTCCATTTGCAAGAAATCAAAATGCTAGAAACGCAGATTTAGAAATGCACAATTTAAACACATTCGATCTAGTGGAATCGGACGAGCTGATAGCACCAATTCCAAGCCTACCAAGCGCTTTCCCAAATAATCGCACTCGAGGATTTGGTAGAGAAATGAAATACGAACCTAAGATAAATCTCAACAACCGCAAGCCAATAAACGAAGTTGTTGAAAAACCCCAAGAATTAAACGCAACCAAAAAGTCTTTTCTTAAAACGAGTAAAAAAGAGCAGAGCCCCGAAGAGTACGAATGGATGCAAGCTGGTGATGCAATGGCCGACGATTTCAGTTTTAGTTTTAGTTCTAGTCAACAAAGTAAAGAAATAATTCCACCAGTTAATAAGCCAATAATGAAACCGGAAACCTTGATGTTATCTAGTTTAACTTTAACAAAATCTTCCATGACGACACACTCTGCTATCTCGCCCATCAGAAGCTCACGTAAAATACTTTTAAATATAGACGATCCAAAATTTGCCGCAGTAGCTGCTGCGAGTAACACGGGAACTTTGTTGGAAGACGAACCGTCGCCAGTCGATAGCATAACAATAAGTTATTCCGAATGCGAGGATAAACACATCTTTAATAACGATTTAAAGAAGAAACCTATAGCTACTAGCAGTTCGGATTCCAAGGACGTAAATGAAAAACTCACCAAAAGCTCTTCGTCGCCAGGAACTCCAACAAACGCTTCAAATTCTCTTTCGCTTTCCGACGGAAAAGATTATTTCGATGACGAAATTGAGGATCAACCGGCTTTAGTTTTTGACGATACGACAACCGAGCCAATTAGTGCTCCTCACCATAACTCAGAAAATACTCCAACCATCATAAATACGACACCCAAACCTAGACGAAAACCGTCTCCATTGGAAAATAGCCCTCTACTTGTAAGGAAGAAAAATATTATGGGAAGCAGTACCACATCCATGGACACACTGTCGCCGTGTGAAAGCATCACTTCTGATGATCTCATGTTCGATTTTGAGCAAAGCCAAGCTAGTGGAATAGACGACGCGGATAGGTAGATGTATTTTAACTAAATATTAGTTTTTTCAAGTGGTAATTTTAGGGTGGAACGCGAAAATCATAGCATACGTTCTTTAGAGAATTCGACTCCGAGAATACAAGACAATAAAATTAACGACTTCTTGCGCGAATGCAGCCAATTGTTTGCGGCAAATTCGGCTAGTATGAGAACTCCGGTTCGGTGAGTAAAAATTTGCAATAAAACTCGCGGAATAAATGTTTTTTTTCCCAGAGCCAACCACTCGTCATTTTTACTCAGATCCAGAGCTAGCACTCCAGATTCCATCTCGTCCCTAAATAACCGAGTGAACTCTTTAACAAATCCTTTAACTCTACGTAGTCCAAGGAGGCTTTCGCGACCAACAATTCACGATAATCTAGTCATGGGTTACGAATCTGACGATTCTATAAATTTAGACAAGACCAACCACACCGCTTTGGTCCAAGACGTTGTACAAATGAAGTCTATGTTAATGAAACTCAAGAGGATTTTAAACGAGGTATGTGTGGCAAAAGTTGGAAGCGAATTATCGACAAATTAATTAAATTTTAGTCAGAAAATATAGTTCCATTTGAACGAACTTCTCAAAGCTGTTCGGAAATGGATAGTTCGTCTTTGAGTCGACGTAATTCTCAGCTCGAATTGGCGGAATTAAAAAGGCAAATTTTATTTTTGCAAGATCAATTGGAAGATCGCGAACAGATGGTTTTAGAGCTACAAAGGAAGATGGAGTGTAACGAGTCTGCAAAAGTTACACCAAATGTGGTTACTCCGGCCGAAATTCCCAAAAGCAATGCAGCAACTCAAACCGAACGGGTTAGTTTGATTAATGTTGTTTTAGCATGAGTTTACGCTTCTATTTAAATTCCCTAGTAGTATTAGAGTTGGAAAATACGCTCGAATTGTTTTTCAGGTACGTCCATTATCGTCGAGTGCGTCGTTGATACAAATGTCACCTACCGATAGTACTATGGGCTCGTTAGTCAGGTACTGAAATGCCTGAGAGCGGCTAAACAATTATCTTAGGTTATTTTTTTGAGTAGACCAATTAATTAAAAAAGTAATAATTAAATTGGATGGAAAAACTTCCCAGTTCTTGAGTACTTGGCAAATTGGCAATTAAAGTTTAGTACCTTTGGGATACGAGATGAAATAAACTAAAGATAATTGTTCGTTTTGGACTAACAATAATAACAATTTTTTTTCTTTTGTGGTGCTTTCTAAAATTTATTATTGGAATAGCTTCAGAATTGGGAAGGTAGTATTAGCTGATTTGTTGCTTGGTGTATGCGTTTTGTGTGCTGTAAATTTGTTATGCCTAATTAATCTTTTGTACTCTTGTACGAAATGTCAAGTTCCTTTAAATGAATATTTTGAATAGACCAGTTTTGTGTTAATTTCTCAAATTGGTGCTAGAAAAGAATTACATATTTTTAAAATGACCATTTCGAAAAATAGGCAGTTTATATACCAGAAATTTTGTAAAAATGTCTTGCCTCCCATGAATGGAAGGAAAGGTGGTTTAAAATCACCAAAAGGTGACGATGTGATCCTGATTGGAATGCTCGCACGAAAACTGTAGAATAGATGAATAGAACAAAGGGTTGCTTTAGAAAATCAAAATTCGGAGATAGCGTTTTGACAATCGTAGAGCGTAGTTATACGGTCGTTTAATGTGTAATGCGCCCAATAAGGAGGCAAGTAACCCACTTCTACCAAATTTCTGGTCGACGCTAATTTTCTTGCTCAAGGCCTTATTTTTATTTGTAAAACCTATATCCTGCTCGAATTTATTTTAAACATTTTTGTATTGATGGAAATCAATAATTAGTAGAAACTTGTAATAGTACGTTTTTCTTGCATGCTGCGTGATTAGCAATTCTGGGTAAGCTAGTAAAGAGACGAACGAATGAGTTGTAGCTCGACACTTTCCAAATTTTAAAGCAAACTCTAAATCAGACGACCAGATATAGCTCCAATTTCCACTTTAGAGAAGATTCTCTCGAGTCTCTCAAATTTAAGCAAATTTTCTTCTTTGTAGAAATAATTGTTACGTAACGCTACAAGAAATTATCTATTTGCGTGCAACTAATTATTGAATAACTATTTGTTTCAGTTGGAGTAAAAGTGCAGAGTATTCTTATCTGAAAGAAATGACCCATTTAAAACAACCGAGCGGTGAATCAGTCGTTTTATCAAAGATTGATTATAACAACTTATTATAATGTACTTAATTAATTAGATTTTATTTATTTTTGTTGCGTTTTATAATAAACTTCTTTAAATCGTTTAATTAGTTCTAGATAAATTGTGAATTCTGACTGTGATTGTAATGTATATTTGATGTAAATCCTCATGGGGTCTTTTTTGAAATGTATAAAAGTTTTAGTTTTCAATAAGGTTCTCGATAGAAAAATTAGGTTTTACATTAGAGATTTATACTAAATCTAGATTTTTTTTGAAAATAGTTGTAACGTAACGAAAGACCTCTTACCAATTTTCAAAGGTCCTAATGTAAAACGTTAGTTTTAGTTCAAAACAAGTCCTATTCATAGTAAAAAGTTGTTAGCAAAATCCGATTTTGCTTATAATTTTATGTATAAAACAATGAAACATAGGTTTATCTATTTTTTAGGCTATGGCTCTAATTACTCTCTCAAAACCACCTTAGAAAACAGTATATGGATAGAAAAAAAATTATAAAAAACTTTAATTTATTATTATTACAAAAATGTGTCCTAATCTTTAACAATTAAAAAAAAACTATTTTTGAAAATTTGTACTGTTCATTTTAATTTTTTTACCAATTAATTATTAGCACCTTCAATTTTAGAATTACTGGATTGTTATTATTTAAATGTTTAAAAATAAATTCAACTCTTGTTTTGTATTTATTTCAACTTTCATTACAAATACAAGTAAAGCTGTACAGCCACAGATAAATTTATTGGGAGGAGGAAATTTAGAGCTATTATCAACGAACTTCAGCCACATTTATGCAAAACAGCCATGGCAAATTTCATTAAAAGAGTGCGTATGTGTCAGCAAAGCCACGGAGACCATTTAGGTCCAGTTGTATAAACGAGATAATCACGGAGTCAGAATTAACTCCACGATTTGAATATAAGGTTAGATCTTACCTAATTCACGCTCGTATACACTTGGCCCAGGGTTAACCCACCAATTTTCTAGAGTCAAATATATTTCAATTTAACTCAAAATTAATTGTTGATCGTGGAGTTAACTCCGACTCCGAGATTAACTCGTTTATACAACTGGGCCTTATACATCTTTTAAAACCTCACCGACCTGCGCAAATAACCAAATTTCGTACAGCGACGTAACCAAGGTTACACACCAACCTAAACACACAGATTTGGCATCTCTTTTAACCGCTTTCTCACTTCCCCTTCTGTGCATCTAGGGTCGGTGAGGTTTTGAAAGATGTATACCCGATATTATGCTGTTCCATATATACCCAATACTGTTTATACACTTTGTGAATCAATAAAAAAAATTTCTGTACTTTGAGACACCCTTTATAAGTTCATAATTTTGAAATCGAACACCTTCACTGTTTGTTGTATGTAAAACCACAAATTATTTAAAAATGAATGATAACTGGTATAGGTTCGGTTATTTAAAGAGTCGACCTAATTTCAAAAGAATATTAAAGGAGATAGACTTGAAAGTTAAAGATAGAAGCAGCAAAATAATAACTACAATGCTACAATCAAACAATGCTCTTTCATCAAGTCCTTTATACGCTCTACCCTTTATCATATATTATTTCGAGGGTTGGGGCAGACTATCAACGGAAAGGTGGAGCTTTACAGGTAGGGACCAACAGATCTCTCCACAAATTGTAAAACGACACTTCATTTCTGTTTAACTTAAACAAGTAAAATAATATTTTATACAAGTAAAAAATCAAAATACACTCCAAATACACAAATACACTCCACTCAAAATACACTCATGGAGTATAGTTCGCTTGCACTTGCATAGTACCAGACTTAACAACTTGCCGCTTTACCCATAACGAAAGTTCGCCGCCCTACCTGATCTAATCGCAGCAAAGCCGCTAATAAAGCCTTCAAAGTCTACTCTAAACAACTAAGTAAAGAATAGGGCCACAAGGGCTGTTTGTATAGAGGTAAGTTGGATTTAATCGTCTCATTTTGGGCCTAGAAATATGTGGTGCAGTGCTGTACAGACCTTTTGGGAACACCCTTTAATAAAGTACTTTTCATTAGAGTCGAGAATAGAAAGTCCGCCCCAGGTTTTAAATAATTTAAAATATAAGTTATCTAATTATCATTTATTTTACAATACAATTATACAAATGGATTAAAATAATACCCCGTTTCTTAAAATTTTCTTCAGTTTTCCTTTATAATCAATAGTCCCAATTCCATCTTAAATAAAATATAAACACATTTTACCAATTATTTCCACTAATTTACGCCATAATTTTCTATTCTACACAAAATCTTACGGTATTACAAAATAACTTATTTAAATAAAATTATTAATTCGAATTCATTTCTGTAATAATAAATTAGAGCCTATGTACAATTTACTAAGCTATGACTACTACTGTTATCACACACACTTATAAAATATAGGTCTATATGTTTATTTCTCGGAATGCACAATAGTGCTAATATTTTATATTGTCTACAGAATGTCAGTGCGATTCCTTCTCGGTATTTGAACGATTTATTTAAATTTTTTTAAAGTTTAATCAGAATAGTAAGGCTCAACTGTTCTTATAGTATATAATTGTGCATAATATGCTGCCAAGTAGTTAGTATTTTTTGGTATTTTTTTTGTTAAAGCGCCATCAAGTTTCTCACATAGCTACACTTTGATGTAAGGTACAACATTCAATTTCTATGAACTTTTTTTTTTTATTGAAATACAACAATTTTACATCTTTCTCTTTTAATACCCACACTAAGGTATATTTAGCCTTACATAAAAATACTGCAAGATTTGCTTTATGCTACAAACTATTTGATATTATATAAGTTAATTACCTTAACGATTGTTTAATGAAAATTTTAATACTTAAAAATTTTTTTTCCGAATGGTAAATTAAAATATCCAATTTTCCACATACTATTTTGACTAGATTTGGATTAAAATAATGTTAAAAACTTTTACTTTTCAATTAAAATCGTTAATATATAGAATACATCATACAACAATTCAATAAAATACGAAGCACGTATAATAAATATCAAAACGGATAAAAGTAAGTGGATGAATCACAAAAACGACACATATTAAAATAACAAAAAACTTAAACAAACATCTTAAATCACCTTTAACATTATTATTATTTAAAAAAATGCAACTAACAAAGTTGCCTTCAACGCTCCGTTTTTAAAGTAGCAAAACAATTTTGACAGACACGTACGGGTTTAAATATTCTTAATCTCGATATTTCGCTTTCAAATTTGCTACACTTTGAGCAAAATACTTGCCCACAATTTCTACAGTGATGTTTACGTTCGTATATCGTAAATTTGGTAGTACAACCAGCGCAGTTATCTGCTACTTCGTCTTTAAGCCAATGATCGGCAGCTCTACCGGGTACGTCGCATACACTCCAAGAAAATACACGCCCTCTTGCATCACCCACGTATACGGTTCGGTGATCTCTGAATTTACAATTTTTAAAACACTCGAAAAGTATGTAACAATTGAGCTCACCTCGATACGGCTAATGCTGTAATAGAAGCGGGTTCCGCATTGTCCTTACGATCATAAGCTGTGTGCATAGTCAATTTGCTTCTAAACACCAACTGCCTTTGCCATTTAAATCCTTAAATTTAAAATGTAAATTATAATAGACACACATTAGCAGAGGTCTTAGGTATTTAAAGAAAAAAATTGTTAACGAGCGACAAGCAGAGGGTGAGAAGAAATGAGAGAAATGGCAGTGTGTTTTGGGGCGCTTTTTAGTAAATATCTCTTTTACCATTCATTTTTACAAAAATGGCAAGCAATAGTTTTTTATAGCTGATAAAATTATCTTTAATTTGGTTTTTATTTTGTTTCTCTAGGATAAAAATTGATCAACCTACAATTTTTTGAATAGATCGTAATAATTCATAGTTTAATTTAAAATTAAAACTTAAAATTTATAAATAAAATTTCGGATTTGAGTCTCTCTTGGGACTGTAACGACTTTTGGCAACAACTTTTATTCAAAAATTGAGTCTTATATGGCTGCACTCACGCAAAGAGTTTGATTATGCGGCGATACGATTACAGCCCCCCCCTCCAATAGCTATTTATGATGAAGCGTTAAAAATATCATATTATTTGGCGACAGTGACCCATCTTTTCGAACAAAAAATTTAAAAGTCTTACCTGGTCTCAATGAATTGTGGGGATTGACGAGGCGTTTTCTTTGTTCCGGTATAATTACAAATGAATCGGTGAGACTTGTATCAGACTTACTAGTACGTAAGGTAGAACCATCATCAACGTCTAAGCTTGAACTACTTTCACCTATAAAATTTTTAAATGTTAGAAAAAGAAGTTGAGTTAGAGTTTCGTTAACATATTCACAGCTTCAACATTAGGTAAAGACACATTCAATAAAAACACATTAAGATTAACTCTGTAAGTAACCACAGCCACATAAAAGCCTGCTTTTAAGCTTAGTCACATGAAGTTAGGGATAGTCAAAATACAGTACACAGGGAGGAGCTTCAAGCTTAAAGCAAAATATTACCTAGAGATGTTGTAATTAGGCTTTTAATCTGCCGTGTCTCTTGATTGTCTATGAAAATAATTAATAAATATGTAAAAACGCAATAAAATTTGTCTTAAAAGATTTTAAACAAATGAGTAAAATTAGTTTCATCGAAAATAATATTGTGAAACGCACCTTCGCTTTTTCTAGGAGATGCATGAACTCTCGATCTTCTTCTAGCAGGTGCTACTGGTGGCGGAACAACTTCTTCGCTATCGCTGCAAGTTTCTTTCTCGTCCTGTTTATTCCTCCACTCCTTAGAACTCATTTCTCCTAACCTTTGCTGACCGATCGAACCTTTTCTCACTGTTGTATCTTCCGATAAACTGCTTTCAGATCCCGACTTAATCAAACCACTTCCAATACTTTCATTAGATACATTAATCTGCTTCACTAATCTACTATGAATCGGTAAGGGCTTATTACCCTCGTTTGTCTTTGGTTCTTCTTTTTTAGGTTCTACTTTGTTCACATTTTCTTCATTATCAGGTACTTGTACATAATCGATCGACCACATCTACAAACAAACTATTGGCAAAAATAAAACAAAAAGACTATAAAACTTACCCTTGCCACTCCATCGGTAGATCCAGTCATAATCACATTTTGGGCATCCCATTCGTGAGTTTGTGAAAAAGCCACACATAAAATCTGTTGCATTCTATCTGCTCGACCAACGCAAGTGTTAACACTTGCAAGTTCGTTACCATTGATACTCCAAATGTGTAGCCAAGTAGCTGCACATGTTGCTATATCACCCTAAAACAACACAAATATAAAAATAATTTCAATTTTGTACATTACACTTACAGTAAGATCATTAACAGCAACTGCAGCTACTGGCCCCGCGTGCCCTCTTAACTGTCTGACAAACAATCCTCGACACAAGTCCCAAATAATTGCTGTACTATCGCGTGATCCCGACACAATAACATTATAAGCTGTACTTGCGGCTAAACAAGTAACAGCTTCTGTATGTGCATACAAATTATGCTTTATATTTAAGTGTTTCTTTCTTGCTTCATATTCCCACACAGTTACGACCTTAAAAAATATACAGTCAAACAAGAAGTATCTCTTTTATAAAAATACTTACAGTGCTCGTGCCAGCAGTAACAATTAACTTAACCGATGGACAAACACAAGCTACGATTTCACCGCTATTTTGAACAACAGTCTCGCAAACAAAAACAGCTTTATCGCTATCATAATTTCCTATCCTTAATGAGTGATCTGCAAAACCCCACGCTACATATTTGTTGTAAGTTGGAGGTATTAAAACTTTATTTTGTTCAACTGCCAATACAGATTTGTCCACGTGCAGAATTTGACCAACTGGACTTTTTACTTCTGAAAAAACAAAGATTTAGCATAATATCAATTGATAGTATATTTGAACCTTTAATTGCTTGCAAAGACGGTCTTAAATTATCCAAATGGTGGAAAAATAAACGTTCAGGAGGTGGAAGTGTCAAAGCTTGTACTAAGGTTCCCGTATCAATTACAGACGTTCTGTTATTGTTGGAACCCATCTTTTTGCACGGATGAGGTTTCTTAAATAATTGTTTGGGAATTTGACCAAAATTATTAATAAATCCAATTGTTGCATTCTTCTTAAGTGGGTCGTCAATACTAAAAATACATACATAACTCGATATCTTAAATTGGTTTTACGTTACCATCGACTTTACTCACTTATAAATATCAACATTTCCTTCATAAAACAAATGGTGGAAGACGTTGACGGCTTCAACAGCTGTCTGTCCTTGTTGTTTAAACCCAAAAATCAAATCGATCCAGTGATGTAAATTTTGAGAGACATAATCACATTCTAAAGCCATCCGGTGAACACGAATAAATTCCCTAGGGTCTTGCTTAGCCCAAGGTGGTAAAACAACATCTCCTAAAGCAACGCCACTTTGTTTAAAACCCAAATCAAACTGATTAGAATTGCATAAAAATTCGGGTAGGTAGAAAAACTCCGGTATAAGCTCTTTAACATCTGCCATATTATGCTTAGACGCCGATAACCAAGCTTCTTGAATGGAATGAAACATTCGATCCGCTAAATCAAAATGTCCACCTTGAAGTCGTAAAAAGTGTTGAGTAAAGGGTTCTAATCTGACTAAATAGGAACACACTATCATTGCACTTGAATAATGGGTACCAAAGTGATATGGTGGTGTCTCGCCGTGCGGATCGTCCCATTCCTAATAATTATATTGCCATAAACTTGTTTAAATATAAACAAAATATTTACCTTAAATCTCTTTTTGAATTGGTCCAATCTGTCTGGGCTTTGTGCTCCCATTGGTTTACTAAAATCACGAAAAGCTTGAGGATCGGTTAAATCCAACTCTTCAGACCCATAATCTGCAAGAATCCAAGGAAAGACTGGATATTGCATCAAGTCATTGTAAGAACGTCCAGCCAGGGTATTTAAATGCATCAAGTATTGAAAATTTGAAATTTCTCCTCTCTGAAAAGACACCATTGTATGTTGAATGTAGAAAAATTATCACGTTTAGCACTTACAACCCAGCGCTGTGTTACACTAGTTTCTCCAATTAAATTTGATAGAAGACCGGCAGTTTGTTCAACATTAGCAGTTCTCTTTTGACCAGCTACAGACTGTTGAGCACTATCTGCTATACTAGTAGCAGTTGCCATAAAACGCTGATACACTTTATTTCTCACTTTTCTAGGAAAAGCGAGTAAATAATTTCGACCATCTCCTGAAAATACTTCTAAAGCCATCGGTTGTAAGAGATATCTTCTTTTATGGACTTCCCTGTAATTATCTTTGTGAGAAACCAAACTATAGTAAAAATATTTAAAATACTACCTAATTTCTTCATAAGCAAATTTAGAACATTGTCTCATAGATCTTGATCTTCTTGGGGAACCTGGGTTTGGTAAGATTGGTTCGTAAATGTCAGGAATAACACTATCGATATCTCTAATTTCTCTATTTTTTAACAAAGTAAATCCATCAACAACATAACAGTGTTCTTGCCCAAATAAAAGTAAACCTTCTGTCGTATCTAAACCTTGTATACGAGCACAACGAAACATGTAAGTAATCTAAAAGTAGTTTAATTAGGAACTTACTACAACAATTTTTTCAAAATTACTTTCTCGTTCTGTTCTAATAATCGAAGTAAGGTTTGGTTATCAGGAGGAGCAACCGAATCTTCTTCAGTTTCGTTATCATCCGGAGCATCATCTGGTTCTGATTTTAATCTTGTTAAAGGTGGAACAGTCAGAGGCATAGGAGACACTTCCTCCGAAATACTATAATCTTTTCGTTCCGTCTCGGTTAAAGCACACACTCCGTTATGTTTACGTAATTGAATTGCATTGTAATATACTTTGCTGTGATTGCTGGTGGCAACCTAAATAATCACGAAAATTACACAACTCAAATATTATGTTAATACAAGTTACTACCCACCTTATATTTTAAAGCTCCCTTCTCGTGTTCCGGTCTGTAAGGGTAATGCAAATAAAATATGTCATTCTTCATGGTTTTCTTCCTCATTCTGTGAGGTCCTTCGGTCATATCTAACATCCATTTATCCAAATGACTTGGTTCTGGTGGTCCCCAAAGCCCTCTTTCACGTGTCAACTCGGTTTCAGTTTGCAGCCATTCTTGATAAACGTACCGTTGGGTATGCTGGGTTGTACTTTGGTGCTGATTTTGTCTAACTTCAGCCAGTGCTCTGGCAAACACAAAATATTAAAACCGTTAGTTTACAAAAAAAATAGAAATACTCACTTGACTAAACTAATATTATTTAACATCCAATTACAAGCCTGTCTTTTTCCAATGTGAACTTTAATTCGAGTAACTTCGTCCCTTTTAACTTTAGTCCTACTAGCCAATCTCGTCAAACCACCCGTTACTTTATGTATTTTAGACTGAATTTGATTATGCAATTCCCAAGGCACACGATAAGTTGCTTTACGTTCCGCATCGACATAATTCAACCATAATTTAGTAGCAGCTTCACAAATTTGTTCCCTTATCACAGTCAAATCGGGTGCTTTAGCATTTTGATTTGGTACAAGAAGAGTGATTTTAAAAACTTCTTCGATTGCGGGCTTTTTACAAACGTATAACTCTTCCCAAACTCGCAAAGCGGCACCCGCCATTAAATTACGCCCTTGATGTTGATTGAGACGTTCATCTTGGGATTCCAAGTCACTAGTTGGATTAACGTGCCACATTGTGCGCATATTTGTATCCAACATAATCTTCATATCTGCCGTTAATTGAAGTAAGCAATAAGTGAGGCAGCCAATAAAGTCCAGCTCATGATTTCCTGCTCCAAAAATAATGAGTCTGTTTGTCGTGAGCTTATGCAATGCTTCCAACACCGACATCTGATCGGCAATCGAGTCTGTCGGTCTCGATAATAGAAATAGAATGCTTCGGTTCAGGCAATGATGTAAACACTCCAAAGATACATTTCCAGATCTTCGCTTAGCTTGTCCAATTAATTTTATGATGAAGTCGAAAACATCGTGCGGATCTTTTGTGAGTAAGCCTTGCCACAGTTTATCGACAATTCGAGCTGTTAAATAAAAAACGTTTGGTGCTACATGATGGACGTGAGCGTTTGCCAAGGGTACGATAGGTATCGCAGCTTGATCGCCCACCAACATATCAGCCGCTAATAAATGATCCATCAGAGTAATCAAAATTTCTGTCTGGTAACTTATTTGTTGTGAACTCGTTGAATTTTCTGGATATGCATCAAGTACTATATCGATTACAGGAGAGGATTTGGCAGTTACTGAAAGGCTCAACGAGTCTACAACGATAACACGTATAAAATCGATTATAAATTGACGAGCAGGATGTGTCGTTAAAGCACACTCTTCGTTTGAAAGTTTCGCTATTAGTACAGAGTCTGATTCTTCACCGGTCGGAGTAGAATTGCCACTGCTTTCTCCACTTTCACTAATCGAGTTTGTTAGTGGAAATAGCACACCCGCTAAAGCACCCAAAACTTCGGGCGACATAAAAATTGGCATGAAGTCGGGCATGTTGTGGTATAGTTGAAAAAGTACTTGCACTATCGATATGGGATGATTTTTTAGCCAATCTTGCAATAGGTTTTGATCGGTATAAAGCATAGATCTAGTTAACGTAAGTAGAAGTACTACGGCTTCCATGCATAAATTTACACGAGGCACAACACTGCTTACAGGTTGGCTGTGTAACGAAACTCCCCATAAATAAGCCCACACAGAGTCCAAATCAAACGTGTTACAATTTGCAGGTAACAGTTTGATAGGTTGTCCCATCATCAATGCGGTTATGAGAAAATAAATTTCACCGACTTCTAAATGTGATGGTAAGAACCACCGAAGTACTTGAAAACCAGGTACATGTAATTGTTCAGACTTTAAATCGGTACCGGAGTTATTACTTTGGTAACCCAACACTAGAGATAGCTTGTTATGAGCTACAAGCTCAGTATTGTGTAACCAGCCTCCATTACAACTTCCTTCTCGAAATCTAAAAAATAAAAATGAATTTATATAATATTGTAACAATATCAAAATAGGAGAAAATAGCGAGGGATTAAAACTAAGTTAAAGGGTGAATATTCTAAATCTAAAGGACAAAATTTTTCAAATCAACGAGTAAGAATTTTGTCTCAACAATGCTGAATGAGGATTAAAAATTATAAAAACATACAATAAATTCTTACCTATTCATCAAAGCAGGTGTTGAACATAAAACAACAAGAATTTTAAGAGACCAGATAACAGTAGTAGAATGTAGATGAGGTTGCATAAACAAAAGTACCCAATCAAATCCCAAAGTACGTACCACTTCATCACACACCATAACACTGACAGAATGTCTCGATGTAAACAACATAGAATGTAAAAGACTCAAACATTTATTTCTTAAAATGATATGTTCTCCTTCTCCTCCATTTTCCGTATCTCCTTCACACAAATTGATAGTCTTTTCTGTTGGTACCGAGGTAATAGGTAAAGTAGCGGCAATAAATTGGCCAAACCACAAGAGATCAGACTGTCTAGGTTGACCGCCCAATAAAATAGAAAGCAAAGAAAACAAAACTTGACGAGTAGCTTGATGTTTTAAGTCGGGCGCTATGTGCATTAATTTAACCACTAATTGTAAATTTCGCATTATCCAAACGTTATTTTTCTTCTCGCTCGATTCTGACGCTAATTCGTGCAAATGTTCCAAATGTGAACGTAATAGTTCACCAGGAGCTTCATGCCACACTTCTAAATCACATAGTAAATCCTACAAAAGAAATTATTAATTCAAGTTAGTAATTTATTTTTAATCGCTAACTTGGAATGCCGTTAAGTTTGGAATGGCAGATGATTCACGTCCACTGTCGATTGTACCGACGAGACTAAATGTTAGATGTAAAATATGCGAATTGAGCAAAGGTTTCTTTCTTCTAAGCAACATTGCTAACGTTTGATAGCCTTTCTTACGATCCATTTCGGCCTGGGCCGTTTTATTTCCACGAACAACACAAACTAAAGCTTTGACACTTGCATAAAGACTTTCAACGTCTTCTGCCATTGCTATCATCCCCAACAAAACTGAACAACCACCAACTGTATCGACCTTAAAGTTTTAAGATTCGATTTTTTTAAGAAATAAAAAATAGGATACTTACAACATTAGCAACAGGTCTAGCACAAAAAACTCTTATTCCCAAATAGCCGATTATAACACCACCTAAAGTTCTCGACGGACCAGATAAATGTCCAGCCGAGTTATGCAAAATTTTTATTGGTGTAGCATTTTCATGACTGGACATTCCTAACTGTTTCGCAATTGACTTGTTATCTACTCGACTGTAGACTTTCCGTATTTTACTTAATGTTAGCTGAGAGACGGCTTTCGAGTTAAGCCCAAAAACAACTTTCTCTTCAGACACTAAAGGTTGTAAAAGATCAGAACTTTGCAAAGGGAATGCTTGAAATGATCCCATATAATGAGGACCTAATTGGAATATTTGAGTAACCGTAACTGGTTGAATCACCTAAAATATGGGTTTAGATTTTGTTTCAAATTGAAAATTAAACGTACCTCTTCGATCAAATGGCATGGGCCTTGTTTCCAACATAATCGGGAGTACCGTCTCCAAGAAGGTGGCGTACCTATGAAACCATTTACAGATGCAGCCATGGCTAGATTTGCTGAGCCTCCACCCGGGTTTTGGGAAATGTAGTGCAACTTTTGTGTGTGCATGTGTTGACCATCGAGATATAGAGAAAATGAGGAATTTTTTAATACTGCTCTATTTAATATTACTACAACATGATGCCATTGACCTTCTTCTAAAATATCTGGACACCATGCTCTTGCACCATATTCGCCACATCCTTCAGGCTCCCACTCTCCTATATCTAAAAGAGGAGCATTTAATTCAAATCACAATAACAAAACAAACAACTCACGTTGGGGTATTCTCGTCTCTTGAGTCGACACAATAATAGCTTTATCGCGAGCCGATAAAATAATCGAAAGACAAACTAAATGATCGTCTCTCGCGTTGTTGATATTTCTCACTAAAGTAAGCAATCTCACGCAATGAGGGTCAGTTCTTGGATCTGAAAACTTTTCGACACAAATCCAAGTCGAGTAGCTTAGACCAGTTTGAGGTGGAAACATCCTATCGCCTAACAAATAAAAATTAATTCTCTATTTACGCTAAATTGCCATTCTTACCTGAACCGATGCCTCCAATTATACTGCTGTCGAGTCCTGTGACGACACTAGGTCCCGATGGTGATTGAGGAGCTATGCTCGGTAAATACAAACAACCAAAACCTTCGGCGGACATATCAAATTCAACAAATGGAGGAGAAGTATAGGAAGATTGTGTTCGAAAGTCTTTTGGGGTGGTCATGGAAACTAAAGTTTTAATTCTCGTAAGAGGTACCGGACCACCACCCGCTTCGGTACAGCCTAAAGGAAGGCTACAAAGTGGTTTACCGAGTCGTAAAAACTTTCTTAAGTCCGTCGGTTCTAAAGCTTGTGCAGCTAGACGTTCTAACATATACTGAAGTGGAAAGTGTAAAGGATGACTTTCATTTTGTAAAGGTACAGAACCAACGGCTAGTAAATGACCGACAAATCCAATTTCGCACATAACTTGTTGGTTTCTTTCACTTCTAACTAAAGATTTTATTATTTCGGCTACATATTGTTGTAAAGCTAGAGTGGCTTCCTTATCTTGGTCTTGTATGCATGGTAAAAGCCTCAACATTACAACTACTACGCCCGGATGAACGATTATTGGATCGGGGGTTGGTGGATTCAAATTTAGGTAATTTACGTTTGATCTGTTGCCGTTAGAAATCACATTGTTAGACTACAACAAGCAAATTTTAGATTTGTAATGAAATCGTTTGTGTAACTTATTACCTGATTTTCTTGAGATCCTTGTTTATTTAAACATTTCGAACTCATATTTAAGATGCCAGCAGAAAGATTCGGCTTATCAAACAAATCCAATGTTATATCATAAAGGCATCTATAAATTATAACGATGTAACACATGGCAGGAGATATTGTTTCGATAGATCTACAAGAATTTAAATTTTGAATAATGAAAACAATTTCGAGACTATTCTTACGTATTATTAGACACTCCATTTACAAAAACGTTGTGAAATTGCTCATTAAATAAATTGTCATTAGATAAAATCATATCGTTTTCTGAAATGCTCTCTACCCGCTTTTTTGAAAAACATCCTAACAAGCACATAGTATCAGATAAACTCGTCATGCATATTTCGTGATGGAAAAATTTTGCATTTGCTGGTTCAAATCTCATAGCTGTATTTATTGTGTGGAAAACGGTGTGCAGCAAATTTAAGATATCCGCATTATTGTCCCATTTGTTTAATTGGCCTTCTAAAGATAACAACACACTTGTAACATAAACAAACCCATTTACCTGTTTGAAAAAAATAATTAATTATTATACCAGAAACTTTTTAAAATTTAACTTACTTTACGAAATACGGTCCTCGTACGATGCGAATCTCTCAAACACAATAACAGCGCTTTCAATATATCAATTTTAAGTTGAAAAGACGATCTTGGTGCAGAATGCAATGTTGCAAGTAGTTGAGACATATCGTCGTCGCCTCCTGTAGTTAAAATCAGCTCTCTAACTATGCCCAAAACAGTTTGTCTACAATCTGGATGAGCTACAAGTTCGTGTACACATTTTGCCCCTCCACAATCTCTCAATACGTTAGCATTAGCCGAACTCGAAGCTAAAAGCAAGGTGAGCGCTTCTATTACCATACCGCCCAATTTATCCTGTTCAGGAGTTACAGTAAACTTCTTATTACTATCTGAGGAATTATTTTTTGCTTCTAGCAATTTGGCATATTGGTCCAAACAAGTTACAAACACTTCGAGCATCCCAACTTCGCGATAAACATCCTTAAATATTTGATTGTGTTTCAAAATGTTTAAGAGAGTTTGCATGCACCTTACACTACAATCTACGTAATTTATACTATGTGTCTTAAGAAATATAGATAATGAGATTAATTCTTTGCAAGGTACGAAATTAAGTTGAAATACAAGAAATTCAATTAGTTGAAAAAGTTTCTGTTGGATATCCGTCGATTTGTGGTGTAGTTTTTCTGTGAACTGACTTAAGGTGTTTTGGTTTTCTAGTATAAAGTAGTTGGCATTGTCGGCATTATATATGCTGGATATAGCGTCTAAGATTGTACAACACAGTAGAGGCGAATTTGACTTTAAAAAGGTACTTTGAAGAACCTAAAACAACCCATTAAACTGGTAACATTATGATTTGGCACAGCTTACATGAAAGGCTTGAATGTTTCTCACACTGGTACCTTGACCAGATGGTTGGGGCAAACTAAAACCTTGCATTTGAAACAACGAGCCGGTGGATGCTTGCGATGGTTTTAATTCCATGTAACCACACATACATAAAGAAGTGATCATTAAAACTAAATTTCTTACAGATTCCTGCGCTTCGGTCGATCTTTGATTTTCGAACCTAAAATTTATAAATTATCCAAAGACAGTTAGGATTATGCTAAAACTTACTTAAGTAGAAACTCGGATAAAAATGTATAGCCTTGAGCTTGTCTAAAGTCATCTAATAGAGTAGACGAGACTTCACTCGAGTCTTTTAAGAAACAAAATACTGTTACAAACATTTCAACTAATTCTAACGGAGCTAATTCTGGCATCCTTTGCATGTTTTCTATACAGAGGGCTACACATCCTTTAGCTAAAAAAGTTTATCAGTTAAAAAGTGTAAACATAGAAACCTTGCAAAATAAATACAAATACGAGTAAGTAGAAACCTTTGAACTAATCAAAACAAAACAATAAATATTTTTTTCCCGGCTTTGGACAACGTTAATTTTATTGTATTTTCGGATTTAGACACCAAAAGAATGTACCTGTTTGCAGAAAAATACTTCAAAAGGAACACAATAAAATTGTAGGTAACTTAAATTTTACGATGTTTGCGTTGTTCTATCTCGGTTTAAAGTTGGGGTCAAAAACGTTAAAAAATGTCATAAACCCCTTTTTTGTATACATTTTTATTCTGCAGAATTTTTTAAAGATATGAAAAAAATATGTGTATAGGACCTAATTTGAAACAAAATACGTAATGAAAAAATGACCCCAGTAAGAGGTCGCTACGGCCAATAGAACTTCGAGATATGGGGGTCGTGAACTAAGTTATAAAATGCTCATTTCTCGTCAAATTGTCGCATTTTTCGTCAAATGTCCAACCAAAAACGTTATACTGCCTATAAATTATCTTTTTCTTTAAAAAACGAGTAAAAAATTTTTTTCCAGCAGTTAAAACCTTAGGTATGACGAATTATACAAAAATTAGAGTAAAGTTATACAAAAAAACGTTGAACTCACTTCCTTAAAAATAGTTGTAATTAATCAAAACTGGATACTTATAATTTATAGGTAATATAACATTTTTTTGTTGATATTTTGATGAAAAATGCGGCATTTAAAAAAATGATTTTAAACCGTTTACAATTCATTGATCCCAGTACTGGGATCAATGAATCTATCGTGGCCTATCCTGTAGGCCTACTGTAGACCACGATAGCTTTTTATTGAGTTCGTATTTAAACTTCTTAGGTGGTGTCGCCAGTTGTCATCCATACACATTTAAAACATTGTTGTTAGATCGATTTGGAGCGGTAAACATTATATTGATTATATTATGACATTACTAAAATACACTTTCTTGGTGTCCAAATACACCGGCAATTGAAATAAAATTGCTGTATATAAAACATTTTTGGCTACCGACCACTACTTGAAAAACTTTGAAGTTCAATAAAATTAAGTTAGGAGCTTCAAACTGTGAATTATTTTATAAATCGAGTCTGTACTAGGAAAGACATTTTAATTCTCTGTGATGAATTTGCAGAGTTTGGTAGAAATTTAAAGTTACAAAATACCTACTGTGAATGTATCCTACAACAAGGGGTGTAAGTCCATGCCGAGAGAGCGTCATCAAAACTTCGGCAGCACTTTTACGCCACATCACATTGTGAGAAGCACACCACGAAGTTATGGCAGAGAATAATAAAGTCAAATCATCTTTACGAGCCAATTCTTCTGCAGGTATTCTATGACTACATAATCGCACCAAAACTTGCACAAATATTTTCTGAAGTAAAATTCTTCTCTCTCGCGGTGTAAAATCACTATTACCGTCCGTCATATTTGCTTCTTGTTCGGACATTTCGGGTAAATCAAAGAACAGGTACAAACATTTAACTAAAGTCGAAGGTACCGAAACTTCCGACATAACTTGTATTAATGTAGCGTCTCCGGCCGAGAGTAAGTTTAGGGTCGATAGTAACATCCAGCCGTTACTAGATTCTTCACAATTTTCAATTTCCAAAAATTTTGCAATTGCACAACTAGCCGTCTCCGTACTTTGGTTTGATGCTCGTTTACGTATTTCGGAAACCATCAGTAACGAAACTTGATGACAAAAGGCCAGTATATCCCAAAATTTTTCATTCATATTACATGTCGGACTAGATCCAAAGACCTACGACATCAAAAATTAATTAATTGTCGTCTTTAAAACATAAACAAACGATAAGGTTATCTTAACAAAAACAAACGATAATCAGTGCAAAAAACGCTTGCAATAGAAACAAAATAAATAAATAATCTGCCGAAGTTAAAAACTAATGACCTTTCAATTAAGTAAAATCGGCTTACCCTACAAAATAACGGCAGCATGTTGTATAGCTTGTCTTCTTTTTCTACGTCGGTTAGAGGTTGCGGTGGATGGGTATATTCGGAAAATAGTTTTTTTAGATGCATAAGTCCGAGCTGAGTGTGAGGCGAGCCCGGAGATTCCTCCGCAATATCTGCATTTGTGGTGGAAGCACCACTTAAGTTAGTGCCTCCACCTCTTAATTTTCGCATAATATTCATTTTTAATTTTCACACCATCTGAAATTAATTAAAACAATTTAGATAATACACTTAAGGATAATTTTTTTAAATTACATCGAAATTAGTGCCGATTCATAAATCGCGATAATTGGGTCCATAAATAAATTCGTTGTAATGACTTCAACTTGAAATCTTAAAAATAAATACTATAGAAGTATGAATACTATGAACTTTTATATGTTAAAACGATTAATTAGTAAAAATTTTATAATTTTTAAAATAAGCAGTGAGATCATTGATTTTATGTTAGTATACGAGAATATAATACATATTTAAATACCTACTTCATTTTACCTTAAATGTTTATTATTAAAATCACAAAGCGTCGTATTTATTATCATTTTATAAAGCATTACGCCCACTTTTTACTTAAAACCTACTAACACTTTCATTCGTAGTCTTTTCATTGCTCGATTAACATACATATACAACTCACAGCAACAAAACGGACTGATCAATGTAGGCAAATGGTTAAACATGTTAGTTGGGTTGCATAATATACAGGATGTTGCAATTCCATAATGTTTTACAACGAAAACTTTCCTTTTCTTTCGGATATTTATTTATTTCGTAATTTCTTAATTGATTTTCGACCAGCACGACATAGGAAGCATTTATATTCTGCAAGAGCATCAAGTAATTAAAATTTTCTAGCGAAAATATCGGTAGTTTCATTGATTTTTAGACTATTTCGATGTATACTCCTTAATAAAAATAATTGAACAAATAGCAGTTGAGATCATATTAAGTTATTACAACAAAATTTATTTCGAACTTGTTGAATAAAACTTGCCTAGAACTAGACTTTCTATTTAAAGCAAATGGAAGTTTTCCGAGGGTGAGGGTGGTACAATTGGATTATGTTATTATTTATTATGAACAACATTGTGGTTTTGTTACAACAGTCCAAACTGAATTAGGTTAACAATACATTTATCACATCGTCACTTCTCCAACTTAAAAATTTAAGTAATCTCCAACTCAGACTCCCACCACCCACATCGAGGGAATTGGAGCATGGCTAACAAATGAACCTCGTGATGACTAAGATAGCGTTTCAGTTGTTCCATTAACGTCATTTGATTTCCGTAAAAAATAGTGAGCTTGGAACATGTACTAGATTACTCATATCAAGTTAACTATCAGTAAAATTGCAATTTTCCTCCCCAAGTTAATCAAAAACCTTGACCCTAAAAACAGATTAAAATATTGTAATGGCCAGGATCTTGATCTAACACTTTTATTACTAAACAAATAAATTTCAGTAAGTAGTACATTTTATTCAACCTTTATCTATTTTAACAAAATAATCCGTAATTTTTCTTTTATTTGTACTCTTTTCACATTTTTCTACAGTTTCATCTACATTCATTTGTTCACATGCCTGATCTTCACATGTAGTAGTATCATTTTTTAATTTTCTAGCAAAATCATCTATTGCAGATAGTAAAGAAAAATTATCTCGAACTTCTTCTCCCTTAACAATTTTTGTGCTCTCGTCTATTACATCAATTAAAGGAATAACACTCTCTTCATAAGTGATACCTTTTCTACACTTTTCAGAATGAAGTTGAGCTAAGCTTTTAGCAACCTCTTCTTGAGACGATTCTATTACATTTACTTCTTCGACTATTTCTGAGCAATCGTTTGACTTTACTGTCGAATTTACAACACTTGAAGTCGAACTCTTGAAGAAATGCAAAGAGGTCGATGTCGAAGGAGGATTTTCACTCGGTTTCAATTTAGGCAAATAGTCTTTAACCGAAACCAAGCCTCTGTTATCGAAATGTGCCTGTTGAATAAACGAATATAATTTGTCACTCCTAACATTAGAATTGGCAAACTGACACAAATATCTCCACAACTGACCTGCAAATTCTGATAATAACAAAAGCGTTAATAAATTTTGCGTTAACTCACAAATTGTTATTTTATTAGTTGCTATAAATAAGTAAATGTTGTAAATTCTATCTCTTAAGTCGACGTCATCAAAAGTAAAATAAACCATGTGCCTTTTAGCTGCGGTGCAAGCCATTAACTGGATCAAAAATTTTAAGTTCGTATCTCCGTGAAAAGCACCACATCCCCAATTACCTGTTGCAACTCCAGGTAATTGTTTGTTTGAATAAGAATGAAACCCAACGTACGCCTAAAATTATTCAATTGCTACAACGTACACAAAATACAATTAGTCGAGACCTTATTCAATTCTCTGAGTATCGAAGAAGAATGGAACTGTTGAGCAGGTTTAGAAAAAGACGAAGCATCGATGGCAACAATATTTGAGCGTCTTCGACTCCAATTATCGTACGGTGTCGTGTCATCAAAATCACCAGACCAAGTAAAACTATTACCATAACCAGTGTAACTACTGTAACGTTCGACGCCTTCAAAAAATTAACTTTACAAAAATTCACGACACGAATTCCACATTTACCAGTAATAACCAAAGCCTCTGTTAAACCTAGCTCTTCTGTAAACAATCTACTGACTATAAGTTCGGGGCAAATTACGTATCTTATTTCCTCTTGTACACAACCAAAAGCCAAAACACCCCCACCAACATATCTAAAAGAGTCAATTTGTACTTGGGGAATAGTTATTACATACCAAGGCTGAGAAAAAACTTTTCATAGTAAACACGTACTTATTGGCAAAATCGACTTGTAAAAGACCATCTCCATTATCCTCAATAACACCTTTACTCGAAACTCTTATTTTAGTATTACCTAAATTGTTATCGATACGGTCCCAACGAGGACACTGATGTTTAGTTAAATATTTGCGTTCAAATGTAATAACACCGACAGGCTCTAAAACACGCGATTAATAAGAATCTATCAACACACTAAAGCAATATTACTTGTAATAAGAACTTTACGAAAATAGTTACATATACACTTTAGTTTCTCAGAAACGGCTTGTATTCTATTTGGTCTTGAGTGTGAAGCAAATAAACTGTAAAATTACGATTAAAACGAAACAATTTTGGCACTAAAAAAGTAACCTACCGGATAAAATTGATCCCAGGATACGTCTGAGACCTTTCTTTACTACTTGGAAATGTACACAAAAATGCGTTTGCTAATAAACAACTAATTTGGTACCGACTAAGGCTTAGAGATTTAGCAACTCCCCTTTTTAACAAAGGCACGTTACCTGGCAAAATAGTGGGCAACTGTAAAGCCAACCTAATAATTTCGGGTAATAATAACTCAAAAAATTGATTTGTTTCTTCTTCATCTAAAACCTATTAAAAAATAGCTTGTGTCATACTCGTGTTATAAATGTACATACTGTTTCGAAAAAGTTATGCAAGGCTAAAAATTTTGGTAATCTACAATTGTAAGTATTTATTGCATTTTCTAAGTCGTGACTAGAATTAATTGGTTGCAGTAAAGATGTTTGTATTAATTCCCAGCGCAAAGTCCATCTTTCTTCATCATTTTCCTAAAATAATTTATAATAAATAGTACACGAATATCAGATTAGAAGCAATCAATTTACATTTAGTATCGGATGTAAACTTCTAGACGAATGCGGCATTTGAACAAAGTCGTTATTCCCTTGTTGGTCTTGTGCGTTAACGTGAGGTTTCGGTGGGCTTTTTAAGTTTGCGGGCAACTCGTACAGTACCGCATGATGCCTCGATGGATTAATAGGTTCCACGTCAAATTGCCAAGGACCGTGTCCAAAATAAATATCTTCCATCGCAGAACCCAACCAATACTTCGTCGATGAGTCTGAATCTACTTTTTAAACGTATAAAAGGTGACAAATACACTTGAAGTTCACTTACCTGCTGCCATAGTTAAATTTTAAGGTTAAACAAAAAAGCGAAACTAAAAATTACTATTTATTTAAAGTTATGCTTAACAGTATAAACACTTAATTGAATTAGGGAGAAATTAAATTTCATAAATGGTAGAGTATGAAATTCATTTTTTTAAATTAAAACACATTTCAATTTGTTACATTGCGGCTGGTTGTGCAACTGTGCTGCCCTCTTCGTTTGACATTGACAGGTGACGCAGGTGACAGGCGAATTATTATAAACAGGGACGTGCACAAAATAGGGTAAGAAAAATTTTATGTTTTATTACATTTACATATTTTCAAACATATCTACACGCCTTATAGTATTTCCTTTGCGAATTTCGTTCAAAGTTTTATATTTATCTTTTCCTTCTTCTAAATTTTTCCTGTGAATTCTATCCATTTCGGTTTCTTTGCCGTCTAGCCTCGTTTCTTCCAGTTTTTGTTGAAGTGTCTAAAAAATAAAAACGTTCAAGAAATCAACTTCATTTAACAACCTCTTTCTTGCCTTTAAGTCGTTCCTTAATTGATCATTAACTTCCACTAAAGAAGGAAGCTTATTATTGGCGTTGGCCATAATTTCCAACTCATTATCCTTTTCCTTTTCTCTATCTGCTAGGGTTTTCTGAGCCCTCAATTCCTCCTCTAATCGTTTATTCGCTTCAATTTCTTCTTGAAGCTGCCGAGTTTTTTGATTCTTCAGTTCGACTTCTGATTGAATTCTTTGAACTTCTCTTTGTTTGAGCACAATTTCTTCCATTAATTTTTGTTTTTCTGCAGCTTCCATGCTTTGATTATATTCCAAACGTTGCATCATTCTTTTTAATTCATTTTGTTCCTCTTCCAAAAGCTGTTTTGCGATTTGAAGCTCTCTTAGCTGTTCTTGTAGCTTATAAATTGTCAATTGGGCCTCATTTAAATTTGCACGACTGCGTTCCATTTCGTCCTTTAACGCTTTTATTTGCTCTTGATATTGTTGTTCGCGCTTCTCGGCCTGTTCTCGAGCCAGGGTTTCGTGTAATAGCTTAGCTCTGAAAATGGCTTATTAAATTGCAATTTTTATATAAATTTTGTCTAACCTTTCTTGTAGTTTATATTTTCTTTGTTCTGCAGCCTTCATTTTCATCTGTTGCACTTCTAGAGTATCCTTTTTTCTTCTTCTCATATAGAGTAAATGATTGCCTATACTTAAATTTAGAATATGTTTGTTTACTATAGCTTCCGGAGAATAAAAAATAAATAATTTAGATTGAGGATCTGTCGACTTAATCGTAAATTTTATTCCTTTGAAGTTAATGTTTTTTATCTCGGACCAAGGAAAAGCGATTGTTGGATTAAGTCTATAAAAAATAGATTAACGCTCACGATAATATTAATTGAAAGTGTTACCTATCTTCCATTCTGTACACATTAAGACCCAAAGAATTAACACCTAGTAAAAGGTCGGTACCTTTTTTGTTGCGTATTTCAAAGTACGATACTCCATACATTTCTAAATTTTGAGCAATTTTAAGGTATTCTAACATAGCATCTTCGGCTAACATTCCTGAATGCTTTTTCCACATGTTTATTACACTATCTTCCCAAGTTTCTCGTTTTATGTTGAACTGATCAAACACTCTGGTAAAATTGTAAAATTAAATGCTTGGAAATAAAGAAAACAAATGTCTCTTCCAACGCAAAAATTGCTGAAAGAGATGTTTTTGCTCAAACAGGTACTTTTAAATGAACAGGGCTTCGAACTTGGGGTTTAGAATTTCGAATACCAAATTTCTTTCGGCCAATTTTTGCATTAGAGATTAGTCTTTATTTCTTAGGCTATTTTACCTGCGTGGAAGTATTCTTTGTTTACTTAAAAATCCATTTCTATGTTGTGTGAAACTATAATCGCCGTGTTTAACTTGACTAGAGTACGAAGCCAATAAAACACAAGTATCTGGAGGACAATAAATTTCACCTGCAAGTATGCCTGACCGAACTTGATAATAAAAATTTGCAATAGTGACATCTTCGATCAATTCTTGGGCAACGTCTTCTGGATAATATTTGACACGATATTTAAGTTTAAGTGCGTTGTATCTAATGTCAGAAACAGTCTAAAAAGTGCTATGATAAGAAAGTCCTTTTGGGATTTATATTTTACCTTTTTTGAATTATCGAACCAAACAGCGTGATTGTTTGCGTCTAAAAACATTAAACCGAAATACCATAGTTCGTGTATGCCTAAATCTCTGCTAATATCGTAAAAAAGGTTTCGCCCTCTTGTGTTTTTCGGTACCATCATTTCCAACTCGGTGGTGGTAGTAGTCACTTTGATTTTACTCTAAGATGGAATTAAGTTCATCAATGCATTAAAATTATTTTAATTAGGTAACAAAGTATTTAAAAATCAAGGTTAGTGTAAGTAAGATAAAGTAATCCTCCTCCTATATCTGGTTGAAATGTGAACTTCTCGTGTGTATCGAGAATGGTCATACTTAGTAATCCAGACAGTACATAAGAAATTTGAGATTGTTTATAATCCAATCTCAATTTTCGAAGATTTTGGCAACTGAATTATTTGAAAACATGCAGGTATCAAAGCACAAATTAAGGTAACTTACCATTTTTATTCGTCACAAATTTAAAGGTGGCTCTAACTAAAACTATAGGAGCTTCCACATCAGTTGATAACTTATCACTGATATAGATATCGAATTTTATAGAAATGAGTGGGTTCTGATGATATTTAAACAGACACCACACCTTGATTTGTGCAATCTGGGACAATGAAATATAAATAAAAAACAAAAAATAGTTAATCCTCGTAATATTTTTATTAACCCTAACATTTATATAATATTAACTCAAAATATATAAACTAACTTGTAAGACAACTGAGAAACAGCAAAAATGTAGTTTTAAGCGATACAAATTGAATATAATAAACAATAATATATTCATATTAAATACTTTCTATTATAATAAGATGTTGCAGTTGATACTGTTGCAGGTATAAATAAAAAAAAATTACATCCAAATTCCATAACCAAAACAATTTTCAAAAAACTAATTTAACAAACAGCGTGTGATAAAAAAACAAATAAACTACAGTAAATATCGTCCAAACTTACATTATTAAAGGCAAAAGGCAACAACGGTACTTATATAAATATACATTAAAAAATATGTAAGTAAAAAAAGTCGAATGTTGAAAAAATCAACTCCTTTACGACTTATTAGGTATTAAAATCTCTGGACCTCATATATGTACATATTCGGAGGAAGCACCTGTTTTATTAATCTTCAGGAATTCAAATAGTATATTTTAGGATTATTTAATTCGAGTGTCCCTTCGACAAAATACAAAAAGACCAAAATTATATTCAAAAACAGCTCTCCTTAAAATCATTTTGCATAAGATATACACTTTAGGCACTTTTATTTAGTTTCGATTTGAGATTCATTAAAAAAAATATGCAATTAAAAACACATTAAGTTTCGGATAGGAAATATTATATATCTCACGTAAATAATTATAAGATTAGTCAATTAAAAGCATAATTTTGTTGAAATACGAACAAAAAATGGCACTAACTCGAGGACACGCTACTGTTAAAAATAAAACATTAATTGGAATGCCTTACAACGCTTATAAAAATAATTAGATATTTATTTTTAAAAAGGAATCAATCACAGGATTTGTTAGAAGTTCTAAAAAGTAATACCTTTGATTGATCTTCTCTTATGCCCAGTTTTAATAATTGAATTTTCAAAAAATTTATTCAAAAGAAAATTATTATTTGAGGTGCAAACTAAAGTTTTGATTTGTTCTCTTAGCATCTAAAAAATTTTTTGCACGTCTTTCTTTTAAGACATAAGTTATCTTACAAAAAGGACAATATTAAACCATAAGACCTAAGTAAGTATGCAGCATTTTTAATTGATAACAAAACGTAAATTTTGAGCATTAGTAGTAGGGGACATCTTTAAAATTTTGTATCAATTAAAAAGTTTACATATTTTCAAATTGATCCACCCTACGCTTAGTATTGCCTTTACGAATTTCACGCAGAGTCTTGTATTTGTCTCGTCCTTGACGAACGTTTTCTCTATGTATTTTATCCATGGCAGTTTCTTTAGTTTCGTCTCTCGATAAAGCAAGATCTTGTTTTAAGGCCTAAAAATTTAAAAAATTAAAATAGGATTTATGACCGATCATTAATCAACTCACCAAAAGTTGGTCTTGTAAACGTTCGTTGCGTTCTGCTAAAGTACGTCTTTCATTTATAGGATCCACGATATTTTCATCCGTGTCTAAGTCTCGACTGACGTCACCATTAACCATTTCGTCGTCCTCGTCGTGATTATTTTCTTCTTTCAAGTGCCCTTTAGCGGCATTTGCAAGTTGTTGCGCCTTAAGTTCCTCCTCTTTACTACGTGCGGCTTCAACTTCTTCTTGCAAGCGACGCGTTTCAGTATCCTTATCTTCGACTTCCTTTTGAATTCTCATCACTTCTTCTTGTTTCATTCGAATCTCGTCTTCGAGTTTTTGTCTTTCGGCCGCCTCCATGCTCTTACTTTCTTCTAAACGCTCCATCATCGCTTGTAATTCGTTTTGTTTTAATTCGAGTTCTTCCTTAGCGGCCTGGAGTTGTTTGAGTTGTTCTTCTAATCTTTTAATCATTTCTTGAGCTTCTTGCAAACTCGCCTGGCTACGCTCCATTTCTTCTTGCATAGATTTTATTCTGTCCTCGTATTCTTGCTGTTTCTTTTCTGCCCGTTCGCGTGCAGCTATTTCTTGCTGTAACTTTTCTCTGCACACAATAATAAATTACAATTACGCACAATTATTTATTGTAATTAACCAAAGTTGAGGAGAAACTTTAAACATCTCGTGATATATAAGAGTGCGAGGTTTTAATAGTTTTCTCAACGGTGGTTTATTAAAAAATCAGTACCTTTGTAGTTGTTTGGCTAATTTCTCATCTCTCGCCTGAGCCTTCATTTGCTGCACATCGATGGTGTCTGGTTTACGTCTTCGCATGTAAAGTTCGTGGTTTCCCATACAAAGAGCTAAAATTCTTTTGTTTATGCGAACGCGAGGCGCAAAGAAAACAAAATCTGGAGCTTTCTTATCGATCGGTTTAATTATAAACTTTCGGTCGTTGAAAGATATATTTCGAATTTCGGACCAGGGAAAACCAATTTTTGGTGTTAGTCTACAATCGAAAATTAGTAAAGAGTTGAAAAATATTTAGAGAAATTTACCTGTCCTCGCGTTCGTAAATATTTAGGCCAAGAGCATCTACCCCAAGGTACAATTCGGTTCCTTTTTTATTGCGAATATCAAAATAGTTAACGCCGTACATTTCTAAGTCTTGAGCAATTTTTAAATACTCCATCATGGCATCTTCGCGCAGCATACCTCTGTGTTCGTGCCACCAGGTTGTAATACTTTGTTCCCATTCGTCTTTCGACATTTTATGCTGATCTAAAACTCTGCAAAAATAATTTTACTTTGCGAACTTACACTTTGACAACATGTAAGTCTATATCCACCCTAAGCCAATGCGAGCTCATTTTAACTTAAAAAATGAATTCTTTTGAATTAAGTTACAAAAATGCGATACTATTGTTAAAAATTCACAGCTCGCTATTGCTTAAAGCACTGTTAATTTTACCTTTGCGGCAAAAGCCTGTCATTGGCAAGAAATCCAGATCCATGTGCAATTTTATTAAAATCTCCGTGCCGCGCTTGTACGGCGTAGGAAGCAAGAAGAACGGACGTTTCTGGAGGACAGTAGATTTCGTCGGATAGAATACCATTTTTAACTTGAAGATAGAATAAACGAAGAGTGATATCCTGAATGATTTCTTCGGCTACGTCTTCGGGATAAAATTTGCCACGAAATTTGAATTGAAGGGGGTTTTCTTTTTTAACATCTTGGTTCATTACCTAACGAAAGAAAAATATGCATGAAAAAATCAGGTTAATTACTCGACAAAAGAATGCATCATACAAAATGCATAATTTTATGGGTCAATTCTATAGATTCACATGATAGACAATGTTATAGTAATTACCTACTTACCCAAGTGGAAAAAGGTAACGAGACTGGCTTTATCCATAGTAAGCAAAAAGACGAATAAAATACAAACAAATTAATCGAAGACACAAATTAGTTATTAAAATTGTGTAAAAGAGGACAAAAATTATATCGACAAAATTTGCATATTTTTTAAGTGCATTTTTGTCTTTGGAATAGAATTGAAAAATTTCGCCATTACTTCATAATGTCGCCGAGTACATGCATATTTACAAACCAATGAACAAGCAAAACCACATGTCATGTTTTAAATACGAAAAGTGTTCCACTTTACTCGTTACAGTTGAAATATAAAAGATGTAATAAAACTGGTAGGTATTATCCACACTCGTGTACGTTATGTTATTTAATTTTCAACCTTCTGATCAATCACCTGAACGAAAATTTAAATGTGACGCTATTGTTGGATAACATCATTAAGTCGATTCGAGAACTTTTTTACAGTTAAATAATTAAAATTACTAATGAGTCTATTTCCGAATTCAAGGATGATAAAAATGAAAGTGTAAATTTCAGTTCAATAAGTAGAAATTGAAATCGATAATTCTCATTTAAAAAAAGTCTCAAGGTACAGTAGGTACTTTGATACACAGGTATGTATCAATACTAGGCCAAGGTTTATTGTGACAAATGTTAATAAACCAACACATCTTATCATCACCAATTAATGGGTTTTTTAGTTTAGTCAGTTTAATTATTAACAAATTTATCTCCAAAAAATTGTTTGAACCCTTAGGAAATATTTGACAATCGAAGTTTAAACTTAGATAAGCTCCCAAAGTAAAGTACGTACGTACGTATCAAAGCATAGCCATTGCTTCGTTAATTGCGTAATCATGAGTGCCATTATCGTATTTTTTTAATTACAGGTATTATTACGTTACATAGTTTTACAGCTACACTTATGAAGTCCAAGGCTTTTTACTTTTTTCAAATAGCTTAACGTTTATAGAAACATGTATTAAAATGCATCCGAGAGAGTACTTGAAATAGGATATTTATAACAGAGTCTTGAAATAATTTGCTGAATCACCCTGTAAGTTGGCGATTTAATACATAAAGTATAAATGCGCGAATCGTGCAAATCGGTAAATTTTAAAATTATAGTAGTTAAATAACTGTAATCCAACTGCATAACTAGTTGGCAGGAGAAATAATTAGGAATTCATGGGGTACGTGTAATGATTTACAATTAAATATGCTTAAAAAATGCACGATGGAATATAATATCGAGGGCGATTAAAAATTACAAAAAGTAAAGATACCCAAACCGAAGCCCTTTAATCAACCGGCGGTGACGGCGATGATTTTCAATTTCCCACTGATAAAAAAAGTCGCCTCGAGGAAGTACCGTGTGATAAAACAAAAAAACGGACTTCAATTCATTCTGTTCAATGATTTTCTTTTATTATTATAGTGGGTACCTATGCTGTAACTACAGGAAGTTTTAATTAATTTTTTTATTGTAAATTAACGCCTAAGTTTACTACGTTGAGATGCAGCGATCGATTGTGTTGGAAAAAATTAAAAAAAAAAAGAAATAGATTTTCAAAAGTATAAAAATAACAAAATATAGCTAACGTTTACTGTTATAGTGTTATGTAAAAAAGCAATTTTAGAATGAAGGTTAATTTTAAAACATTACATTTCGTACATTAGCGATATACCTACCATACAATATTCAATAATTTCAAAGTTAAAAACTGTATATTTTCAAACTAGAATTATGTGCATGCAATTTTTTCTATTATTTAAATTAGATGGATTAGTAAAAATTCGACCTTGGTGATGGTAACACCGTTTTACAATACACTCGATAATAGCTAATATAAATATTTTTTGGCACAACCAATTTGGGAATTACATTACCTTTTTGTAAAGTTTAATCCAAGTAAGATCCCCTCTCGAATCCGTGTATTGAAGACCAAAGAACCACACTTCTCTAAGGCCGATTGTTTTCACTACTTGGTCAAAGAGTTGTTTTCCGGTTGTGGTTTGCTGGATTGCGAACTCAAGTTCCGCATCCATCGTCGTAACCCGTACATTCATCTGAAAAAAAAGAGCTATAGGTAACCATAATTGTTGCAAATACATTTTTTACATACACCTTAGGGCCGATTGTTTACTCGCTCAAAGCTTGGTTCAACGGTGAACCAAGCTTAAACTACAGAAACCATCGTGTTTAGCTTTAAACCTGCCTTGAGCTTAGTTTGTACAATTCGCCCTTAATACTTATAGTAACTTGAATCTAACCCTACAGTGGTAAGGGGCGCCAGCTAGGAATGGGCGATTGTTCAATTTTACAATCGACAAGTCTCGATTAATCGGACAATACATTAACCGATTAGTTAAAAAAACTTAATCACACTTCGATTACAACATTGATTAATTGATTTTTTCACCCCTCCCCTAATCAACGTTATATAAACACACTCTTGAAATTACATTGATAAAAATTGTCTTATGCACCTAACCCCGAGTTGTACAATTTTAAAAAGGCAATTTAACTAGTTGGTATCTTGACAACTAGCCAATTAACACCATAACCACCCTGACGTCACCAATCAGCCGGTTACCTGGCTTTATACAATCAGGGCTAATGATAAAAAATCAAATTATAATTTTATAGAGTAGGCGAGGTACAGTTTAATAAAACCATCCTCAAAAATATTCCAATTATTCCAATAATCATTTATTCAAACTATCGCTAATCGAGCAATCGATTATGTATTTAAAAACTTAATAGAACATCGATTAATCGATTTTGTTTCCCAGTCCTAGCAAGCAGCGGCTTGCACCCCCATTGGGTGCCTATTTTCTAACGGTTACCCTTCAATAGTAAAAGTTTTTTTCTACAGCTAGCAATGGATTAGGTATAAAAAAATCGTATAATAGGCATAGTTGAGAATTAGAAATGGATACCAACTACTTTGCGTGCTACGATATCACGAAGATTGAATTATTAGTTAATCTTACGTGCGTTACAACATCTTTTAGTTTTCTAAACAATCTACTTTAAGGCAATTGATAATTATTGTTATTATCATTTCATACACATAATAAACGTTCATGGGGAATTTTAAAACGTTTTCTTTTAAATGAACCACAGACGAATATGAAAGTAGTGCCAGATTGGTGCCAGAGCTCCAGCGAAACATCTGCCATTAATAAGAGTTGGTAGTTTTTATATCACACATTACGATATATTCCAAAGGTGATCACATGATCACGTGAAAAATGAACGAATTTTTAACAAGCTAATAAACTTCAGTTTATTCTGCTTATCTAGAAAGCCAATTTGACCAAACAAATTTTGCACAAATTTTCTGCTCGTAATCGGATTCAATTTACTAATTCCATGACATCCAAAATTTATCCAACAAGCAGGGCGCAGCATTTTCTTAAAAGCAGCTAAACAAACCGAAGAGGGTACTCTTTAATTAACCCCCGTATTCTGTGTATATGAAACATTGAACCACCTGTTTATTAAGCACCTGCGTTCCTGCGTATAGAAGGTTAACGAATACGTGTACATAAGACGCCCTTAGACTTTAACCTATTCACTAAATCGAGTCCGAGGGAAGCGAAAAAGCAAAAAAATAACTAAACCTACCGCTTTTCCAGAAACCATCTTGCCAAAAATTAATCCAAGTGTTATAAACTCAGAAATAAACCACACCCGGTCTACGAATATAAACTGCCGCTACTGATTTGAAAAAGCCGAATAGGATGTAACCTCACCTCCACTCGATCTACTGGCCAACTGTCGATTTTAACGATTATTCGAAACTGTTGGAAAATAGATGATGTCATTCTGAAGGTTGTGGATGCCTACCATTGCCAGTTTGAATACTATACATTAATAAATACGTGGGAAACCAGTGGCAACTCGTACAAGCGACGACAAGGCTCCACAAATAATTAAAAAAAAAGTAAACGCAAATACCACCCTGTAGTAAGCATTATCATTATAAACATAACATAGACACATGAATAAAACTAAACAAAATAATGCTTCCTCCTAATTAACATTTCCCAAATTAATTAGTATTCATAAATTTGTAAAACAATTGAAACAAATTTGTAGTTTAAAACTAGTAATTAATGCTCACATTTTTCGATTAGATTAATAATGTATTACAAATTTATGAAGTGGACATGTATAGCTACAGTGTGTCCTACAATAGCATTTTAATTTTCTCATTAAGAATATTCGGAAAAAACCCAGGACCATCCTGTATACTATTGTAAAATATTATGTGTTTGTTAAAAAAATTTACTTGTTCATACCTATCAACAATTTTCATAAATAAAACTTTTTAGGTAGATATAGGTAAAATGCACAAAACATGGCTAGAAAGTGAATCTTGAAATATTACATGTAATTTCCCTATGCTCGGTTTTGAAACGAGACACACGGTATACAAAACAAGTAACCTACTATTTTTATTTATTACAAGTACCCACTACAGAACGGTATCTACTTATTTAATAACTGAACAATCAATCGGCGTTGATAGAACTATACTATGATTTAATTCATGATTAGATTAATCAATAGGCACGGTATAGTTTGGATTATTCAATTTTTTTTCTACATTAGAAAAGCTTTGGCCACTCAAGTATAAAAATGGATAAATACCCAAGTTACAGCTTGAAAATTCAATACTAACTTATACCTTACACTACCATTAATTCTATACAAGGTTTAACAGTGGGGCTTCCTATTTAGGAGCACCAAATAGAAGACTAGACGTGATTTTATTTTTAAAAATCCATAAACCATCATATTCTTTACATAAAAATAACTCCAAGGTATTCAGAAACGGCATTTCTAGCAAATATATTTACTACCCCCTATCTATTAGGAGTGCAACGAGCAGTTTGAAGAAATTCAATATATAGGTTGTTAAGAAAGGGCTTATGATAAAAAGAAGTTAATTTTGTAAATGCACTAGTTCTACATCGACTTCGCAGAAGACAACAGAAAGCAGCTGTTGGCAAACAGACGACTCAGTAAACAAGAACGAAAATGAAGATTCTTTGCCCTCGATAGCTATTCTGAGTGTCTTATTTTTTTCACTTTTCTTTAATTTTAAATCCAATTTCGTCTTTTATACTATATTCAGTGAGTGTTCGGCCCAGAGTGTTTCTCCATCTGTCGCAAGCTCAAAATAACGATTTATTTCAGAACATTCCGCATGGAGAAAAATTTAAGAGAATATAAATTAAATCAGCCACTGTCATAAATAGGTGGAATTGATGGTTAATTTCAACTTTAAATAAGTGACGTAATGGTGTTAAATTATTGTCATACTGCCATACAGAGTCTATTTACGAATTATTCTTAAAAAATGTTTAAGCCATTTAAAAAATTGCCCGAAAACTATCGAAACAGCCGAGAAACGCTATTACAATAATAAAATTCTATAGTAGACGTAACGGCAATTAAAATTTTTTTTGAGCTTCGAGAACAAGCTCATAGACTCGTGGCCCATGCAACAATTTAATTTAACTTTCAAATTCCTTTAGTTTTGTCTATTTTTGTAACAATTTCATAATTAACAGGAGATAATAAACACTAATTATATGGACGGACTGTGTAAAAGACCCATTTCCATTTGACTTTCGGAGTCGACGTAAAACTTACCGATTTAGGCATGGTGGCGTCTAGGAAAATCTACCTGAAACAAAACAAAAATTATTAAAACATAGACAATGACAATTCTATAGTTTTTGAAGTGAAGTCTAGTGCAGGCGTTTTAAGAGTAATTCGGTAATGCTAATGGACTACCCACAACATTGCTGGAGAATGGAGATCAATGAGCCCACAATGAAATCACACCCAACGCCCATTATTAAAGTGCATCTTGGTATCGTTTAGAAAAGAGTTTAGCTATTGGAATGGATCACGATGAAGCCAAAGTCATAACGTCATGCAGATTTAGTTTGAGGCATTTACCTGTTCATTCAGAAAATTACTACATGCCATCGTTAATAATAGAAATACACTAAGAAAAGCTATAAAAATAGCTCATTATTCCGCCCATTACAACCACATGAGTATAAAAACTATAAAAACGTATTTCAAAAGCGATTTTAACAACTTATCATTGCTAGAGATTGATAAACAATACCTATTACGACAGCAATTGTAGTTAAAATAAACAATTAGTAACCCGTCTTAATTACTCGGAATCTTTGCATTATCTAACCGATTAAAAGTCGTGAAAATATTTTCGCCTATTAGTCATTTTAAAACAATTTCCCGTCTATAAATTGGTAAGTTTAGAAATTTGAACGTCGGAGAAAATTGCAAATTAAAAGAGCGAGAAAAATTGCTATTAAAAAAAGGAAGACGACAACCAGTCTGTGCAGTGTCGATAACTTTCTCTGCTTATTAACAATTTGACATTGACTTTACAAGTTATTAGGAGAAAATGGGCGACAACCGGCAAGAAGAAATGTTAACTGGGTGTTGAAATTAAAATTACAATTCTTAATTAAAATGTCGTTTGTAATCCTTCTCTCTTCTCTGGTAGCAGATTTTGATTTTATTGGTTATTTTATTAGCAGAACGGCCATTTAAACTAAATAAAAGGCGATTTTTCAGGGAATTTTATAGAACCACTATTTCATATGAGTAATACAAAATGCAATAATCGGATTCTATATTCGTAGAATGGAACTTTGTCTACGTCTACTTGGGTTTTACGACTTCGACTTGTAAAGTACATACTTATAACTTATAGTCCAATGAGCTCCACATTTTTGAAGCCTTATTTAGACGTGTTGGCAACTCGAAGAACCGCACAGAACCCATAAATTTTAAGAGCGTGATTTTTGAGGGCACTCCAAGTCGTAAAACCCAAATAATTCGTGACGAAGTGTACCAGCTATGCGTGGGCCCCTATTTCATAACCTTTTTGCGTTTTCATTAGGTAATACAAATAACAGTGCCCTATAACGTACTGAAGAGCTTATCCGTTATTTTGAACCACCCTGTATAAGTGCCAAAGTGACTATCTACTATCTAGTAGCGATGACAGAGGTAGCTGAAGAGACATCTTTAATGAAAAAAATTTACAAAAAATAAAGAATATACTCCGCAATAAAAAATGGGAGTACTTCATCTATTATTGATCTATCACAAGAGCTCACCTTTATAATTAGAAAATTAAATTGTTAGTAATTTTAAAGTTTTATGATTAGATGTCAAATTGAATCAAACGATAATTACAAACACGCACAGATCTACCAATTTGTAGTCATTAAAAGCAACACTAATTTACCTAATTGCGCGTTAATTGTCAATTGTATTTTTAATTTACTTAAAATGGATGGAGAGTCCATTAAATTTGTTAACGCACAGGCGACCATTTAAAAAACATTGGAATTCTTTTGACGGAATCGCTTTAAACTTCTAAGAAAAGTTATGATGATATTTCAAGTCCAGTGCTAGTTTTTGGAATGTGCTCAGCTAGATGGCCACTGCACGATTACACCTGTTTATTTAATGTTACATTGAGAAGGTCATAGTTCAAGTATTAGTCGCGATTTTGACTCGGATTTTTGGCGAAGAATTGAATTCTTTCGAAAAGGGAAGTTACGATCTTTAAGTAGAGAAAAAGAGTTTTTTGGTTCTAGTACAGGCGTACTCAAAACGATATTTTGGGAAGAATCAAGTGGCTGGAGATAGAGATAAGAAAAATAGTGGATAGGTAGAACAGGAAGCTTCGGATATGTACTTACGGCTTCTAAATGAATGAGAACGAGAGGTAGAATGTGAAATTGTGTATTTCAAACAACTTAATTACTAGAATGTGACAGAATGCAGTATAATCTTCTGATGCACCTGATGCATCGACTATGCAATTACATTGCAATCGGAATAACCCGTTAGTTCATGCAAAATAATATTTCAAAAAGCACAATTCCGGATTGTGCACTTGTACTACAACTCAGTATAAATCCCCACTAGATCATAACAAGACGACAAACGCACAAAACATCCGTTACAATTTATAAACGATAAATCAAACGGAGAAATTATATCAATTCTTTCACTCACTGTTCTGGTTTAACATAAGCTACGCATCAGTGCCTCTAACCATAAATGTGACCGACATAGAATGCATTAAACTCAAAATATTTAATAAACTTTGACCGAACTAATTAACTTTAAAAGAAATTGAAATTATTTCGCTGCAGGCGTGACTACACAAAGAGCTTACGAGTGCTCCGTAGAAAGAAAAAAAGCAAAATATTTAGTTTATGTAAAGCCCAATGTAATTAATTAGAAAATATGACCCATTGGCATACTAGAAAGTTTTGTTTACCAAACCCTTCGAGCAACGGTATTTTAAATATGTAATTATTATTAACGACAATATAAGTAAGTATTTGCAAGTGAATTTCGATAATTGACGAATTAACTAAAATATTTTGCTAAAATACCGCGATTCGATTTATAATAAGTAGGTTAAATCGTGACCCTTTAAAGACGCTGTCACTGCAAATTAATAGAATTGTTCTCCCACCTTCAAATTAGTTCTCAATTAAAACTGACAAAAAATAATTACCGTGCATTTTTGTGACAATTTTCGAATTACATAAAACTTGAATTACTATTACACCTATAAAACAATACTATTGTTACATCCATGTAATGTAAATAAAACTACTTAAGAAAGCCGGTTATCTGAGATTCCAAGTACACACAATACGTGTAAAAGAAATAAAGTACTGTGTGTCAAATGTTATTTTATCTTGTTTTAAATATTTACACAAGACTCTAAAAAGGAAACCACAATATTCATATCCAGAGGCAGGCTTTTAGTTAGTTGTTCGTCAACATGGACCATCTACCATCTACCGATTCACGGTCACAAGTTAAATGGCCCCTGTTGCTTTCGATTACATTGGCGGTTAACCAAAAATTAATTCCGACAGTTTCTACCCAAAAATTATAAATAGTGAATAGAAAACTAATACTTTCGAATCAAAAGACACATATGCAGTTCGCTATAATGCAACAGAACAGGTAGGGGAGAGACGCACTTGTTCTTGTACGACCGGTATAACGTATTTTTTACAGCTTCATATTAGTTCATTTGAGAAGATGGACGATAAATTTAACATGCGTTTATCTATTGTAGGTACTTACTTTATAGAAAAAAAATTAAATGCACTAATCCACCACCCACGTATGATAACACAAACAACACACGTCTTACGTGCACACACCCTTCACGCGATTATAAAAACTTAACGTGACAAATTGAGTCATCGAAAAGTAAAATAGTTTCAAATTTTGCCGCTAGGATTTTTAAATCACCAATGAAGCGACATCGCTCGGCATCGTTCGACGTAAGCACCAGAATGTAGCAAATCGTGGCGAATTCAAAATCCGTCTAATAATTTAATTTTTATTTTGTATTAGATTAAGTACACAATAACAACAACACACAAAAATTGACTAACGGTACAATAAAAAAGATAACAAATACTTAAATAATGTAAATAATTTTAATTGAACAGAATGCGAGTTTATTTAGAGTCAATTTTTGTAGACTTCACAAAAGCTACACAAATTAATTCCTTCTACACTTACATACACACTTTAATTACTTATTCCATAATACAAATAAATTTACTGTAAAAAGAAATTTAATAACATTTATTCTTGATGCATTGTTTGTCTATGATGACGTCGTAAAGACGACTTATCGGTAAACGATTTGTCACAATCACGACATTTAAAAGTTTTACCCGTATGGGTAATCAAATGACGGCTTAATCCCGAAGCGTGACAAAAAACTTTAGGACACAAAGTACAATAATGCAATTGTATATCGTTAGGATTAGGATTCATATGCGTCCTCAAATGTGCCCTCAAAGGCTCTTTTTGTGTAAACCCTTTTGGACAATGAGGACAATTATAAGGTTTTTGTCCCGTATGCGTCATCAAGTGTCTAAACAAAATTTCTTTTTGAGCAAAACTCTTCTGGCAAACTTCACATTGAAACGGACGTTCTCCTGTATGAATTCGCTCGTGACGTACTAAAGCGGAACGCGTCGGAAACCATTTTTCGCATATTCCACAACTAAACCCTCTTTGTTGCATATGGACCGACGCGTGTCTCCGCAACTGAATTCGTCTAGCGAAAGATTTAGAGCAATCCGGACACTGAAATATTTTTAATTCGCCTTCCTCGTTTATTTCAGTTGGTTCACTATCGCCATCGCCATCGGCATCAGCTTCAGCTTCAGCTTCGGCATCCTCTTCGGTCATTAATTCCATAACGACGACCGAACCGTCTTCGGTCGTCACGTGTACTTTTGTCGGTTTACCCGGTTGTGCGTCCACTTTCATTTGTATCTCGCCGGTGATATTGAGACCAGGGTGTGAAGCGAGAGTTGCCTTAACGGCATCTGCGATTACTTCCAAATCGTGATTATCCATTAACATCGGTTGTTCTTCTTCTTCAACTTGTTCCTCCATCATTTCTACTTCATTTTTATCTTCAAATTCTTCGTTTTCATTTGCCAATTCGACATTTTCCTTTTTCATTTGTATTTCGGTCTCCAAAGTGCACGCTTCTTTATTTAAGTGATCCGTTTCTATTGGTAAAGTTATATTTTCGGGATTTTCGTCTATCGTGTCGTGGGTGGGATCGATGTAAGTGACTTGAGTTACACCAACTAAATCTTCTTCGGTATTTAATTCTTCATCTTCGGCAAAGGCTTCCATTTGTTTGTCCGTTAGTTCGTAACAATCGGTTTCTTCATTTTCGTTGCTCACTGTAACTTGGACATCGCCGATCTTTTCTTGTAAACTCTTCAGGTGTTGTCGTAGTTTAGCGTCCGATTGTTCGCATTTCTTTCGGAATGCGTAAGATTTTTCCAACTGATAACGACAAGGATGACAAATTTTATTAGGTAAACCGTCACCTTCAAAAACCTTTTAAAAAAATGAGGTTAAAATTTGAAACGTAAACAAAAAATGAAAAAAAAATTTAATTACCTCCAGTTGTACGCACGCCATAATTCGTAACGTAAGAGGAATATTATCGTCCTCTGTGAAAATGGGCACCAAAACATCTTCTTTTGCCATGCACAATCTACAAAGTTCATTTAAATGTAATATTATTTCTTGAGAATCGCCCGGCTTTTTTCTACTGTATGTTTTCATATTATCGATGTTGGTAAATACGCTATTTATTGATAAGCTAGTTTCCTTTCTATTTAGATATCTGCAAGGAACGCTAACTGCTTTATCATTTACGCGTCGAGTTGTCAGTTCGATTGGCGACTCGCCGTTATTGCGCGCGCGCACACAAAGCGTGCTGTAATACCGATCTACGTTATGGAGGGAAGTTCAAATATTTTAAAATTTAATCTACGTCTAAAAGATTAATATCACCGAAACCAAACTATAATTTATGAGTATGTATGCCCTAAATAGTAAATATAGTCAAATTTAATTTGTTAATATTAATTTATATACGTATTAATTAGGAATCGGCTAATTGGATTTCATTCATTAATTATTAGTTAAATATTTTGAATTTTTTAATGGTATTTACTAAGTTTTTATTTTAAATTCACGTTTTAAATATGGAAAATGTAAATTTGACTTCAAAATTTGATTATTATTAGATTTCAAACTCCTATTCACAGGTATTATTGTTATTTAGCCGACAAGGCAAAATTAAATTTGTTACTACGTTCTACCCACAGAAGCTATGAATAAGTCTTGCATTATTTTAAATAAACGCTTATAAACTAATTTTACAGTTATTAAGGAATTCGTAACAGTTTTAGATTGAGCCTTACGAAATTATAATTGTAAAAATTGCGAGAGAGGAGAGAGGTCAAAAAGGAATTTTTCTCCGTATACTCGAACTCCTATAAAAATATACTCACAAAATCGAGATTGAAGCTATAAAATTTACAATAAATTAGAATTAGAAATTGAAATAATTTCTATTTTCTTGTGAATCAATTCTTTTTTGTATAAAACTAGGTTTAAGAATTTAAATAAATTTGAATGCAGGACGTTTATTAAGTAGAAAACTGTTGATATCTTAAAATTTAAAAATAAGTCCCGCCGACGCATATCTTACCTGAACTACGCAAGTAGATTATTAGCAATATAGCGTCGCGACGCCAGTAGATTTCTAAACGATTTAACGAAGTGGTGCTTACAGTAATTTGAATTAAGGTAATTTTTGCCACAAATTAGATTACAACCCTTAATAAATACTAAGTAAATAACACATCATTTCCTATGTTGAAAATAATTTGAAGTTTTTTATGAGTGAAATAAATACCTATAGGTATCCGTGTTTAAGTAACTAATTAAAACTATTTTCTAACTTTCTTTGTTAAAGTTGTGCAATAACAAATAAAATTATTTTTTTTGTTAAGATTCTTCGCTGTTTATAGAACGTTTGTTAAAAATAACCCCAACGGTATGCACTTGCTTTAAGTTAAATTTTTAAAAATATACCATTTGCAAAACCATTCGATTCATAATTCTAATTTTAAGCTAAGCTACTCATTATAAATAATGAATAAGACATTAAAATTAAAACCTCAACAAAGTCGAATGAGACACATTTCAATTACAATTACAAAATTTTAGTGCGAACCATCCACCATCGACTTGTTAAACGCTCTTTTTATGTCGGTACATAAATAAGTATTTTAAAATTTAAATATTTAGCAGCAAAATTTCAACAACTTTCTAAATTGAATTAAAAAAAAAATTTTATACACAAAAAAGTTATTAATAAAGATACACAAATATTTATGCACATCTCTTTAACGCATTGTGTGCTATTTTTCAATTTAATTTTCTTTTTTAGATTTTACTGTAACGTGTCGGTGGAAGTTTGTTATAACTAAAATTTACTTTTTGACAAACAAGAAAAGTTAATTTATTAATCAAACAATTAAAAATGGCAAGTCAATACGGTAAATTAGTTAATAAACAATTTAATTCGCCGATCAAACTTTATTCCGAAAATAATATACGAGACGTTTTGGAGAGAGAAACTCAAATGTTATCGAATGGAGCTGTTGGGTGAGTTTATTTTTTGATTTCAATATTTTTAGTCTAATCAAAATTTAGTTATTACAATGCCAAACGACAACACTGTGGCTTCTTGGCCAATTTTTGGGTCGTTTCGACATAATGTGCTAAAAAGTAATTTATGTAAGCGATAAAACGACGAAGGTGTTTAACTTAAGGGTGAACAGCTTCATTTTGAAATTTGTTTTTTAAGTGCAGGAGCCAAGAAAATTTTGATAAATTACAAACAACATGTATAACAAGCTGTGTGGATGTTTTATAGAAAAATATTTTATTCGGGCACGTAGTTTTTTAGGAAGGAATGTTAAGAGCTGAACTCGTCAGAATAAATGAATTGTTTTATATAGTAGTACGCGAGGGGTATTTTGGAATGCTGTCGTTCTGATACATCTGAGAATTGCAAGCGTAGCTTAGTGGTCAAAGCACCCGGCACAACACCGTGGAAACTCGGGTTTCATCCCCGATCGCGCTTTGTATAATCAGCGACTCTCGGACGTCCACCGTCTACTAGAGCGATCTCAGGGAAAGAAGAACCCATCACGTGATTACCATTCAAGTTGTAAAGTAGATTGGTACTGCAATTGCTCAGCAACGAATGTAGAGAGCGATGTGGGGTTATTACCTATTATTGTAGTCGCAGATGTTAGGTTAAAACGTGCTAATTGATGTTTCTCTTGATTTTGTTGTACCAAGAAGTACATATTAGCTTTTCACGTGGTGGGCCATTCTTTCCCTGGGATCACCATACTACCTAACACGTGCGTGCTAAAATGGTGACCTAGACGTGATGAGTTAGCAGTGATCCCGAATCCAAATAATGGGGGGGGGGGTGATCAACGGTCCGGACTCCAGGACACACTCATGGTATCAAGATAAACAATGGCTCTGGAAAAGATAGGATTGTAGAGACTCTGGACTAACGTGAGCCCACGTGAAATACAATTGCAAGGACTGGGGTAGGTTAGTGGGCAAAGCACCTAGCGCGACCCCGTAGAGACTCGGGTTGGGTTAGATCCCAATTGCGTTCAAGTTTGTCCCTAGGATTATCAGCGCAGCACTGGCGTATACTCTCTTAAACTCTTAAAGAGTTCTTCTAGCAACGTACCCAAAGTTTTGTGGCCAGTGGCCGTCAACGAAGCCTTTCATTCCCTTTGAAAGTTTTAGAAGCGCCCATTCGTGGAATAAATAAATCCGGTTAACCAGAAATGATTAGCAGATTTAGAATGGGTGCCAATAGAATTTTCCACTAGAAGAAGAAGTGTAGGATACTTTTGTTATTCTTTTCTCAAATTATTTCCGATTGATTTAGTTGTAAAATTGAAAAGTTTTGGAAAATAACTAAAAAACAAAAATAAGAGAGAGCTCAAAGTTTGTAATTTAATTTCGGTCGTAAATCATAAGACCATAACACATTATTAAACGTTGAAAATAAGATCGTTATTCTTAAGAAAAAAGTGATTTGTTTTTTAATCCGAAAATAAAGTCGTTACATTCGAAAAATTATTTTTAGAATAAATTTCAACGGTCCAATGACGAATAAGCCAGGAAATCTTCAAAATTCCGCTGTTTTGAGATTTTTAGAAGAAGAAGAGCAAAGAAAAAGAGGCGGTAACTCCAGTAAGTATGAAATACGACACAAAATGTAACATGTAAACGTATTAGTGAACTTGTCACTTTTGAGGCAGTTTCATTTGGATTGCTTATTCGAAAGGTAAATAATCTCTAAAAATGTGTTTTTGTAAATAATTGAAAAAATTGCTCATCAGGGAAGTCAGGAAAAAAGCTAATGGGTCTGGGGTCTGGTTCAGAACAAATTTGTTTAGATTGGAGCTTTTATTTACGTCGAATTGTTAAAAGACTGGTCTCAAAATATATGTTTCTAAGGGACCTTAGAGATATTTTTGCTCTAAATCAAATGCAAACTTTATTTGTTCTAAATAGAGATGCTCAAATTATTAATACAAATTTATAGTTTGTGCAACTAAAATTTGATTTGTTGAACAACCCGAATCCAAATTGCAGTGTAGCCAATTTCATATCCTGTCAGGAATACTTAAATTGTTCATTTTTACTTAGTCATTTGTTTTTTAATGTCTGCCAAAATTTTACCATTATTACAAAGAACATTTTGTACCTACATTTTTTTGCATTTTACTTAACTTTGAACATCATCATTCATCAAAAAGTTGCAATACCACGTAATTTTAGTTCTGACGTTCTTTACTTCACATTTTTTATAAATTAAAAATTTTTTGGTAGCCAAAATATCATTTCAAGAATGCCATCAGTTATTATTACAAACTGCCCATCAAGTTGGTACAACTCAATATTTTTGGATGACTCGTTTTTTTAAATTAAAGGCGTACCTAACTTTCATACTATTACTCACTTTAGTAATTTAATTTTGTCTTTCAATGATGATTAATTGGACCAAGTTGTAATAAAGTAACTATATAATGTAAGTTTAACGATCAAGAAGTGCCAAAAGACATGTAATACCTATACGTTTTGTTGCCAAAATTAATATTTAGCATACCTTTACCTTACTCATCAGTTCCCCTTCTTTTAAATTGAGGTATTTTTTTCCCAGTAGATTAGTATACTTTGTGTAAACGAAGAAGATAGTAATTCAGGATATTATCGCTTTTCTCAATTTTTAGGTCTTAAAAGAGTAGCTTGGCCGCCATCCACAGACGCAGAGGGTCATTTATCTGAAGTTTCTCTCCAAGACTTGGTGAGTATTGCTTTTCAATTTTATGTAAAATTAACATTTAAAAAGGCACGATGTAATTGCATGCCATATTATGTTTTTGAAGACGTTAAGAAATTCGCACGAATTATTTTTTAGTAGAAAATGCGGGGGGGGGGGTCACCAAGCTATCACCTCCAGATTATGCGTCAAATTGCCTCTCATTATTGTACCTTTGGCACACTCTTGAAGTTTTAATTCTATAGATACTTTGAACTAATTTAAGTGAAAATATGGAAAATTGCCTACATTTTTTTGACGTCAGAACTTTTCTGAAGTCAACGTTTGAATTGTGCCATGTCAACGGTGTGAACTGATACTTTAATTTTGGCAAAACTTGGATTCAGGTGATACGAAGGTTAAAAGTGTTGTTCGTTATATTTTGTAACTACAAAAATTATTCTACCAGAACCTACAGCCAACTCTGAAAACCTGTCTTTTAGAGAAACATAAAGAAACGGCTTGTTTAAAGTAAAAATTATAATCCTACTGAAATTTGCCAAGGTTTCCTAGATGCTATTGAGTTAGCCAACGTGTCTCTAGTTGTCCTCGACCGATTCATTTATCATAATTTTGGCGAGGTAGATTTGCAATTAATTTCTTTATATTCAACTTGCTTCTAAGAATATTGATCTTAATTATTTAGCAATCCGCCGAAATAAAGAAGTGCGAAATTCTTAATCCTTCTATTTATAGATAAATTGGCTTCAACAATAATAACATCACTTCTCTAAATGATAAAATAAACAAATACACGCTCGAACTTTAATTGAAATTATTTAAACTGTAAAACTTTATGAGGAAATGTGGTAACCATCAAAAGTCGAAATTTGGATTAAAGAATGATAATAAATTTTATTTGTTAGGATGGGCCACAGATTTCCTCAAGTGCCTTACAGAGCAATCACGCACCAACCGCTAACCGTCAACAACCGACATCTTATCAAACAACCCCTCTCTCTCCGAGCTCTCAACCTGCTCCTCTTTCGCCTAACCGTCAACAACAACCAAACTATCAAACAACCCCAGTATATCCGAAATCCCAACAGCCTTCTCTCTCACTTAGTTGTCCAACAAACCGCCCACTTTCACCAAGACCCCAAATATACCCTCCTCCAAGTTCTTCACCTCAACCACCAAACTACCAAGTAAACTCGCCACTTTCGCCTAACGTACAAACTAATCCTCTTTCACTACCCTCTCATGCAAGCCCAATACGTTACAGCCCAGTTCTTGTGGGAAGACAGTGGGCTCCCGTTCCTTCTCCCGCCGTGAGAAAACCTTCTCCTGCACCTCAAACTTATCACTCTAACTCTCAAGAGTATTTCGAAGAGCAGCACCAAGAAGTACAACATCAAGTACAGAGTCATCAACCTTACTTTCTTAACCAGTATGTTGATAACTTGCGCTCTCAACAACCTGCATGGTCCCAGGTAAAAACAACTATTAATTTATCCTATAACTGTCGAACTAATTTTATGTTTCTCATTAAGCAAAAGTTTGTAATTAACGGTTGAATTAATAAAAAATAAATTTTGCAGTTAGCACAGCAACAACAACCACAAGCAGTACCTCAGTATCAACAACAACAACAACAGCCGCAACAGTATCAGCAGCAGCAAGCGCATCACCAGCAACAAGCGCACCAACAGCAACAAGCGCACCAACAGCAGCAACAGCATCAACAACAATATCAACCGCTACAGCAATATCAACCGCATCAACAACAACAGTATCAACCACAACAACAGCTGTCAAAATCTACGCACTTTGTAGAACCACCTGCAACGACTATCAGATTAAGGGCAGAAGCGCCTGTTAGTCAAGTTCCTGCGGGAGTGTACACTTCACAACCAGCCACGGCCACCTTAAAGGGTAAATGTGCAATTTCATTTTTTCATTGCTCGTTACTCCATTAATAGGTGTTTGGTGTTGGTACCAAAACTGTAAGAGTTCTAATTTTTCAATTGTTGGTCCCTGAAAACCCGCACTTGTCTTTGCACATGAAGGTTAGTGATACTACGACACTAGTAGTGGGGTAATTCAAAAACAGACAACTCGCAGGAGGTGATTCCTCTCGTGCAAATTGAATAAGGAAACTTTAACTAACCCATGGCGCAAAAATGTCAGGTGGTTGACAACAAAGATGGGATAAAGGATGCCTCTTTTAGGTTTACTTAACTGTTAAGGATGGAACAATAGTTCTCTTTCTCTAATTGTGACTTGTGACAAAGTCATTTCTAATAACTATTTGCTTCAGTTTCAACCCCTGTCTTAAAACCGTTTTTAATAATCTTGCTAATTGTACCTGTACAATTTTAGGAGGAAAGAATCTGCGAGGTGATCTAAAATGGCCACCTCCAGAAACAAAAGCCCAAATGGAAATAGAAAACGAGGCACGTTTAGCTTTAGCAAGAGGACCAGTTTGCCGACCAAGAAAAGTTGCCAGAGATTATTCGAACTTCTTTGCACAACATGCGCTCAATAGTACCTATCCAGGATATAAAACACCACCAGGAACACAATTTTATGCTCCAGAACATCACGCATAAATTGCTTAACCTTTTTGGCTTACTTTTAATGATTATTGCACATTTGTATGACGCTTATTACTTTCCAAGAAAAATAAAACACTTGCGCTAATTCAATTAAGGGTAAAAAAAATTTAGGTATATAAAATTTTCAGTTCGTGCTTTCGTTTTTGAAAATCAACACTCAAATGTTGAAATTTAAAAAATTAATTATAGCAACGGGCGATTATTTATTTAAAATGCGTGAAGCTACTTACTACTTAGCGAAATTAATATGAGAAGACACAGAAATCGTGGAACAATAATAGGAAAATTGAATACTAAAGTGAAAAACCTCACCAAATCTTGTTCTAGTATCTAAGCTAGGTACTACAAGAAAATGGCACAAAACTTCAAATGTAGAAAAAAACTGAAGTTTAAAACGGTCTCTTCTCGTTTCTCATATTAATTTATTTTAAATATTTGAGCAGTGCTAGTTATAATTAAAAAAATAAATAAATTATATACCATAACATAATTTGTTCATAGTGGTTGTGTTGCAGTTTAACCATTTAACGACTTACAATGTTAAGAAAAATTTTGTAAATTGCATAAGTAATAAAATAAAATTAATTTGAATTGTTCTTACTCATTTTCCTTATTTTTCTAAATATTCGTAAATTTATAATAGCCGCGCATATGTAAAGCCCATAGATAGCACCACACGTATTAATTTTTACAAAATTGTTGTCTCTCTCTTACAAGTAAAAAACCACATTTACTATCTTTTTTTAAATTTATATTTATCTCGTTACTATCGACGACTCACAGATGGCTCTGTTGATACTAAACCGCAAATTTTGTTCTCTTGCTCTAACGAGTGTAAACTATTGTTTTCCCTCTTTGTCTAGAATTTCATCAACGATTGGAATATTCTAGAAACATCCAAGATCTTCGTTCATTTTGTGAGAATTCATTTTGAATCTAGAGATTGCCAAGTTCAATTGAAACACGTTTTTTTTTAAATAAAGTGTTTTTAACAAATTGGTCTTCAAGTGTATCCATTTTACAATAAAATAATTATATTTTTCGAGTGAGTATTGATTTTTTGCAATTTATGTAGTTTCTAGTTGATTTTTAATAGTAACGTGTTTTCTTGACATTTAAAAAATTTTGTTTAGATCGTGACGTATTGTCCAAAAGAATAAAAATGGTAAAAGAAACGAAATTTTACGATACGCTAGGCGTTAAGCCTGGGTGTTCGCCGGACGACTTGAAGAAGGCTTATAGAAAGTTGGCATTAAAATTCCATCCAGATAAGAATCCAAATGAAGGCGAAAAATTCAAACAAATTTCTCAAGCTTACGAGGTGTTGAGCGATCCAGAGAAAAAGAAAATATATGACGAGGGTGGCGAACAAGCGTTGAAAGAAGGAGGTGTCAGTGCTAGTAAATTTGCAAATCCGATGGATATCTTTGACATGTTTTTTGGTGGTAGCGGTTTTGGCGGTGGTAGGGCCAAACGTGAACGTCGTGGTAAGGATGTGGTTCATCAAATGTCAGTTTCGTTGGAGGAAGTTTATAAAGGAGCCGTACGTAAATTAGCTTTACAAAAGAATGTGATATGCGATAAGTGCGAAGGAAGAGGTGGTAAAAAAGGTGCTACAGAACAGTGTTCTATGTGTCGAGGCACAGGTATGCAGGTGCAAATTCAACAATTAGGACCGGGTATGATTCAACAAATGCAGACCATTTGTCCGGAATGCCGAGGTCAAGGCGAGCGTATTAATCCAAAAGATCGTTGTAAGAATTGTCAAGGCAAGAAGGTGGTTCGAGAGCGAAAAATTCTCGAAGTACATGTAGATAAAGGTATGGTTGATGGCCAAAAGATTATTTTTAGTGGTGAAGGAGACCAAGAACCCGAATTAGAAGCTGGTGATATAATAATAGTGTTGGACGAGAAGGAACATCCGGTATTTAGGCGTTCAGGTAATGACTTGATTATCCGTCAAGACATTGATCTGGTGGAAGCTCTATGCGGTTATCAGAAGATAATCAAGACTTTGGACGATCGTGATTTGGTTATAACTGCAATTCCTGGAGAAGTAACTAAACATGGTGACGTGAAATGCATTTTAAATGAAGGAATGCCGCAGTATAAGAATCCGTTCGAAAAGGGACGATTAATTCTTCAATTTGTCGTTAATTTTCCCGATACACTACCGGTTGAGAATATTGTTGCTTTGGAAAATTGTCTACCACCAAGAGTGGAACTAATGATTCCAGATAGTGCAGAAGAGTGCGTCTTGCTGCCGTTTGACGTCGAACAAGAAAATCGTCGGCGACATCATCAAAGAGGTAGTATTTACGACGACGATAGTGAAATGGGTGGATCTGGTCAACGTGTTCAATGTGCAACAAATTAAAATGAAGTTAGACTAATTTTTTTGAGCTAAATGTGTATTCCATGGGTATTAAGCACTTATGTTTTCCTTTTCTAATGTAATATTTAAGTAGTGGAGCAGTTTTAGTTGATGAATTATCCAACTAATTATTATACATCGTTTTTAGTTTATACTTCAGAATTGAGTGTTTACAAAATTATAGTTACAATTTTAATTTATTTATAACTGTATAACGGTAACTGTAAATCAACAAGTACTTTTTAAATTAAATAAAGTTAATTCGCTCGAATTGCTAGTTTCTTATTTTAGATTAGATTTTTAGGATAATTCGAAGCTTACACATAGGAAAGAGTATACCCTTACCATTAACGTTACACGTGGTTACACGAGGGGTAATTAATTTGTTGGTTATTTCGTTATTTGTATCTTGAATTTCTAAAATCGATTTAATTGCCGTTTTATTTTTGTAAAAACCTGTTTTATCATATCATGGCAGTTAGCCGAGTTCCAAACCTCATTCTTTTATCGTAAATACGTGGTGGCGCTTCAATTACAGATTTGTAAACAAAATATTACCGCAAGGACTTCTGGGAGTACGACGAGACGGGAACCATATTTTTCAGTGTCCAGTTTTATGTGTGTGCGAGAGTGAAATCAACAAACGAATAGTTATCAGAAAGTGACTATTTATGGACATTGTTAATGTCATTGTTTAATTGTTGTAATCTTTTTTATTATTTTAATACGGTGTGAAAAATGCTAATTTTGAGTTTATTTCATAAAAGTAGAAGGAAAATTTAGAGGGTGACCCCTAAATATTGGGTTTTAATCGGTACATTTTAGTACATTACATTTACAAGTATCAACTATCTACCTAATTTTTATGGTGTTGTTAAGTTTGTGTTTCTTGTTCAAACGATTGTAATGCAAATTTTTCAAAATTGCGATTATTTAGGAGAAAAGAAAACGAAATGCAGGTAATAATTGACTTTATTTACAGTCCCTATTATTAATTTTACAGTTCGGTTTACTTTACTGCCATCCTTAATTTTATTGCCGTTGTAATATTATTTGTGTATCTTCGCTACTAGTTTTGGTAAAATACACTTTTTTTTCTCAATTTTAACCACTTGTAAATATACGCAACGGTGGTAAATAAACCCCTTTTTTACACTTTATTCTATCTTTGTTTAAAAAATTATTACTATTATATAATTTTACCTACGCCCCATTTTATTTTCAAAACAGCTGCTCCCCGATATGCATTTGTTTTGTACCATTTGTACGTTTTTGAGTAAATTTGATGCAACTTGATGCAAAAGACCTTAACCTAAAATTGTTTAATTAGTCATTTTGTAGGTTGCGGCACAAGCCACAAAATTACATAACGAGCCGGTAAAAGCTACAAGAAATTAACATTCGTGTAAAAAACAATTGTGACGCTTAGCAATAAACAATGTTGATCAAATTCGACCTTTTCCCGCCATGTGAATTGTGAACGCCATGGTTTCAATTTAGACGTATCGAATTGCCCATAGTGCGAACTTGTAAACCAATTTCTCACATGGGAACGTTGTTTTGCTAATCCTAAATTAATTATTCCCCGATGGATGTTCACACAGAACCGTATTCAGCCAAACGACCTTTTTGGTTATAGGGTGGCATATTATGCTAATTGGAGTAGTATTTGGAAATTACTTCATAACTTTTTCTAATTCAAAATGCGCAGTTGGCCTTCATCTTCAGAACCTTCATCTTAATCAATTTTGAAAGTTTTTTTTAAAGTAACTTGGTACGAACTCTTCAATATTGGTCAGTTTTTGCCCGGTTATTCGCCTCTATACTCGCTCTGTACTTGAAATGATGCAATTTTATTGACGAATAATTTTTGTTTTCAGAACTATTGGAAGATAAGAAGAGGGACGAAGTGTTGGCCGATGATATGCATTCAGGATGGCTGGCAAACCTGAATTGTCAGCAACAACTGGAGTGCAAAATGTTGTAGTTTATGTATCTGATGGTAATTTTGCTCAGGCATACGCCGTTGGTCATAATGTTGCTTCATTTAATTCGCAAAATTCTCACAATGTCAACATGGCCTATTCGAATCCATCACATTCAATGGCCTCCGTGGTGGGATCATCTAAAAGTTTTTCCGAAAAAACACACATACTTAAACCACCAGACTATCCACCGAACGGATCGACTGGGTATTTTACGAATAACGCCCAAACTGTGATATCTCCCAATGGGTTTCCACAGACTTCTGCAAATAATGTATCCGGGTATCAAAATATTAATGTAAATAATAGTGTTATTTTAAATCAGAGTAATTTTTCGGGTGCATCAATTAAAAACATAAATTATGGTGGAAATAATGTAGAAATTTTAACCGGCGATAGACAGGTCGGTTCGAATCGTCTCGAAATTAAAGTGCGAGAAGAATGTGATAATCGTGAAGGATACTCTTCAGCGGATTCGGGTTATGTGAGTGTTATGGGTGGTGAGGGCCCTTCTCAAAGTGTTAGATGTGATTCGGTGCGATCTGAAACTGCAGAATCCAGCTGCAGCAGTTTGAGTTCTGCAGATGAGGGCCTCGTCGTAGTTCAACCCCAAGGTTCCGAGATGGTTGTGTACGAGGGTGGTGTTAATGTGAGACCTGGTGGAGTGGTGTTAGCTGTGGGACCACAAACTCAGTCTCCCGCTGCATCACTCGTTAGAACCGTTTCGGGACTTCCACCTAATTTTGTTAGTGTACCGTTCGGATGGAAAAGACTTATCAACAATAACGTCGTTGTTTATATTAGGTATGTGCCCATCTTGATTTTATATATTTTTTTTCGTCTAAAAAAAGCTTCGTGTTTGAGGTTTTTATTGTTTTCAATATCCCTCGAGGGGACTCGGTTATGCTCTAATCGGGATTTCCGGGTCACAATGTCTGAATCGGTACGGATTTAGTCGGGCAGCCTCTATGTTTCTCAGCTCAGCTGCTTTTAGGGGTTGAAAGTATTCGGGACCGTTTGTGTTAAAGCCGCTCATAAATCTTTCACTTGCTGGCTTTTAGATATTCCGAGTCAATTTTACGAAATTTCTCAGTAGATTTATTGCAGCATTATTCGACTTACAAAGTAATTATTACTTTTACAAAAGTAAAGAAAAAAGTTAAAGGTTTTTGGGACATGCCTCTTTAATTGTCGCGCACAATAGGGTCGTAAAACTTTTGTATTTTATTTCGGAAAAAAAGGAAATTTTTCTATTACGTCATATGGCTTCTATGATCTGCAACTTTTGTAATAATTTTAGAAGGACTTTACACGCTTAACCGCCGAACTATTGAATTTAAAATTTGCTATTAGCCTTTTTAGCGTCGTTTATATTTTAAGGGAAATTGTTCGTACATACTCGAACATAAATTATTCATTTTTTCTCTCTTGTTGAGGAAATTACAAGGAAGGATTAATTTTTGCGAGTTTACAAGTTGTATCTAATTTTTATGAGGCATTCATCTGGATTTAATACAATTTTTATTTAATTACGCCCAAATTGAAATTATAATTTAGAAAAAGAAGAAAATAATGAATCGTTGCTGAAACAGAATTTACGCAAACGCTGTTAAAGATTCTCATTTTATCTCACTTTAACGCATGAGCGGTAACATGAAAGAGCGAGACGTCTGCAGCGCGCAGCGCTGGAGTTGATTGCGAGGCAGCGTGAAAATATACTAAAACAATCGGTACAAAATTTTTGACAATACAGGCTGAAAAACACTGCAAATGAGCGATTAAACCGACGGCCTGCCACTCGTAAGTGGCAGCATTTACTTAGGGGAGGCTCGAGAAGAGTGGGCGTTTGCTCTTGTTTCAGTTTTTCGTCTATAACTTGAAAACTAAGCACTTTTCGAGAAAGGTGCTTCTATATAAACATTAACTACATCAAATTTCCGACAAATTATATAACTTAGGTTTTTTGTTCAGACGAACGGTTTAGGCGCTAGAGCGCGTTAAAGTTGGACAAGAATTCCAAAATAGGTCAAAAAATTGTTTTTACATTACCGTTTGTAACTCGAAAACTATGCACTTTCAGAAAAAAGTGTCCTTATAGAAAAATAAAGTACATAAAATGTTCTACAAATTTTTCCTTTTGGCTTTTTTTGTCAGACGAACGGTTTAGACAGAGTTTTAGTTAGGTTATGTTCGCACTTTTGATGTGTGTCTTACTTTAGTCACCACGACCAGGCGCAAGTGTGGCCTTACTAATACCATTTTGCTCTTTCTCGGATGATTAAAAAAGTGTTATTAAATATTGTGCAATATTAAAAAGAAAATTTAAAACAAATCTCTTTTGATTGGCCATTGGGCGGTTAAAATCCTTTTAGGTTTCTCTTTTATGTTTTATTTCTCGTGGAGAAAGTTAAAACGACCACACAAATCGCTTTCCTTTCTGTCACGTAACAATTACTATATTTCTTTGACCACTTTTCATGACATTTTTTATGTGTGTTTGGTTATTAAATTTTTTTATACGTTTTATTTAGGGCATGTTAAACAAGGTAGTTAATTGTGTTGCGTCACTAAATAAATTTTTACCTCTGAATGAAGTTGAAACGTATTTTTCCATTTAAATTTTATATCCCAAGGTTAAAAAGTTTGACTTGTGGTCAATTTTTGTGTATAAATAAATAAATCAATACTTATTGGCATTTATTATTTATCATTTTTGTAAATTGATGGCAATCTACAAGGAGAACGAGTTTATTAATTAATGGTTTCGATTTGATGGTATCTCGCACACTTTACGTACTTAATTAATAATTTGTGGAGGATTCCAAATTTCAACCTGCGGTTTTTTAAAACTCAAAATGAGGTGGGGTCAAAAATACGTTTAAACAAGTCTCAAAAATATCGAATTAAAAGCGAATTATGTTGGATCTTGTTTCTTTGTCCTGACGGAATGAAAACGTTTTTGGAGCTAATTCAATTTATTTCTGAGTGGGTTAGTTAGCGTATTATTTTTAAGCTTTAAATGCCACCAATTTTAGTTGAGCTTCGATGCATAGTCTATTTCCGTAAGACAATTTGAGTTATTCTTGGCTTATTTTTAACGTGCCAGTCATTCTCGTTTAATTGGTTTAACATTTTATCGCTATTTGATGTGTGCAAATCAATATTACAGTGAGTTTCGCCACACCTAACTATACCTAATTGATCTTCTTCCTTTTCTAGTTTGACACGTTTAACGCCGACTGATTTCTACCCCTAAAATGGGAAAGCTCCTTTAGTACCTTTAATAACATTAAATTTTCAATAGTTAAATTGGATTTTGTTAAAACCTAATCCTCTCAAATTTTAGTTTAATTTCCATTTTCTTACAAAGTAATTAAATTGTCTCGCAAATTCATTACGGTCGACTTTATTGTTGTTTTTTGGGCGAAAGGAGCCTTTTATTTTTATCTATAATAAATCTTCCGATAGAAGAGCATTGGAAAAACATTTCAACAAGAAAAGTGAATTTAATGAGATAATTTTTATTCTCATTCACGTTTCGCGAATCGCGAATAAAATACGGCAATTTTTCAACCCCTGTGCGCTTATCAAAAGCTTACGATGATTAACAACTCACGAAGTTTTAGATATCGCCTTTATTGTTAGCTCTGAAGCGCTCGTGATTAATTATTGAAAATAATCAAAATATTTTCCAAAGTTAAAGTGCTTTTTTAAAAAAACAAATTTTGCTATAAATAATTTAATTGATTTTTTTAATCTTTGAAATTTGACTACGCAATGAATCATTTTATGTGTGTATAGTAGAATGTGACAAAGTAAGTAGAAAGGATTCGTGATAAAACCCCCTTATTACACCTGGCACGCATATAGGGTGCACGCAAGATGTGTCGGGCTTCTTCGACTTTTTACCAACCTTTTAACTTCATTTCGTTCTTTTTTTTTTATAAATATATTTTACAAGATTGAAATCTTTGATTTACTTATTAAAATTTAACTACCCATTTCCTTAAATAGGGCTCGAATTAGTCATAAGTTTGCGAGGCACGGTCAGTTTTGAGATTTGAAGTCGAAGACTTCTTTTTGATATGTAAAAAGTGGTGTTCACTAATTGTTTGTAGAAATTAACATTAGGGACTCTTGAGAAGAATACTGATTCATCACACATTGCAAGACTGCAAAATGGCAACACAGTTGTGACCACCAGGGCAAAAAACGCCCGAGGGACAAAGTTTATAAAATGGTGTCTATTAAAGTTGTCTCGTGTCTCGAACTAGTCTATGAGCAATAGTAGAGATACTATACACACCGTCGAGGTGGGGTAGTACAGCACTCCAGATGCCGTTGTTGCAACTTGGGGCAGCTGAACTAGCGCTCCACTGCACTGCAGTCCAGTCCAGAGGAGCCCAGAGGACCCATATTGGGAGACTTTTGGCTCAGCATGACCAGAAGCCAGATAAATGCCGTTCATTTTAGATTTCAGAGTTTTTCCTATACTCGTATATCTAGTGGCTTTATGGCTCGCTTTATGGATTCTTGGTTCAAGTTAGCCCCCCCGTATCATACTATACAATCCAGAATCTAGAACAGTATGAGATATTTCCGAGTCTTTACCCAGCAGTACGTAGCAGTTTTTTCTTTAAAGTAAGTTTTATTTGCTCTTTGGACTTTTAAACCGTTTGAAATATTGAAACTACTCCGTATACCCGTGAGGGGTGTGCAGACCTGATCTCCAGACTCTCAACAGATTTTACATGCCTCGTGGACCTAAGGAACAGGGTTTTTTCAATGCACTCTTTTGACAGCCTTCCAAAAGCCCCAGATTTCTTGAATGTGCCTAGTTTGACTTTATTGCGCGTTTTCATCTTCCGATCTCCAAGAGGCTGTGAAATTCACATTTGATTTCTGACTCGATGTTTTCTTGTCTCACAACTGACCTAAGTTTGCAGGTTTTGCTTTCTACCGACTTCTACAATATTAGCTTTCTACTGACGTGCGCGTTTAGTTCTTCTAATGCAAGATGCATTTATTGGTCCCAATAAGTCACTTGAGAAGACATTCGATCTATGCACTTATCATAAATATTCGAAGCAATTCTGTTGCTAGGATTCCCCCTAGCTGCTTCCTAGAGGACACGTTATCCCTATTATGTTATTGAATGTCTACAAGGCTCGCTTATATATTTTTTAAAACTTCTCGACTTATAAGTTTCACAATTTAATAATTTGAGGTTAACTAAAGAGAATTATAATACAATCTCGAAGCTTGTTATATACCTCTAATAATAAAAGTTTACCTTCCCGAACAAAGAAATTTTATCTGCAATATTAAAATCAATAAGTTACAACGTTTCTAGACTGAACTCACTTCGTACATTGTTATTTTGCTTGTATTTTCGAGAACGATTGTCCTTTTATTCGCTATATTGTGGAGTTTCTATCAAGATTTAATGCACCGCCTTTGGGTGACCGTAGTCGTTTAACTTGTCCTATAATCTTGTTTATATTGGGGCTTCACTAAATTTAACTAATTTACCGAAAATCCCTTACGGTTTTTCATTATTATATTAAATGAACTAATCTCGTTAAGAGCTATAGGTGTATAATTTTCACCGAACGATTCAAGGTGAACAGGAACCTTTTTAATTCTTCTTATTTAAATATTTTGAATGGCCTTTGTCTGCTTAAACTAAACGATTACGATCGATGTGATATATCAATCTGGCGCTAATTCTCTTGACCCTGGAATTTACTATTAACAAACGTGTCGCTAGCGATTGATCGGCTAAATTGGCACGGGTTCCAAACCGCTAGTAATTGGATTTAATAGTTTTTTTGCACCGAATGCATTTCGTTTGAGCCGGAATTATTTTTGCGTTAAAAAATGTTAGTAAACTTCAATTTGTGGATACTTCTTTTTTTAAAAAAAGCATTTACACATAAAGTTGATTGCTTTCATCCTACAAACAAGTTTTAATTGACTTTTTGAAGAGGAAAAATTAATTCGACCTCTTTCACTATAAAGTTTTAATAAATGGATTTTGTGAATCTGAAATATACGAAGGTGGATGAATGAACGAACAAGTCTTGTTTTTTAGAGCGCGTTATTGAATGGACGCTTTCTCAAAGGCATAGCACCTGAGTCGAAAAGTGCGATTCCAGAAGAACTGGTGAAGCAAAAATACATTAACGAGCACATTATTTTCATTACAATTTAAACGTCCTTGTAGCTATATAGATTTGTATCCCTTTCAGTAGATATTTCACGGCTCTTACGTGTAAAGTCATTAAAAATATCTTGAAGTGGAGTGTGCAATACAAAACTAGTACTTAAACTGAAGTGTGTACTGGATAATAAACCCTTACACACTTAGAACACAGCAGAACACGAAGAGAAAAATTCGTACTAATGATCGAAAGTAAATTGGCTTCTCATTTTAACTTGTCCAGATTCGGATGCCACCCTTGATAACACTCGAGCATGTACAAAAGAGGTGTGTTGATGATCGAGGAATATGTGTAACTAAGACTCGGAAAACTAGAAACACGTTGGGGTAGCTTTAAAAACCACTTACGAGACTAATTATAACTATACGAAAGAAAACTTGAAATTGGAACCCCTACCTCTTGATCAGTTCACCCTTATTATATCTTCCTAATATTTATGAGACGATGAAAACTGTTTAATTCAAACGGTAGCAAAGTGATAAATAACTCGATCGAATAGTATATGTTATTTATAAACTAATTGAAATAATTAAATATATTTCGTTTGTCTAGAGTTAATTTGTTTAAATCTTATGTATATGCACATCTGTATATAGCGACCCGTTTTGGTTTGATAATAGCAAGTCATTTTGTCGCAACATCTTTTATTCATGAATCGAGTCTGCTCTCTACGAGTTTGTCCGGTCTTTACCACTATTTCTCATTGAATGTAGATCTTTTTTTTTTGAATTCATCGCTTTAGAATAAAGTTGGCCCTGCATTGATTAATAAAGTGGGTACTTACCTCGCAGGTTAATTTGCATACGCCTTGTTTGAATTTCAATCGAACGAATTTAGAACGAATTGGAAATTAGTTAAAACTATGTCATTTCCAATTATGATTGTAATCGATTTTACGACTTGGTTCACCTCGATACTGTTATCTGATTGAAGTTAATTAAGAATAATTTGATGTTTAACAATTTTAGTGGTGTACAGGCGAGAGAAGAGTGACTTTGTGAAAAATCAGTAAGCAACCATATCTGGTCTTTCCTTATTTGGTTAAACATTGTCCATAAATAAGAGTCGTATAGACTACTTCTTTTTTTCTTTACTTTCCAGCTCGAGCGAGCACCTTTGCGAAAGATATTATGAAGCTGATATGTTGGACAAGACGATGTGTAATTAATTTACTGAAACGAATGTGCACATGCAAGTTTTTTCTCAAGTGTGTGGTACTTTAAATTTTTACGATTCGTTATACGTTATATCCTTTTGACATTGAAATAGTATTTGTGATTGGCATCGTCTGAGATGGATTTGCACTTTTTATAAATCAATATGGCATTTTGAAAAATTTACTACGTTTGAACCTCGACCTCACGTTCATTCATTGTCGTGTTTCTGGTTGTTCACTAAAGTGTCGTATAAATAGCTTTAACGTAAATAGACTCGAAACCTCGGTCTTTCAAAAGGTAACACACACACACTTGAAGGGGATCGTTTTACATCTGGTAAATGACCCTTTTCTATTGTCTCGAGAGTGCTATTGGAGTATGACGAATTGGAATATTGTTATACACATGTACGAACGCTTTTATTTTACGTTCTAAAATATTCTATAGAAAAATGTAGTCTATCGATTTTTATTTAATCAAAGTCAAGTCTGTAATTGTCAATTTGTTTCAGAAACTTTTAACTCGTGATATAAACTCGAACGTGGGTGGAATTTTTAATAACTTTTTGTTTGTTTTGTTAGAAAATGTAATATTGAACAATTTTTAATTTATCTGCCATTTTATTTTACAAATTGTTCGAGAAGTTTATTTTTCTTATATTTTTTTGCACTTAAGTGCCTGCGCGGTTTAATATTATTATAAAAAGACCAGCCAAAGTAAATGAATTATTTCGTGATTAACTAAATCCAAAAAATTAGTTTGAAGGAAGATAGCGCCAGTAGAGAATGTTCTGTGTGCATTTTACATGGCGGTGTGCTCAATAAAAATTGTAAAACTTTATTTTTGTATAGGAACACTTTTCTCTCAGAACGCGTATTTTTCGAGTTATATGCGATAAACAAAAAAAACAGTTTTTGGCAAATTTTGGAATTTTTGTTAAACTTCAACGCGCTCTAGCGTCTAAACCGCTTGTCGGAGGAAAAAACCTAAAAGACGTAATTTGTTGGAAATTTGATGTAGTTTGCTTTTATAAAGAATCACTTTTTTCAAAAAGTGTGTAGTTTTAAAGTTACGAGCGAAAAATTGTGAAAAGAGCAAAAACCCACTCTTACCGGGCGGCTCAAGCTAATGCTGCCACTTAGGAATGGCAAACGGCTGGTTTTATATTTGCTATATATAGCAAATTGAATTTACTTTATTTTGGTAATGACGTACTTTTTTCTAAAAGCTTGTAGTGTTTGAGTTATAAGCGAAAAACAGTTTTTTGGCTGATTTTGGAATTTTCATCAAACTTTAACGAGCTCTAGCGCCTAAACCGTTTATTTGAGGAAAAAAATTTAGGAGACATAATTTGTAGGAAATTTGATGTGGTTTATTTTCGTATAGAAGCACTTTTCTCATGAAGTGCGTAGTTTTCGGGTTATGAGCGAAAAACCGAAAAAGAGCAGGAAACTGTCTTTTGGGCGATTTTGGATCTTTTATCAAATTCTAACGAACTCTAGCGCCTAAACCGTAATGTAGTTTATTTTCAGATAGAAGCACTTTTCTCATAAAGTGCATAGTTTTCGAGTCATAAGCGAAAAAACAAAAAATAGCAATAATCCACGTTTTTGGAGCCACCCTCAAGTTAATACTGCCACTTGGTAGTGGCAGAAAGCAGGAATTGTTAAAAAATTTGTACTTTATCGTTATTGGGATAATTCCTGAGAATAATTTGGAAACGTGTGATCTTGAGGTGAAGCTTTGTTAATACTTTGGCCGTTGGTTGTTGTTAAAACTGATACACGGCAAAAATATGTAAAGAAAGCTGAAACGCAAAATGTATAAAAGAATTTTATTTACCAAAAGCGAGTAAATTGAGCGAAAAATTTGTAACGAGACAGTAAGGTTTTATTTATTTGTATTTAACTCCTAACTATATTTATGCTGCATCCCCTATAAATTAATAGAAAATTTATTCTCAGACTGGAATAATTCAGGCATAAATGAAACAATTCCGATGAGCTTATTTATATTCTATTGATTATGAACCGAAACTAATCGTCAATTACATCCAAGCAATAAATATCAATACAAACCAATAATTTAATTTTTGTTTATTTTAATATTGCCATAAATTTTAAGGGTTCATTATACTTAAAAAAAGTTTCATGATTTTTTTTATAACGTTTCGGGAAGTTACTCTACCGGGCATATTAAAAAAATCATTAAAACACCTTGGTGAATTTGCAAATTATACAACAAAATATAAGCTCTTTTGAAAGTCACGCAACTGGAAACGTGCATTCATTTTGCGGTTTATTATTACCCAAGCTTACACTATCTACCCCTTTAAATTTCTGTAATTTTAACCTAGCGCCTGCTAGATTTCTTTCATGACCAATCTGATAACTTGATTCACCATCATACGCTGACCGGCATAAATGCTAATTTGGCTTATTTCCTTTTACGTTTCTATCCCCCTGCTTTTAATACGAAAACATAGCCAAGGTATTGATCAAGCTACCTTTTAACTCGCACACTAACTCGGATTTATTAGTAGGTAGGTACCTAAAATTATACTCTCACAAGATATTAAGAGCTTCTCTGCGTCATGTTATATGGGCGATTTAAACAGATAATTACGAATTAAAACGTAACAAGTAAAGAAATGATTCACTTGTCTCTATTATGCTTGAGAAGATTCATTTACATTTTCAAATTTTTCCACAACTTTTGTTTGCGTTGCTTTTAATTCTTATTATTCAACAATAGATTTCGTCCACAGTTCACGGTCATTTAGAATTGCTTTATATGGTTATGGCTTTTTTTTGTAAAGTCTCGTCAAATATAATGTTTTACGTATATTTTTCTGTTTGGCACAATTCGTCGATAACCTTTGTTGTTGGGGTGGTACAACTGAACCACCGTCTAGACGGGAGTTTTGGGAAGTGAGGAGATAAGAGACGACGAGCAGGAACACCTGGAAAGAACAAATAGAGTATAGCCGAGCTCTTGATATAAGAGCAAGAAGTTGGAAAGTAATTTTTCAAGATAAATTGCTGAAAGGACATGATTAAGCACCAACTACGGGGTCGAACTTGTATGAAATATTAAAAGTCTTCGAGCAACGAATAAACAAGCAAAAAGGTGCAATATTTAGTTTGCGACTTTTATTACTCGCTCCTACGCGGACTTGGATGGAAGTAACTTTTGAAAAAAAAACAACAAATTAATTTAAATAGGAAGAAACGTAAACTGCGATGTTTGTTTGTCTTCGAATGGCCGTTTGAATTGCCTTTAAAAGTCACATTATTTTGATTTATATTTTCATAGGTGTATTTGACGTAAAAGTTTTAAAAACGAGAATAATTTATTTACTATCCATAAACTTTTTTAAGTTTGTCGATATTGGGGGATATTATTGAAAGAAAAACTTTTAAACAAAACGTTAAGTCACAAACTTTAACGTCTCATTAAATGTTCAACAGTTCGACACAACAACTTACTTGCTAACTTCATTTTCTTTATTAGCCTCCTTCGTCCCTTTTGTGCTGACCGTCGTGTGGCCCTTTGTTTTTGCAAAGAATTTAGATTGCTTTTCAATTGGACGTTTTGTCTCTTCTTTAATTGACTTTACTAAAAGAAGAGGATAAAATTAGGTTGGTAATTTTTGTTTATTCGAACTGCGCGAAAGCGCGAGGCGGAAAACGAAAACTTACGGCTCTCTTAATTGAGTTTTTTTTGAGAGCGTGTCCGTGGTTTTTTTATGTTGGGTCTATACTGGGGGGGTTTGAAAAATATTATCGTTATAGTAGACGTAGAAATATTAGATCAATTTTATGTGTTGCGTGTTTGAGATACGATGCGGATGCTAGAAAACATAAGTCGATTCTACGGTTAGATTTTCAACTTGAAGTTGCCGATAAATCTGGTATCATTTGATTGTACTGCTATTATTCACCATTATTTAGTCTCTTACAAACCAATATATTGATCTTATAAGGAGTTTTATGCGTTTGCGCTATTAGCCTGTCGGCAATTTATAATCCTGTTGTTTTGTTTGTTCCTATTTAAAGGATCATGAGTTCGCCATTAATAACGATCCAATAAATAAACCTTTGAATGTGAAATTAATTAATTATATTTACTTTATTTCTTAATGTCGTGAAAGTACCTTATTTTAATTAATTCTTCGTCTACGCTTTTCACCTCGAGGGGCTCACGTCGGATCGATTAACGAGTTCGTAAATTTCACATAAGGCACAAAAAGGAGACGAGAAAGAGCGAATCAAAACAATTTTATTAACGAATTTTTCGCGTTAATTATTTAACGCGAACATCCTTTATCACTCCTTCGTGTCTTTCGGCTCATCTTCAGTCGTCTCAACCATATAAAATTATCTTCATTTCAATCTTTGGTTACTTCGTTGAGTCGTTTGATTATTTTCGGCACTTATTGTTTTTCTTCAACTCCTTTTCTGCTTTTAGTTTTAGAACGACGATTAAGATATATACTTTATCTCACCGGCTTATGCTCCTAGACATGTCTCATGACTTGTCGTTTGTGGATTAATAGATTCTTATTCGAACTTTTACGAAACTGGTTGATTGGCAGAGCTCAATAAACCGCCTTTATTAAGTTCACAGTCTAAGGTAGATATTCAGGAGCAGATATTCAAATGAAACCAATAATAATGTCTGTAAAAACTTGTAACTCGCACGTCGTTTTAACCAAACACTTTCCATTTGGAATATGGATTTATGACAATCCTGACGAGGACACGAGGACGGAACTATAAGGGTATTGGAAAAAGGATTCGACTTTCTTTATGATGGAAAACCTCTTAGTTCCGGAAACTAAAACAACTGACATCATTTACCTTTTGTATGAAGGGACTCAGAATAGTATTCCCAACTCCACGCAAGTTAGTAAGTTTTGCCTATAGTCAACTGGAGTTTTTAAACGCGTTTCTTGAACCTCCAGCCTTTTTTTAAAACTCGAAACTGTTTATGTTACTCCTTTTTTTCTTTTTTGTAGACCACCATATGTTGATATGTTATAGTAAATTTAAGCTTGTCGAATTTATGTATCTCGTTGGATGATTTCACAAGATCTACAAATCAAATTTACAGTTGCTTACATAAATAGAATAACGTGTAACACGATTTTGACCTTGCTTGGGCTGTCTCTGTATGTTTGATGCAATGTAATAGATTAACTAATTTGACGAGTAAAACACTTTTCCAATTTAAAAAAAAATTCTTCTTGCTATAGTTCGAAGTGCACGTTTTATTGTTTGTATTTATTTCGGTATTCATTTTTTTTATCATTTAAATAATGTTAAAACACGAACAACAAAATTATAATTACAATGTAAACTAATGGGTTATGTGGTATCAATATTTATTTTTTTTGTGTTTGTGTAGCGCGTGTATTATGTATATCTTTCTATTGGTTAAGTTTCGTTAAAACAAGCCATTAACTTAAAAATACATGCTAATGAATTGTTCTATGGGTCAGCCGGTGTAATAGTGTATTAGACAAGAGATTTTTATCTGAATAATATTTTAAGTTAGGGGGCCCCTCTTGTTTAACGTTCGTGTGGCTTGTTCGTTGCGTGTTTTTGACTTTTGGTCCACCTTTATATTATTATTATAATATGGGGGCTAAAAGTGTTAAGACTTTTATTTTAGGAAATCGTTATTTTAACATTTTAACTGTTAACAAACATTGAGTTTTTTTTATACTCTTCTCATTCTCAATTCTTTATGCTCGGCACGTATTAATTTATTTGGTTAAGTTAAGTCGCAGGTGAAAGTTTGACGTTCTAATTTTAAAATATTGGAATGCGTAATAACTTATCGATTACCACACCTTTCTTTTACTTATTAGGTAGATGTTATCGTACTCGAGAATTAATCTTGTTTCTATACACTCATTTACTTTCTGAATTAACCACGACATTGTTCTAGCTACCGTAATCGGGGGCTACTTGGACACCCCTGGGTAACTTGGACACTCTTGGGTAACTTGGCTACCCATTTTTATTATTTATTTTGTTTATTGTTTGTTCAACTGTTTTTTTAGTTTATAATTACGTTTTACAATGAATTTTCTTAATTTTATAAAGGGCATCCCAATAGAAAACACGAATTTATAATTAAATTATGAAAATTTCTTATTGATTCATAAATTATACAGTATTGAATAGCATATCGGGCAAATGGCCTCCACGGCTTTCCTGGCACATACTACGCACTCTTTTGTTGAAATTTGGTTGATACAGCGCCCAAGGCGTGGGTGGTCGTGGGTTTGTTGGCATCAACCTTACACTTCAAAAAATCCAAAAAGAAGAAAGCCCAAACGGCGTTATATCTCATGATCTGAGCGGCCAATTCTCATCACCATCAAAATGCGAAATTACACGACCAGGAAATGATTCATGCAGTAATTGAATTGTTTCTCGGAATATATTGTGGCATGTGGCACCGTCTTGTGTGTGGATGCTGATTTTTCGAACAAAATCGTCTTCAGCGATGAGACTTATATTTTTCGCTTGGTTAATTTAGAAAATTGTCGCATTTGGCATTCAAAAAATCCACGAGTGATTGTTGAGAAACAAATGGATCCACAACTGTGTGGTGCGGGTTTTGGGCTGGAGACATCATCGGACCATTCTTCTTCGAAAATGCGGCCTGGTTAGGCAATAACAGTTAGAGATGCTTGCTATCGCGACACGGTAATCCAGTTTTTTGTCCCTAAATTGCAAGATATGGATGTGTACGACATGTGGTTTCAACAAGACGGTCTGAAAAACAATTCAATTACTGCACGAATCATTCCCTGGCCGTGTAATTTCGTATTTTTGTGATGAGCAGAATTGACCATCCAGATCATGCGATTTAACGTCGTTGGGATTCTTTCTTTGGGGTTTTCTGAATTCGTAAGGTTCACGACCATACACGCGTTAAAGGAGGAAATTGGACCTTATTATCAACGAAATTTAGCCACGTTTTGGAAATACGGTTCTGGCAAATGCCAGCTAAGCAGTGGATGCCATTCCATACATGTTTTCTATCAAAATTACTTATTCGTGAGTTTTGGGACACCCGTACAAGCAACTAGTATAAGCGGATTTTAAGCATTTTTTGGTATAGGTACTCGAGTGTATACCGTGTGTCGCATTTTTTAAGTTTTCTGTAGAAAGTACAATTTTGGACGTGCTTTAGTTGTTCTGATAAAAATCGAATCCAATTTGGCCTCGTTTCCATAAAAATTTTTTTCCGTTTGTCCACCAATTACAGTAATACGCTGTAATCTTTCAGAATTGTAAATTTATAATTTATAGACTGTAGTACATAATACCGAGTTTTATAACTAGGCATTTTATGAGGTCGTACCTACTCCGAGTTTTCAACGCATCGGCTTATTGCCACGCCACGCCGTACCTATTAACGAGTTATAGGCAAACAATAGCGACGATTCAATATTAAACGCACGTCCCGATATATGGTTTATTTCGTATATAGAATTCATTAGTTACGTGTTTGTTGTTAATTTAGGCATTCATAAACGTACCATTATCGTACTAATCAAAATCAGTTTGTTTTTGACAAACCGAAATGATTAGCAAAACATATTCCAAGGCTTTTACGTTAAATGTGTACCAATTATAATTTCCGAGTCTATATTAATTAAACTCTCTTTTTTTACAACAAATTGCGACTGATTTTTAATACTTTAGACCTTGACTTTGTAGTTTTAATTTTAGAAACGTAAATATGCACCTGTTTTTCCACTAATTTAATAAGCAATTTATTTCACCAAACGAGTGGTTTAAGTATAGCGACCTTTCATGCAAATTTGGATAATTACATATACAGAGACCTTAACATGCCAAGTGGTTGCTGGGTTGTTGTTAATCTTATTGTTTTTTTTAAATACCTCTTTATTCTTCCTTTTTTTATGGTTTTGCAAAACGTTTTCACTTAAATAGGCTGAGAAGTAGCGAACTATAAAATTAATGGTTGCAAACTTTTATATTTTTTTATTATTTATTATTGTCCATCAAATTGGGTGTTCCGAGGGTAATAAATTTAACGGAGGAGAAAAAATTGCTCCAAATTCGTGTAATAACTTACGCCAAGCTCCAAGAGTCTAAAATTGTAATTGGGGGTTTGCGGAAAAAATTTCCTCCGCTTATGGTGGTATATGACCAAAATTTGAAGGCGCGCAGCTCAAGGATGTCTTCCGATGTATCTTTAGATAAATCGGTGTTACCTTGGCCCAAATGTCCTTAGTACTGCTAGCACCTGTTTTCTCCCACTGCTCATAGGAACAAATTAAAAACCCAATCCAACTTCTATGTGTTACATGGTCATCGTCCTCTATGAGCCGTACCAAAAATTATTACCTAAATGAAGGTTAGAATATTAACACCAATTTGTTAATATTTAAATTTGCTAAAGTGTGGTTATCCGAACATCAGATGACGTGGTTTATTAGCAGATTACTTTTTTTCTTCTTCTCCTGTCTGTTTTTATAACATTGCTTACTAAATTTAGTAAAGGAATATTTTAAGATAATGTGCTGTCAAGTTATTAATGAGGATATTGACTTATTTTATAGCCTTGAAAATACTTACACAACAACTTTTTTCTTTTTCAAACAGGTATCGTGACAGAATCTCTCCACGTTGATATTTTATATAAACTATTTGTAGTCAATTGAAATTTCTGCATTTACTTATCAAATTTATGTTTTACTTATTGATTTCATTCAATTACCTACCACAAGTTTATTCGCGTAATTAATCAAGATATCAAATACGCATATAATTAATTACCAACGTAGAAATTGATCATTTTAATTAGTCCTTGATAAGCTCAAGTGCTCGAGAGCTCGAGAGTGGTAATATTTTAAATCAAAAGTCTGGGCGATCAGTTGAAATGCTTACTGATCTAATGATGAAATTTGTGTCGCTTCAAGTCAAACCACAAAAATATATTTTAGGACCTTGATTAGTCGAAACTATACTCAATACGTCTTATTTTATACAAAACAATTTATCCATTACAATTGGAACCAATTTGTAGTATTAATAATAATGATTTTCTCGTATAGTTGAATCATTAAACCATCATTATAAGTAAATGGTAGCAAGTTGAGCAAAATAGTGTCATTATATCGAGGTGAAAAGTGGCAGGATTTTTTCGTCGTAAATAATAATAATGTGGGCAGTAGTTAATTAAGAAACAGGTTAAATTATGCTTTTATAAGATACAATTTGAAAATCATTAGGCGTTGCGGTAGTTTTATTGTTATAATTTTAAATTAACCCAAGCGGATTTTAATTATCCGCAATTTGTTTATGTTAATTCCTAACCGCCTAAAATTGTTTTCTTAGATTTTATTTACATGGGAATTTTTTTTTGAAAAAAAAACAAGAGTTGATTTTATCTTATTGGCTAATTATCAAATTGTAGTAGTTTAAATTGGTTGAAGGTTATTTTAGTTCAAGAGATCTCAAGCTTGAAAAAACCGAGATAACTTTTGTTTTCTTTAATTAATTCGTTGAACTAAAAATTTCGTATTGTGGTTGAGTGCTTGGGTCAAAATATTTATCTAAGGCCATTGGGTCTTCCAAAAGTTTAAATTGAATGTTTATTAAATGTCTACCGAATTACTAGCAAACCAAAATATAATGATTATGTATTATGCAGAATTTATTTAAAACTGTAGAAGAACGTATAGTAAAAATATTTGTACTACGCCACTGGTTTAATAATTTTGTCAATTCTCTACATCGAAGCGTAGCTACGCAAAAATAGCAACTGCATCGTCATTGATAACATTTTATAACAATTGATTTTAATTATTTTTAAATTTTTTGTCATCACAACGGTGTAGCTGTTACGAAGGTTGTAACTTATGACCTTCTTTTTTAATTACTTCAAGGGCTTCTGTAATGAAGTCGAACAGTAGAACATATTGCAATGTTCCAGACTTGTAACATAAGTCAAGTTATTGGGTTAATTGGAAATTGTGTGTTGTCTTTCGCTAATTAAAGGTTTGGACGCGCCATGCTATTGGCGCAAATGATGGTAATTGTACACCAACAATAGTTGGGCTATCATTACAAATGTCACGGTGTTTTTTGACCTTGCCAATATTTTTCGGTTCACCACAATTTAGTACGCTTACCTAAAAGGTGCAATTTAATGCAATAACTCATGATGTATATAGTTAGTACTTAGTGCACCTCTTTAAAGCGCACAATTACTTGTCTCGAAAACGAATCGTTTTAATTTCATTATTAAATTAGCCATCACGAAACTTGTTTTACATTGTCATTATAACGCAAACAAATTATCAAACTGATTATGGGTCGTTATAATTTTGTCCTAAATGAGCGAGTACGAACATAATGAAACAGTAGAAAATGAATGAAGATTATCTGTTTAATCGTTGCCCCTAGCGCGCCGCTAATGAATTAATTTTGTTCTCTGCAAGGGAACGAGGCTTCGTTTTGTAATTTTATTTTAATCTTGTTTAATTGTGTTTTAATCTAGCAACTGTGCTACGCACCAATCCGATTAATTATTTTGCCAAATTCATTAGTTTTATCTTCCGTTGCGGTTTTCTATATTAATTATCTGTTTTAGAACTTAATTTTGCGTGATTTATTATTTGGACTTTCGCTTACGTTTACGTTTTATTTTGTTTCCATAAATTAAATTCTATATGATGCACTATTTGGTTATTTATGTATAACGTGCTTCTATTGGTTCGAGTTGTCTTGTTTGTTAAAATTAATTTTAACTTCGAACGACCTATTTATTAATAATTGAAAATTGCACTCAACGATGGGTTGTAATGGATAGATCCAGTCGAACATTAATAACGTTAATTATATATTCTATACGCTATTGGAAACAGTTTGGCTGTGAAATGTATCAAATTTTAATTAATTACAACAGTGTTCGAATAGAATCACTATCGAGTGTACATGTATGCTAATTGCGCGACACGAAATATAATTTTAAAAATGGAAATAGAATAAAATGCGAAACATATAACTGATATAACTTACATTTTCATGAAAACGTGATGAAGAAAAGAGACCTTTCTTATGTTATTTAAAAAATAAGAATTGCCCTCTTTTGGGCTTCCTGAGCCTGTCACCTGTCACAATTAAGTATAACAAAAATGTTTAGATTGAAGAACTTGGACTGTGCAGAAGATTCTTGAATACAGAAAATTGCGATCTCATTCTACAATAGTTATGATTCCATTTTTATTGAAATTAAATTATGGAGACATCGAGATTCTTTGATGGCTGCACTTCTTGTATCTTATTTGTAGTGGTAGCTGAATAAAGTTCAGAAGTGATTGATTCTGAAAACCTAGTTACACCACTAACCGGATTGACTCCCAGATTAGTTCGTATGGTTCGTATTAGACCAATGTGAGACACTAAAATATTGTAGAAGCTTCTAACTCTCGTGACCATTCTCAACTTCTGTCGAACCTTTGTAATTAGTAATATCGATTAATCGATAATTATTGATTATTTTAAACTTATTAGAATAATTAAGAATGCTGGCTCTCAGCATACTGTTTAGCGGATTGTAAGCAGCTGAATGTCAGCATACTCAGCATAATTATTGACAGCTTACTTTAAGCAGCTTCGCCGCTAATCGGATCCCCCAATGTCACAATCAAAATTATACAAGTTATGGCTAATTGTCGATAAATTATTGATTTCACATCAGTTCTATTTTAAAGTAGATTATTATGACTGGTCTGACGATTAGGAAAGTATTGCAGATTGTTGGTAATTTTTTTTATTGAAATCCTATCTTGGCACTACGGTGTTCTGTTGCAACGTTCCCGGTATGCTCTTTATCTTCTACAAATTATGTTCGTCAAGTTTTTTCTTCGGACTAGCGGTTTAGACGCTGGAACGCGTTCAAATTTTACGAAAATTTCAAAATCGCCCAGAAAGCTGCCTTTTTCTTACTTTTTCGTTTATAACTCTGAAACTACGCACTTTTAGAGCCAAGCACTTCTATACAGAAATATACTACATCAAATCTTCTACAAATTATGTTTCTTAAGTTTTTTCTTCGGACGGACGGTTTAGACGCTGGAACACGTTCAAATTTTACGAAAATTTCAAAATCGCCCAGAAAGCTGCTTTTTTCTTACTTTTTCGTTTATAACTCTGAAATTACGCACTTTTAGAGCCAAGCACTTCTATGCAGAAATATACTACATCAAATCTTCTACAAATTATGTTTCTTAAGTTTTTTCTTCGGACGGACGGTTTAGACGCTGGAACACGTTCAAATTTTACGAAAATTTCAAAATCGCCCAGAAAGCTGCTTTTTTCTTACTTTTTCGTTTATAACTCTGAAACTACGCACTTTTAGAGCCAAGCACTTCTATGCAGAAATATACTACATCAAATCTTCTACAAATTATGTTTCTTAAGTTGTTTTTTTCTGATGAACGGCTTAGATTCTGGAACACGTTCAAGTTTGACGAAAATTTCAAAATCGCCCAGAAAACTGCTTTTTTCTTACTTTTTCGTTTATAACTCTGAAACTACGCACCTTTAGAGCCAAGCACTTCTATGCAGAAATATACTACATCAAATCTTCTACAAATTATGTTTATTAAGTTTTTTCTTCGGACGGACGGTTTAGACGTTGGAAAACGTCAAAGTGTGTCGAAAATTTCAAAATCGCCCCAAAAAGCTGTTTTTTCTGTTTTTCGCATTTCTAACTCGTAAGCTACCCATTTTCCGAGAAAAGTGTCTATAAAAAAATAAAGTGCATTAAATTTCCTAATGTTTCCCAGATTTTCTACGTTATAGACATACGGTTTGGAGCACTAGAGCGCCCCGTTCCCCCGTTGAAGTTTAGTGTATTAGCAGTAGTATTAGTACATCGGACCTAGCGGCTAAGCCAATAACAACTCTCCCATTTCTCGTGGTGAGCTCTATTTTGTACTCCTACACATCCCACACATTTTTACGTTTTGAGTTTTGACGCTGTCTGCATTCCACGAAACCTTGTTTTTGTGAAATTGAGTTTTCTTTTCTAATACATACTTCAAAAGTCAGAAATAAATATTATGTCTTCCAGAACGAAATTGCTCCAATTTGACAATATAATAAATATGAGAACTGAGAACCAATCAAAACTTGTACACCACACAGTCTTTGGGAAACCTAGGAATAGTCTAAATTGATATTGCTTGTTACACGATGAAAGAAAACTGAATAACGAAATACGAATTGAATTAAATTGTTTACTAAATATTTTCATAACAATTTGAAAGAGTGTCGTAGATTGAAAGGTTTCTTTCCATCTTCTTACATCGCGATGGAGCGTCATTTATTTTATAAATTGATAAATTGCTTTAGTTGGTTCAACTTTTCGTGTCAAACTAAAAGGAAAAAGGACCTAAACAATTTTATGAGCAGCTTTTTAAATTGCCTGCACATTGTACAGTGTACAGGGTAGTTTCCGCTTTACGAATTCTCACTTTCTCACTCGTGAGTTTTCACTTTACGAATTTCCACTTTACAAAAGATGGGTCTGAACTCTGAACGGATTACACTGCTCGTTTTTTCGATTGCGCACTTGGGGTAGTTTGGAGTTTTATTTTTAAAACTCGACCGTTTAGCAAACACGAAAATTAATTAGCAGATAAATTTTTATACGCCGTTGGTTGGTAACCTTTTTGTTATTAAGTTTTAAAGAAGCATTACAGGAAAAATGTAAATTATGACAATTTACCTCGTGAGTTACTAATTTATTTATGGGTCGTTATTTAAATTGATGTTAAGTCAAGGTTGATGGTTTTGCTTTTTCGTATAATAACCGAGTTAAAATATTTCTTTTGTTTTAAGTTAAACAAAACGAGAGATTCATTAAAGATAAATATAGTGGCTTTGTCGACATAACCAGTTAATCCATAACACAATCTGATGGATACTAAAAGGTTTTCCCGCATAATGAGATCACGACAAAATGTACATATAGTGCAGCCTGTGAAACATAACGATCCAGCCACACTGTCTTCCGGCAACAAATCCCAATGTAATCGTCTAGTTTGCCGTGAAATCCCAAAAGACTGTATGCAATCTCATTCAAACAATTACTGTAATTAACGTGACCCTTTGAGCATTTAAAACGCGCCTTGGACAGTTTTTTTGTTTGTTGGTAAAACAAAGACTTTTCTTCGGGAGTAGACGAAATTGCGAGTTTTGCAAAAAACGTAACAAACCAACTCGCAATAGATAGCTACAACTGGGTAATAAACTAACTTGTTTCTTTCCAAGTTTCTCTTTAATACTGCTATTTACATACGTTATGCATTGTGCACATCGTTAGTTTAACAAAGGGTAGTATATAAGAGAAAATTAAATAGAAAACATGACTTTGCTCATAATTTAACTGCTAACACAAACTTGCATATTTTAGTCTTGTCGTTTAATATAACCGTAAAGTACAATTTAGTTTGTCTATTTAAATACATCGTCTTTCACTATTCCTAAAGGATCTCGACTTGGAGAAGAATAATTCTCCAGAAAGCAATTTAAATCTACCAGATTTGTTGTACGAGAAAGCAAAAAAATCTTAAATTGCTTATGCTTGTCTGATTTTAAATTGGAAAAAAAATTCTAACGGGGTGAGAAAAATTTATTGTTACGTGAGAATTCATGAAATTAAAATATGGAAAAGTTCAGTTTTCATAAATTGTATGACCGCATTCTCAAGTTGAGTAGTAAATATGTGCACTCGAACAAGACAAATCGGATTCAACAATACTATCAATGGGAGACGACATGCAGAAGGCGTCGTTTTTGACTTCATAGCTCACCGTATTTGGTAACTATTTCTCTTTCGAATAGAACCTGTTCTTTTTTGCAGATTTTTTTCAGTCATCCTGGTTTCTTCGTTTCGCAATTTACATCAAGTTTGGACTTTTTTTTATGGCAAGCATAGTTCATCTAAAAGTGCTGGGAATAGTTTCCTATTTTACTTTTTGGTTGAGTTCGTCTGACTTTTTAAAATATCGTAAGATTAGCTGTCCAATGATACCAAACATGTCAAATTTTAAATTCCGGTTTAACCGGAAATGGCTTAGCTTAAGCAGTTTGGAAGATTGTAAAATTAGCTATCTAATGACACTAACCATTAATACATTTAATATTTTGATTTTCGGTTCAAGGGTATGGATGGTTTAACGTAGTGCAAGAGCAATCGAACAAGCTTTTGAAAGAAACCATATAAACCAATAAGTAGTCGCCAACTTATCACAACAACGAATCATGCGAGAGACCCCATGAATTGAATTGTAACGCGTGCAACTACTTGTTGGACCACCACACTCTCTGTAATCAAAAACTATTTGTTCTCCTCTCGACAATTGCCAAACTTGTGAATTTCTATTATATCAAGTATCAAATTTAAGGCCTATCATGTAAAGATCTTGATTAGTTGGACCAGTCGATAACATACAAACTGTTGGTCCACTTGTGAACGTTTGAAGGGCCCTCTCGAGTGGCACAATACGTCTAGCTGTTGCCCGCGTATACTAACTGAAGGGGTTTTCAGAGCTCGCCCTAACAGCGAACAACCACATTATTGTGTAGTCGCGCTTGTATAATTTTTTTTGAAACACTAAACTCGCATCTTTTATGCCACTACGTTTGTAAGAAAACAAAAAAGAATTTCTGCATCCCGTTTAATTGTTTAGATGGGGAGAATTTAACACAGGTATTATGCAAATTAACTATCAAACGAGATGCCTCGAATAGTGTGATGTGCAAGAGCTATAATAAGGGATGGAGTGTTGTTAATTTTCATTTTAAAAAGTTTTCTTTGTGCTCGTTGACCTAGATTTAGTGTAGAAGAATATGTTGGAGGGTAGCGAACGATCGTATAATACTTACACAATGGAATTGGGGACGATCGTCTTTTATAGCGGATTTATTGATTTGCTGCGCATAAAGAATAATTTTATTTTATTAAATAACATGTTCCAATTTACAGGTTTTTTCTTCGTCCATAAAATTTTTATCTGGACGTCGTTATTTTGGACGCGAGCGAGGCTGTGGGGTAAATTTTTAATTTCGTTTGTTGGTCTTTTAAAAGACGCACTTTTTTTTAATGAATAGTATGAGGGTTCTAGCAGCTTACGTAACATGTTTGAACACGACAATGTCGAGTTATGTACAATGTCGAATGAATATTCATGAACGGCTGCACTGTTAATCACTATCAAGAAGATATCTCTTGCATTTTTAGGCTTCGAAAAATAGCAGTTGGGCGAGATGGCGTCGGGGATTTTTTTGCAAAGCAAATTAGCGTCGTTTTTGACGTCAATTATTAGAGGGTTTAAAAAAATTAACCGAGTAACGCGAAGGGAAAAATTTTTAATTGACGTTTCATACATTTTGAGCGATTTTTAACTACTTACTGTGGTAGTAATTTCCAATTTAATTTGACAAGGGGAAAGAACTAATTCAATAATTAACGAAAATTAAATTTCTTAATTGAAAATAACAATTACTATTAATGTACATTTAAATTTATAATTAAAAAATACACGAATTTACTACCTTAATTACCTTTAAATTGCAAAATTTTAGCGTCGGATTTTTTTATAAAATATGTTTGCTCCATAACTTTTAATTACGTTATTATAAAATTAAATACTTTGGAAGAGCAATTTTTATTATCCATTATTATCTTTTTAAATTGATGTTACACAAAAGAGTTTTAAGCGTCGCGTCGTGTCTTTTAAGCTTTTACGATCGTTAATTGTATTTGTATAGAAGAAAATGGAGTTTATTTTTTACGATGTGGAACATTCGCTAATTTGAACTTTTATTGTCTTCTTCATTTTTAATTAGAAAGTAGTAATTACCAATTTAATTACACATTTTCTCGTCATTAATTACCCTTTTTTACTTCGCTCTGCCATCCCCCCGAGAACCGTTTTTACCATAATGGCGCGTCTCCACTTTGTCGATCGGAACAGTCACGTATCAGCATCAGCCCACAATTTCCAGACGTCTCAACAACATCAACAACTACTGTTTTGCAATAATTTTCTATTTAAACCCATTTGGGCTTAGAATTTTGAGTGCGCCACCTCAAGACGTTTACTTCGAGATTTGATAAAATCAAACTATATTTGCCCTTTATTATCCACTACAAAAGTTCACCCCTTAAAATCCTTCGCATCTCGTGTGTGTATTCCCTATTGTGCAGTTTTTTCGTGGTTGGTCTTGTCGAATATCTGAACAGCTGCTCCTTCAGTTCTGAAGTGACCCTAGGATGCACGTTAAACGCAATCTTTTGTGTCAATTTATTGTAACTTGGCTATTTATATGCTTGCATACGTTAAGAAACTTTTATATGATACATTTTTAAGATGCACACTGTTTTTTTTGTTCCTTTTCCTTTTGTTGTTCGTATATAGCTCACCTTGAAAGGTAAGCTTTTCAACGGCGTACTTACTGAAATTGCGCGAGAGCTTTCGTTCGACTTTTTTTTAGAAAAATGTTTTTCTATAAAAACATTTTTCGACGATTCTCGTCAATTAATCTGTGAAAGAGTTGCGAGAGTCACGGCGCGTGTACCACCTTATTGAATAAACTGAGATAAAAGGACGACTAACTGCTCAACAGACTGTTAAACAAATTAACGAATGAACTAGATGAAGAAGTTGCTTACAATTTCTTGCTTAAAACGTCTTGTAATTTGGTTTCGCGTAATTTCGGTGCAATCCCGCAAGCCACCGCCGCCGTGTTTATGGACATAATAAATTACTTCGTTTGACAACATTAAGAAATAATGGACTTTTAGCCGTAAACATTTATGGGTTATGGAAATGGAGGAAATTTTCTATGCAAATTCGTTGAATGAGGGTAATTTGGCGTTAGGTTACGACTTGAAACTCATTTCCTCGAGACTTATACTTATGTATTCTATAGTCGATTTAACTGTTTCAAATTGTACAAGGGGTTAAATTAGATCAAATTCTGATTAAGTGAAAACATTTTGTATTGTTCCCTTTTCGTTTATTCACTTTTGATATTTACGTCGTACAAGTTGCAAATAACTAACGTGGCGTTCTTGTTTGTTTCAGTCCAAATAATACAGCTCTAAGTTCGCTCGAACAAGTGAAAGAATATTTACTAACTCCTGGAACTTGTAAATGTGGTCTCGAGTGCCCTTTGAAGTACGACGTTGTCTTTAATTTCGATCACAAGGTAAGTTTTATTTTTGATTAATTAATTATAACTTTCGATATTACAGTTAGAACATTTGCATATAGAATTAGATTGTTTTGTTCTATATTGTGTTTTGTTTTCGAAATAAACCTGCTGAAACATGTAGAAAATTGTTCAATTTGCTAGAATGGGGTAACATTATGTTGGTGTTTTAGTTGGAAAATATTTCCCAGTGTTGGAGAATTTCAGCGTCTGATACTAAGGTAATGGTTTTTGTCTGAGGCGAACGATCTGTGAATAGCACAAAGCCCGCCATATCTATTTAATTTAGCTTTTCGGTTTTTTATGTGTCGACTCTGACTTTTAAAGTTTATTAAAAGATGAATCATACATAATATGTTACCGAAAATTTCGTTCTTATTCCATACGAAGTTATACATCTGTGCGCTTACTGCTTAATGTTCTTGAATAGTTTGTTGTAATAGTTCGCAGTTTCATTGGTTCTTATTACATGCTTCATCTTATGTACTGGCTTATAAGTAGTTTTGTATTCGAACTAAATCTTTCGTGCTGAAACATTACTGAAAACAAACTTTCGTGTATGGTTTTTCTTTGTTGGAAGTATTTTCAGGGCTCGATTTACTTTAGGAGAGACTTTGCCACACTTTATTTACCTGAATTTTGGAGGTAAAGCATAGAGCTTAATATCAAGTATGCAATTTTTAAAACCCAGTTTACTAGAATATTCGTGGAACTATAAAAAAAAAGTTCTACGAGAATCTTTTTCTCGGCAGGTTTTGAAGGGTAGCGGTTCTATTTGAGTCCGTTTTTACATTTTTAAATCTTTGCAGTTTGAAAAGCTTACTAGTACATTTTGTACGCGTGCTATTTCAGTGAATTTCGAAATTGTTATTTTCTTCTACCCCTCCGTTTGGTTTTGTGGGACTCCAAAACCCACCCTACGTCAACGCTCTAGCACCTAAACTGCTCGTTTGATGAAAAAATCCAAGAGACATAATTTGTAGGAAATTTAATATACTTTATTTTTGTATAGGAACTTTTTTCTGCAGAAGTAGTTTTCGAGTTATGAGCGCAAAACCAAAAAAGAGCAAAAAACCGTTTTTTGGAATTTTTTTCAAACTTTAATGCGCTCTAGCACGTAAACCGTCCATGTGAGGAAAAAACCTAAGACACATAATTTGTAGTAAATTAGATGTAGCTTATTTTCATATAGAAGCACTTTTCTCATAAGTGCATAGTTTTCGAGTTATGAGCGAAAAACCGAAAAAGAGCAAAAAACAGTTAGAAATTTTTTTTTCGAACTTTAATGCGCTCTAGCGCTTAATCCGTTCCTCGGAGGAAAAAACCCAAGAGATATAATTTGTAGAAAATTTGGTGTAATTTATTTTCATACAGAGGCACTTTCTTCATAAAGTGAGTAGTTTTCGAGTTATGAGGGCAAAAAGAGCAAAAAACTTTTTCTAAATTTAACGCTTGTAGCACTTAATCCGTTTATGCGAGGAAAGAACCTAATACATATAGTAATTGATAGGAAAATAGATGTAGTTTATTTTCATATAGAAGCCCTTTCCTCATAAACTGCATATTTTTCGACTTATGAGCAAAAAATCGAAAAAGAGCAAGAAACGAAGAAACTGTTTTTTGGCCTTATTTGCAATTTTTTCACCGAAGATATGTATTTTGTAGGAAATTCGATGTAGTTCATCTTCATTTTAAGGTGATTTTCTCATAAAGTACGTAGTTTTCGAGTTATGAGCGAAAACCCTAAAAGAGCAAGACGCAGTTTTTTGGGCGATTTTGAAATTTTCATCAAACTTTAACGAGCTCTAGCGCCTAAACCGTTTATTTGAGGAAAAAAATTTAGGAGACATAATTTGTAGGAAAATAGATGTAGTTTATTTTCATATAGAAGCCCTTTCCTCATAAAGTGCATATTTTTCGACTTACGAGCAAAAAATTGAAAAAGAGCAAGAAACGAAGAAACTGTTTTTTGGCCTTATTTGCATTTTTTTCACATTTTAACGCACTGTAGCGCTTAATCTGTTCATCTGAGAAAAAACCTAAGGCATATAATTTATAGGAGATTTGATGTTAGTCTTATTTCTTTAGACACACTTTTCTCTTAAAGTGCGTAGTTTTCGAGTTGTTAGCGAAAAACCGAAAAAGAGCAAAAATCCACACCAAGCCGCCACCAAGTGAATGCTACCACTTAGGTGTGGCAGACGGTTGGTTTTAATACTAATTTGCAATGCTCTCTCAGTCTGCATCGTTGTACGATGTACGTGCTTGTACTTTACCGTTTAATAAAATTGGTGGCTGCCCCCCGAACTATAATTAACTTCTCCGATTTTATCGTTCGACCTTTTTCTCCTCGGGCACTTTACTTGTTTGTGATAATGCGAGTAAATGTCGTGTCCAACTAGTTAGCTTCCAAGGTGGCTATTGGCGATATGTAATTTATCAGTGCAGTTTTCCTCCAATTCAAGTAAGTTTTAAGGGTCATTATAAATTAAGCCCAATTTACAGAAAAGTTTCCACCCCTTACGTTTGTCACGAAACCTAGTTAATATACTATAGTTATTTTATCAGAGTTAAAAATCTTCATTGTGTATTTACTTTTCTGTGTATAATTATCGAAGAACGGGTCACTTCACATAATGTGATCGTGTACCGGATTAACTATTGTGAATCTGCGAACCTAACATTATTAAATTGACTGTTAAATTGCTAAATTAAATCTACACCTTTAAAGACGATTTGCGAGCTCCTCGGTACAAAGTTACGCCGCTTGGCTCAAACACAATAACTCGATAAGCTCCTCCGAGCTTTTATCTGCAGCGCACTTTGCTGCATCAATAAAGCGCCTAGAGTAATTTGATCCATTTGCTAGCTGGAATTGTGTATGAAGATGGTGTCTTCAATAGCACCTCTCGTCTTTTACTGAAAATGGAATAGTCAGATTTTATAGCTTTGATCTCGTTCTAAGTATGCGAAAATTTCTATTAAAATTATATTTTAGCATTTTAAAGCGAGTTTTCTCGAGTTGGGGTTTTTGAATTTTCACGGTACATTATAAATTTGATCAAACAAACACCAGCGATCGTTAAAATGTAATTTTCTCGTATATCGAATATAAAAGTCAATTTAAACAAATTTTAGTTTAGATTGGATGAAATAATTTTCTTTTAAAAGACTACGCGGGTATTGGCTTTTGACGTTTGAAAGTAAATAATTGAATCCTTTTCATGCTAAGCAGTAAACGAGGGCGGGTGACAGAATCGATAATAAAAATGAATTTTGAGTCGAGCAAACAAACCCTCGCTAATACGAATAATAACACAAAATGCTAAAATTAGAAACGACGGCGCACTTTCCAGTTTAATTAAATTACTCGATTCCATCATTTCGTATAGTCGAGTTACCTCAGCATTTCGAGGGAGTCAGCAGAATGTAAATTAAATTACTTTTAAATATAAAATTGTTACCCGCTTCGAAATGCTAGCGTTTTCTTTTTAAAAAGTATAACAATAACCAAAAGTGCATTTTTATATAAAATTTTACTCCGGCTAAATATTAATGAAAAGCACTTGCATTTTTTTTATTAACTCACAAAGTAATTTATTTGCTCCGCTAAATTTTAAGGGATTGCGCTTGGCATTTTAAATTTTATTAAAGCTCAAAATTCTTAGTTAAAATGTAAATTGAGGGTAAATAGATGTTTTACTTCGTTTAAATAATAAAAAGCCATTTTAGTTATAATTAAAGTATTTTTTTTAAATAAAAGGGAATAATTTACGTTAATCTTGTTTTAATTAATTAGTTTGCTTAAACACACTCACGCAACGGAACCAATTTATAAAATACAATTATGTTTAAATAATGAAATTACTTGAATAATTTAGTTCGACCACCGTGTCCATGGTGTTGTCTGTTGTAAGCTTCGTCAATTTCAACAGGTGCCCCTTTTGGGATCGAACATGTTGTTGAGACTCTCCCGAATCACCTATACATATACATGCACCCCTGCAGGTGAACAACACCTCGCTTCTGCCCCAAAACGTAAATTAAATATGCAAAAATATCGAACTCGTCGCTTTACATTTTTATATTGTTATAACTACCACCGTCAACAACCCTCCCCTATTATGTCTCTTGTGCCATGTTTTATTCAGATATTTTCTGAACGGCGACTATCACACCAATTTTATACAGTACCTCGCATTTACGGAAAAAAACACCTCGATATTACTCAAATATTTATAATAACCAGTATTAATTTTTCCAATCGAATGTCAATTTATCAATGGGGAAAGATTTAAAAGTTTTTAACGATAATCGATAATTTTTTTTACAATAAGTAACTTCACTGGCAATTTGTGACATTAAAGATGCGGCGTAATTATACAAGAGACCAGTTTTATTGGTAATCTCGTACTTAATTGCGATAAGTGGGTAGCTTGTTTTAAGTTGTTTATATATAGTTAATCGTTAAATGACATTTGAGAGTGTTATAATAATTAATAACAAACAAATCGGTTATTTCATGAACACTTCTGTAAGTAGTGTAAGGTGAGTTGTTGTGTGGGTTGTGGAACTGCAGCTGGAGAAGTTGCATTGACGTTATGCAGCAGTAGGGGCTTTGGATTTAGTTACTCGTACATGTTAGAATTTCTTCTTCTTCTTCTTCTTCTTCTTCAGTGGCATGTAACAACCATTTTTAATTTAAAAAAAACTTGAAGTTGCGTTCTCGTTTCTCAATCGTTTGCGCCTTTGGACTCACATGCGTTAAGTAGGCTGCGACATGTATAAAAAAGTAGTGAAGATCTACAAGTTTGATATGAACCCCCTCTCTTGTTCCGTGCTATTTTTCATTTTAAATTCGCTACTGTACGAAGCTTTAATGTTGAGCTTCCTGCTTTGACACTGAACTAAGATATTATGCATTTAAATCTCTAAATAAATAGTAACACGACCCCCCTATCCCTATCACGCACTATTAAAACGATCGTACTCTCGGAAATATTGAGGGTACGAGAGTTCCTGGTCTTGGTCCTTTACTTGTAAGGAAGTGAAAATAATGTAGTTAGTTCAGTAGCTCTGTGATTATGTTGGTTATCTTTTGAACTGGAGACATTTGAAGTTCTCACTTTTAGTGCTCAATTCACTGCTTTGATACTTTATGATCGAATGATTGATAATAATCAGATATCGATATCGCACCATAGATTTACCACGTGATTGGTCCAAATAAGAATTGATGATAATGGCGGTAAAGTTGTGCTTGCCATTCTTGATCTGGACCATTTAGGAAGGGGGGGAGGAGTGAGCTCCCCGTACTTAGTTCACTTAATCGGGGCCATTGTACTTTCTCCAAGAGGCCTCTCCGTACCCATGAGCTCTCAAGCCATCCTACTTGTAGGATGAACTCCAGGATTCTGTCGTCTTCTAGTTTCTAGTTCGCATACACGCCATATAGGATTATCTACCAAATTCAGTGTATTAAGATGTTTGTGTGTCTCGTGAGTGTTTCTGCAATTCAGTGGCGGCTTTTCAAAGGAGGCTAGGGAGACTAAAAAGAAAGAGAAAATAGAAAATTTATAGTGAGCAGTGTTGTTTGAAATTAAAAACCAACTTGGCTCGTTTCACAAAAAGCAGTTAAGTTAGGCCACGCCCCCTTTAAAGAGCGCGCTCTTTACCTCGTTCCGCTCTGCGGCGTTTCTTTAGCCTTCTCAATTTTGAAGCTGTAGACAAGATTTTGCCAGCTTTTTAGAAGGAGTCGGTATATTAAAGGTATTTTGCTTACGTTTCTTGCCCATCTTTCAGTCTGTATATGATGGGTATTACTTTTAAGGAGGTTATTAAGATGGATGGTTTAATGATTGACTCAGGATCACAGGGAAGGCTTGTTTGAACCTTTCTAGGCCATCTCGTCTTCTTTATCGTTACCCTCATTGTTTTGATGCATTTTAACGCAACAGTGGATAAGATCATTGTTTTTGGACATCTGATTCAGTATTCAGCCGCTCTATGTGCTCGAACAGAAGACCAGAGGTTACCTTGCAGATGTTTAGACTTGTAAGGCAACTTTACTGTCCATTGATATTAGTATTTTCTTCTTTAGGATTTTATTGGCACTGTGTATTATTCCCATGAGTTCAGGCATATTTTCCCAGCGGTAGGCTGCTGTCGAAGGCAAGCTAAGGTGAGTGCATACCTGCTTCAGATCCATTTTGATTTTTAGATTCATCGGGAAAGACAGTTATGTCTGCTTCGATGTTCTCACTTGATTCATTTAGAGTTTGAAAGTCTCCGTTGAATGTAGATTTTGGAGAGTGTGCATCCATCTTCAGGAGAGAGGTAGCTTCTTGCAGCACTTCTCGGGGATTTTGGTGTGTCCGTAAATTCCATATCAGGGAGTACTTCTTTCTGGGGATAGCCTTTTATAGCATGACCTCTTGTGGTTGTGTCTCCAACACTTTTACTAGTATCCTGCCTATGAACCTGACAATATTTGGAGGCACTCCATATTATGTTTGGAGAGCATGCCTTATGCTTTTATAAGTAGCTTTATCGAAAGCTGCTTGTCCAAATAATAATTGACGATAATGGGCGGTATAAAGTGGTGCTTGTCATTGAAAATTAACTTGTCGAGACCGATTGGCATCACGCCACTTGCACAACATCACACTACCACCTATCACATGCTTGTTTCTATGAGTTTCACCTTCCATATGGTCACTCTTATGCGTCTTGCTCGAGAAGACTGACGTTTGAGTGCCAAAGTGGCTTAACTATTGGCTTCTAGTCGTTTGCTCTTAGGAATTCTTCTTCTAAAAATGGACTGTTAGGACAAAAGAGATTCGACGATTACACCTTTGAAACGTTGTTGGATGTAATTTTCAATCGACTATTGATAGTCGGTAGGCAATGAAAAATGAAAATGAAAGCTAAATCATACCAGATAATTACACTTTACAACCTTGGTACTTGAAGAATATATCAAAACGATATAACCATCATATTCTTAAGTTTACGATAGTTTAATGAATAGTTATTACTTGATAATGAAAGTAGAATCATAGAGCGTGATTCGGTCGTATAATTTATCAACCTACACTTTCTTAATAATTGTAATACAGGAAATATGCTAACCAATTATCTTCTACTTTTCTTAGTATCGCAATTTTTTAATTACAATAATTGCTGTTGACTTTTAATATCTAGCAGAAAAATGAACGTACGCAATTATTACAAATGCAAATTAAGTACTCTTTCGTTGAAAGTTCCCATTTGGCTAACAAATTTAATTTACTAAGTACTATCTATTTTCGTATTTTGTAATTTGTTTCTTCCTTTACTATGTAATTTGTATCAATTTAAGATTTTACGTGTCTGGTAATTTGTCATTTATGTTTTTGTTCTTAATTATTTCTTCTCTATTAACCTTTTTTGTTTACTCCATTCATATACGTATAATCACATAGCCATTTTTTTTAACAGAGGCGTATATGCTCTAATTTGTTTATTTAGTCCAGGAAAGTTGCAAAATTTCAATTGGATTGGATTGTTATTTTTTGTTTTTTGTATCGTATTATTTACCGGTAAGTAGCAGGACGTTCATACAGGTCTTCGCTTCGCGAAGAAAAGTGCTACAATTGCGAGCGCTTGCCCATTGAGAAAGAACTCAATTAAATCCTCAAGTGTTTTGTTTTTCACACTTTTTTCTGTTTCCTTAACGTTGTCTCTTTTTTTAAAAAACAACGTATCGGGTTGCACTCTTGACGTTTTTAAAAATATTTTTTGTTGTAACATCTGTTTAGTGTACTATCCGGAACCTTTGAGCTACACACGAAAATCATGTTTTAATAACATATGTAAATAATATGGGACATTAATTAAAATTAGCGCCATTTAATTTAAAATTTCCTTTGTTCTCTTATAATCCGATGATATCGTAGTTTCAACAGATTAAAATAACTCGAAACTCTTGATACTAAAAATACTTTTAGCAAATCCTATAATTGAAATTGTTTCTTTACGTCTATTCTAATAAAAGTTTTCTTGCTTGCGGAAACTATTAGAAAGTTGGAAAAGCTTCCCAGATGAAGTTTATTACTTTGGTTTAACGTTGGTCAGCATGTCTCAATAATTGCTTCGTATATTTTCAACCAGGCAATCAACTTCCGAGACGGCAATTTTCGCAGTTTGTTTTTTTTAAACGTTTTCTCTTACGTTTTCTTTCACTTATCCTTATTGTCCTCTGAAAATCCACAAAAATAGCCGAACGGTTAATTAGTTTTTATTTGCAATTAACTTGGAATGACAAACTTTTGTTACGTTCGTGTAATTTTGTTCTTATTTGATATTTTTTTGTATTTTGTTAGAATACAAATGAGAGTCGATTTTTTTGTATGTTTTGTGACGTCGTTCTATCATTTCTATTGTTCCCGACCTCTCTAAAAACGGGAAGTTATTAACTTTAATAAATACAGCACTGTCTTACAGGATTACAAATAGCTTGCCACATGTCTTTGTCTCTTCTCTATTCTAGTTATAATCCTCTCCTATTTATAACTTTTTGGTATAACCGAAAGGTTTTTCTTTTATGTAATAAATGTTAATTTCTTATCTAAAGAGAGGGTTGTGGTTGGAAAATTATTTAATAAAGTTGCGAGATTTCGTTTCGGCTTATAACGTACTAATCCAGGATTTTACATCTAATCTTTTCAGTTCGAGCATTTTTGTTTTACTATCTTTATTTTTGTTAAAATAAAATTTATTATTTATAAGTAATTGGATTACAATTTTATTTTATTTTTTATATAAGAGATTCCATTTCTGGGATTTTTCTTCTTTTGAAATGTTTATGGGGCGGGCTACTCATGAATAAAGATGAACAGTTCGTTTTAAAACCACAAATTATTTATAAAGTTAATGAATTCTTTAAGACTCTCTTAAACTAACCCCTATTTTCGAAAAATAGAAGTTAAATATTTAAAAGAACGAGATTAAATTTGACTACGTTTTTAACTCTCGTAAAATAGCGGTTGACGATTTTAGAAAACTGATATAAAATGTACTTTTAGAAAATATATAAAAGAGAAGAGAAATTTATTATTTGCCCCAATGGGCCGCTTTGAAGATGTTGATTGTTGAACCGCAATTTCTTTTATTTGAAGGATTTAGATGAATAATAACTTGGAAGACAAATTATAACTTTTTACAAACGATGGGTTTTTGTTTGTACTTATAATTAAATCAAAAGAACTTCTTAGTGCTTTATTCGAAGCGCAATGAGAGTACAGTACAATAAACACGAACTAATTAAAATTGGCACTAACAATGCATCAAAAGTTTTTGTTGGAGTGGAAGTACTTGGAAAGAATATCAAAGACTCTTACGACAAAGCAATCAAAACTTACAATATTCTAAGGAGTAATCAAAATGGAGCTTCGGTATTGTCGAGTGCTCTTTGTTATGTTTTGATTTCTTGCTTAATAATGCAGTTTCGAGACTCTTTAGGAGAGGAAGAATGTGGGCAAAAACTGCTTTAAGACTGTGAAGTGCAGCTTGTTAGTGATGATTCTCGATCTACGATCTATACGATCGATTCTTTTAGTTGTGCTACAATTTCCTCTAAGAAGAGAGACATGTACTAAGCGAAAATGCAGTGAAAATCACAAATTACATAACCACTTCTTCAAATTTCCAAAATTGTGTGGTATACACGTTGCAGTTACAAATCAATCTTTATAATCGGCAAAAGCTAATCATTCACAAGGGTTTACTTGTCGATGAAAATAATTAAATAGCGACTTAAAATGGATCTTGTGACTATACTGTGCGCGGTGTGCACTAATAAAAATGTACTTCATAACAAATGACAATCTTGTTCTTCCAAACGCCGATGCAAAATAAGTACTGTGAGCTGCAAAACAAAGAAAAAATTATACGTGTGAGTCCTAATAGGATAATGCAATCTCTTGACTGATCTTACCGCAAACAAAATCAAAAGCATGTAAAATTTGACAGCTCGTAAATATGTAAATCAAATTAAAATGAGAGCAAAACCATTAGTAGTACATCGGTAGATTGTTAAACGAGTTATTTAAAAAATTATTATTTAACGCGTAATCACATGGTACGCCTACTAGAAGTTGCAAGAGAAGCATCCTTCCCTAAAAATGGACTAGAATAAATATTTAAAACAATGAAAATAAGATTTAATAATAAGAAGCACGTACCTGCGAGCAATTAAATTATAATCGACCACTATATTGTTTTTTATGAGCAGATTCCACACTCATCACTAGGGCTTGGAAATATTTAAATATAGATACCTATATCGGATTTTGGATCTTTGTGGCCTTAACCGCCTACAATTTATATTGGAAGAAATTTTTGGTAAAGTCAGTAGTTATTGAATTATTTGAATTTCTCGGATTTTCCTGATTTGAGCACATTATTCCTTGAGGCGTAATCTGAGTTTGATCGGATCATAAAATTTGCATCACTTCCATGACGTAGAGGGTCTAAAAACAATGACGTAGACAAGGGAATCATTGGGTAGGTACTTCAGTACAGTGTTTTACTAGGTCGAAGATTCTCTGTATACAAAAATTCAGCTTTAGGCGAAATATTTCTAGGTAAAAACTTTACGTGTCTGTGCTAATTCTGAAATAGTATCGATATGTCGGAATATCCATATCAAAACTCCGATATATGGGAATATCAATATACCTATCGAAATATCAATATATCGGAATATCGATATATCGGAACACGTATATATTGAATTTTTTTAAATTTTGTTATATCGATATATCGAATTAAATTCCTAAGCCTACCCAACAGTACCCTTACAGTTCTAATATCTGTAAATGTGACTGCGTAGTCTACGAGCTATACGAGGACTGATTTCGATTTCAAATCAAATAGATGAAAATGAAAATCAAACGAGACCTGATTTTTTTGAAGACGAGTTCTTATCCCAACTTCTCCTTTGAATTGGGCTTTGATTTACCAAACCCTTTGTCTATTCGATTGCCACGATGGGTGGTTTTGATGCATTGTGGTCTCAGACACGTTTTTTGGAACAATTGTACCTAAGGAAGAGATAGTGATTCCGCTGGAGTCATCAAGAGGTTTTGATGAGCTTAATTTGATTGCGCTGCAATGGGGAAGCCGGGCGTGGTTAGTCCATCCTTGGACTTGATCTTACGATACCTTAATATCCCTGGATTATTATCTATAATTGATTAAAGCTCAATTCCATTAGAGCTAACGAAAGTGTGATCTTGAAAAATTGAAAGATTCTACTAATAAAGAACTGTTCGGAATTGTTTCGGCTATATCTCCAACAGAACATAATGTATGGGGACATAACTTCGATTGTAAGTTGCTCTAAATAAAGTTGTTATGATTTGAATCATTATAGCTCGCCGGAAGACAAACATGTAATTAATTTATTATAAATGGAACGATTTACTTCAGAAATTAAAATATTCCGTATAAATTCCGTCGTAAAGAACTTTTTGTAAATTTGAATAATGTTCGCAATTTTAATTTTACTTTAAAAACACCATAAATAACCGAATATTAACTTAAAGCGATGCATATAACGAAATTTTTTTTATCAATGTGAACAGCAGGAAATGAAATTCAGCTTTCGTCGACGGATTTCTTATTGGAATTTCTAAACGAAGTAATTCCGCTCGAGAAACTCACATTATTTTATGTGAAATGAAAACGGAAACTTGATTTAAAAAGTTTTATTCATGGATAAATGCAATTTTTAACGAGATCTTGGCTTGCGCTATTTTTGAAATTTAATTTGTTTTGTATTAGTTTAATTGGAAGGCGTTTATATTCCAAGCCCATTTTTCACCTCTTAATGAATCTCGGTATAAATGGAAAGTTAAATGATCTGTCTACAATTCCAGAGTATAATTATCAAGTTTTGATCTAATCAATTAATCGTATTTTATGTAATTTTTTCTTCTTTTGTAATATGACGAAATGTTACACAATGGTAGTACAATTTGTTAAGTTTCTAGACGACATCTGGGATCGTATCGATCATGTGGGATACCTTTTTTAGGGCACTTGAGCGTAGGGATTTCTAAAACAATATCTTTTTCCCTTCAAACATACTCCGGGGATTTTATTTTACTCAACTTGTAAATTAAAAACTTAATTCGACTGTAATACAATGGCAACGAAACGAAAAGACGTCCCTCAAGGCTTAATACTAGGCTCGCTCTTATTTATCTTCTACACGACACAATTGACTTATCAATGTTTTTCCTATTATTTCAAATTAATGTTTTTCTCGAAAAGTAATAAATAAAAGCTCACAGTAAATTTCTTTTTCACCTTATTTTTCTTTTCATGTTTTATTAAACTTAATATTTATTCTTCGTTTTGTGGAAAAACTTTTTGCATAATGTCGGGCAGTTGGATTGAAGCGAATAAAGGGCGTACAAATATGAATTCTTATCGTCATAAATAAATCATGAAGATGATTCTGGATGGAATAAAAATTGCTTACGAATTTTCCTTTTTTTTTCTTCTTCCTTCTTTTTGTTTTTGCGAAATTAAACTGTCTTAAAGGTCTACTTTTTTGGAAGTGTAATTGTTAATTATGTTAAAATTTTATATAAACGGTTATGTGGTTTCTTAATGGAATGTCGTCTCGATTCAATGCAACGATGCGATTCTCGTACTTGTTGTGGAAAGTATGTAAGAAATCAGGTTTCAAAAGTACAGTACTATCAATAGTTGATTTTATATGTGTACTTACTTTAAACAAAGCGTTAATAAGTAGCTATACCATAATATGGTCGAATTCGTTACAATAAGATTAATTTTGTTGGTTTTCTCGCGAGTGGGTTGGTTACCGCCCGTAGTACTATACGCGGACGAAGAAAACGCATTTCTCGATCCGTGACCCTGTTTTAAAACTTCTTCAGTTGGTCGAAGGTTGTCTATAAGATACACAATGCCATCTTGATTAATGATCGCTATTACTACCAGCATAATCTCGATTATTTGACTCAAATCTAATTTAATTGCATCGAGCTACTTTTAATAGAAAAACCATATGGTTAAAAAGATGGACAATTACGCCTGCCTTACAGTTACTTTTTCATCGTATGTTATACAAAGTGTACGGTAAACAAGTCACATTTATAATTAACGAAGAATTTATAACATTTTAATTAATGCTGGAACTATTTCTATCGATATTTTAAATTAATCGTGGAGAAATTACAAACATCGCGGGACGTCAATTTTACATAATATCCGATACGTTATTGACACTAACGAATAATCGATTATTTTATGAAGCGACTAGAACTTTTTATGGCGAAAATTTTAAATTTTACCCCAATCTGATTAATTTGTAATTTGTATTTTGACACTTAGTCAACTTCAATTTCCCGAGCTTTTAAAAGCTTTTTATTGTCGGGTAGCTAATGTAATCAGAATCGATTTTGTTTTTCTTGTAACGATTGTGCAATTTTGTTCAACACTAAATACCACTTTAAATAGAACATAATGCTGGCAAAAAGATCAAAAGATCATTTCAATGCAAAGGTTAAACGAGGCTGGTGTTATTGATGGTTCTCGTAGAGACTAAATGCATGATTGCCTCCAGACCGGTTGTCATTTGCGAGATCACGATTTTCATCACAGGTCAAATGTTACAAATGAATTGTATTTAATCTCGGTTTGATCGATACCATTCTTTTATTACTGTACTTTTAGGTTTTAATTTATTTCTCGTTTTATGCTCGTGGTGTTATACACCGACATATCTGGTGTATTTTTTTACTCACCTCTTTTTGCGTAAAACCGCAAACCGATTAACATATCCGAATGGTTTTTGTTAGATATTTATCAAACTGGAAAGGTCGGCAAATGATATTAAAGTGTCGTCAATAATTCTCCCGTGTTCAAAGAAAAAGAACAACTAACAAGTTCGCACTGCACCGCTTAAATTAAATTTTATTATAATTTACTACCTCACTTACCGACTGCGCCATGTGGTCGGAGTTGTTGGCTAACGATCGTCTTCATTTTCGACGATTTCTATGTCGATGAATGGAATAGCTTTGCACTTTATCGCTTTATCCCATTGAAGATGAAAACCCAGACGGAGCGTTGTGTAAATAATCTTGTGTGAGGACCTCCCTTCCAAGCCTTCCAACTTGGAAGTTACAAATAAATTCGCGAAAACAAAGCACAATAATTTACCATTTTCGTGTTTACCAACCCTTAATTTGATAGGGGAAAAGTAATGACAAAGTGATTAATTTATTTGCGAAAGACATTTTAATATTAACGAAAAATATTTTCTCATATTTCACTAGTTGTAACCGTTATTAAAACGAGAGAGAAAAGCTCTTGAAAAATAACAAAAGCATTTTTCGAATTTGATTTCTTTTTAATAAAGCATAATTTTATCTAACTTCATTTATCATCAAACATCCAGCTTCCAATTCCAATTTGTAATATTAATTTTGCAGCAAGCGAAACGAGTCAGTCAGGCGAAGCACACGGCAGTAAACTCAAACACGTCTTACAAATTGCTTCGCTATTGTGTTCATACGTACTTTAAATTTATCAAAGTATTTTTGTGTGGGTGGTATGGGAATTTTGCTTTTTTAACTTTTTTTTATAAAAACCGTTTACTAAATTTTTATTTACCGCTCGGCTAATGCTAATAAATGTATTTCGATTTACGAAAGAGAAATACGAGAGGAAATTTCAATTTCGTTTTAAGCGACGATAATTGGATTATTGTAAAAAAAGGGTGTAGGATATTGATCAAATAAAGGATAAACAAACAAAGAAATTAGATAAGTTAATGTATGTACCGACTTCTGACAACCCACACCGAATGTCCATCAAGAATGAAGTTTGTTGACCGCAGCGCGGGGCTTTGTTTATTCCTAACACCGGGAGGGTTGACTTACGACACAAGTGGAATTTAACTCGTAGGGGGAAAATTGGTTTAATAAATTTGAAAATTATTAACTCGAGATTAACTCGATGCTCGCTAATGCTCAATTCGACGAGTTAATTGTGCATAAATGGCTATATTAATGTGTTTTTGCTTTTAGGTACTTGGGAAACCGTGGACATTTTCGCCAGATACAAATACAGGGGACCTGACAAAATTGTGCAATCACAAGAGGAAAATTATGGCTATGGCTTCGTTAGATTGTAAACCGCAGGATGCACTGAAATTTCGAAAAGGTATGTTTGGGTTTAGTTGACGTAAAATTTGCGTGGTGTCGAATTAACCGAACAAATTTATTTGCGAAATGCAGATTGATCGTCGATACATGGCCATTGTTGCTCAATGGTGTGTGATCGCTACATGTCTAGTGTAACATTCGCTCGTTGTGCCCGAATGCATTTATCAGTGTTGAACAACACATTACATTCATATACACGCAATTTTTTTTATTGATATATCAAATAGCAGTTCCGGTAATAGCACCGACTAAACCCGGAAACTAGGGGATGAATATGGGGAACTCGTTTGTTGGCATGTTGCTACCTTTTTCTTAATAAGATTTTGCCCGGCCGATTTGTTATTCGTCGTAGGGGTTCGTAACGAATTTAAAATTTCTATAAATAGTCAGTGTGGAATACTTTGGCTTTTTTGTTAAGAAGGGACGAGATAGAGGGAGGTTGTCGAACGAAGCGTGGACACCTCAGATCAACCTGACTTATTTGATACGAATTTAACCCTTATCAACTGACATGTCGGAGAAATGTCGCGGTCTCCAGGGAAGGATTATCGATCCTTGCGAAGCTCGCTCGAAATATTCAAACAATTCCGACTCTCGCCGTTTGCTATTACCTAGTAATAGCAACCGGCTTTTGTCTCGTGCCATCAAATAAAGAATAAACGAGTCGTCCGAAACAGAGAAAAGCAAATATCGAACGGGGGGAAACTGAGAGTAAATACTACAAAGCGATGAGCAAATGGTTAAAGTGGAATCGTGTAAACAGGGAGACTGTAATGTAAATTTCTCCACGAGATTTTGCGTTTTGGACGTCTTGAAAGTTGAAGTTTGCATATGTTTTTTTATAAAAAGTTCTTCAACCCCCTTACGGTAATATAGATTTATTCGAAAGCCGGGCGTGAGCTTTCAAATAAAACAGCGGAAACAAGTATTCGCTTCATATAAAATAAACGTCTATCCGATTGAAATTCTCTGCCTTCGTATTTTATATTCAGCGCGTTGCGCATACAAAGCATCAAAGTAATAATTGCAGTCGCTTCTGGCAAAAAGTGCAAGATTCTCGGTTCGAATCGAGACAACTTGATCATTCTCAGAGGTATTTTACTTCATTCGACAAACGCGGTAATTGAATATTTAGTGTTATAAAAAATAATTGCCGAGATTGGCGCTGAAAATGAATTTTCCGCTCGTGACGGTTTTCTCTAATTAGAATTAGAATCCTTTTTAAACTTAACGCAAAATGTCTTTACCGTTAATTAGTATGTAAAAGGATTTTATGAACAGTTTCGGCCTCATCACTAAGCGAAACTTAATCTATTCATAAGCCGATCGTTTTTACTTCAAACCGATTTTCTAAAACGTTTTCACAGCGTCGAACATTTCGAAAGCGAATAACAAAAAGGAAGGTCTCGTTAACATATAATCTCGTTGGTAATTGAGCGAAATCTTCCCTTTTGAGCTTTCTTTAACGTACTTATTGAAGTGGGTTTTCATCAAAATTTATGAAAACAGGGAAAAAAGAGGAATTATTTAAGCCTCTTATGAATGGAAATTACTGAAATATAAAACATCACGTCCGAACGTCGCTGCTTTAGAAATCCTGCTGTTCTTCCAGATATCGCAGGATTTATGGTTCGTTTTATTCATGATGAGAACTACGTTATCTTGGTCTTTTTGTGCCATTCTGAATGTTATCTAGTAAAATGTAATTGCACCACATTCCTTATTCATTTTAATTCATTAAAAAGATACCCAAGAAATTTTAACTACTTATCATCGCGCAAAAGCTCGTTTTATTCAAATTTTGTTAACTTGCGCCATAATTATCTTAATCGGATAACCGTAAAGTTAGAATATACTACTCTGAATGAATCGGAAATTGTTAATGTGTCATCTAATACCCCGTCATCAACAATGCACTCGACTTCCTAAAATAACGAGTTTAGTCACTTTACAAACACCCCGTAACAGGAAGCTTTTTGTCATCGAGATGGGTTTATTATTAAAAAATAAAACAAACTTGGTAACCACAACTCTCGTTGGTTTTATTCGAAAACTTTGTGGCCAATAACTCACGAGAAAATTAAGAAAAATCGGAAGTGGTTTCGAAGAAATTTTGTTGTGGACTTTATAAAGTTATCCAATTTTAAATTTTTACAGTGTAATGACAAGAAAAATGGGAGACGGAATGTGTTTTCGTGAAAAATCAGACCCTTTCCAATGATTAATGTAATGGAAAATTGGTGTTGTGTGGGCTCTTTTGTTATTGTACGCCCTCATATTGCTTTCTAATACTATTCACAAATAAATTCTTATCGGCCTCTGTATAATACAGGGGCTGTTTTTTTCGTTTAGCGTGATCTGATGAGTTTTATCAGGACCAACCCAGAACCTTAAAATTTTTATCACCCACTTAATTTTATTAGTGATAGTTTACCTTTTTATACAATTGAATTGGATTCCTAATACATTCGACCCCCAACAGCTCCAGGCCGAGGGGGATTAACTTGTTTAACTTTCTTCGCCTTTGGCCCGGAGTTACAGAATTATTTAATTTGATTGATACGTTAGATTTGTTAGATGTACGAGGAAAACGAAAATGCTGGTGATGTAATGTTAAACAGATTTATGCCGTGGGCGTGATTCTTTCTTAGTTATCATCACTGAGATTATATATATTTTAACTTCGTCTTTCTGTACTATTTTCTTCGTTCTAACGCTGATTGAATCAAGCTTCTTGTAAGCTTGTAAACTGCCTAGCTGATGTACTGCTATAATCCGATTTAGAGGTCCCAAGTTTAATAATCAAGACCTTGTGTGGGATGAAGTATTCATCATATAGTCCAATTGATGTTTTTCTTACCATGTCCACGAATTCTCTCCAGTAATAGGATTAGGAATAAGAGGCCGAAATGGTCTCATCTTGCTCGTTCCTGCTGAAAAATTTAACACTTTGGTTGTAGTGGACAGTTTTTTTGTCAGTTTCTCAATCATTATTGATGATCCAAGTTCCTTAGTTAGTTCAGGAAGGGGAAAGTTCAGAATGATGAGAATGGACGACGAAGAAAGCTCTCTCCAGTGTGCTCCTCTAAATTCAACTCATTCTAATTGAATTGTAATTCTCATTTGGACTCCACCAATATTGAAGGATGCGGAATAAGAGCTCGAAATGCTCTCATTCCTGCTGAAAAGCTCTACACGATGAAGAAAATTCTCGCCAGTGTACTTCTTCAAATTCAACCCATCTCCGATTGATTTGTAATTCTCATTTGGACTCCACCAATTTTGAAGGATGCGGAATAAGAGCCCGAAATGCTCTCATCTTGCTCGTTCCTGTTGAAAACCCCCACACATCAGTTTTTCCACTTTGGCTATAGTGGACAGTTGTGAAGTTTTTTGTCAATTTCTCAGCTCTTATTGATGATCTAAGATGCAATTTACACGTCAAGCTGCGTCTGTTTAGTTCAGTAACGAAAGAGTTCGCGATCTAATCAAAATGGACGGTGAAGAAAGCTCTCTCCAGTGTACTCCTCCAAATTCAAACCATCTCTAATTAAATTGCAATTCTCTATCATTTGGACCTCACCAATTTTGAAGTTTTCTACAAAATTGTTTTTCGACTCCTTTCTTAATCAATTCCGTGTCTACTTGTGTGTGATAGAGACGTCATTTCCCACGTCGTGCATTTTTCATTTCGTTGTTCATACTTCACGTGTTTACCACCGATGTATAATTTTAAACTACATCAAGTTGTCAACAATTTTTTTTCATTTTGTAACTTTATACCTCTAAAAAATTGTTTTAAAACACTTTTATACACTTTAATTTGACACGATTGTGTGAAAGGTTGAAATTTTTCAATTCACGAAAGAATTCGAAACGTTTAAAGTGATCATATGTGTAATTAAATTCCGAAACATCAGTGGACATGACAGCAGCTGCTGCAATTCAAATTCTTCTGGCTCCAATAGTTACTTTTGAATGTTTTACTATTTATGACACCGTCAACATTATTTTTGGCATTTTCCAGTTTTCTTTTCTCATCCTGGCAAGTTGACTTTTATTATTAACTCGCTTCATTTACGAACACGTTAAAAGCAAGCTGTAAAGCTTAATTAATTAACACCTAACGTAGTAAATAGTAATTAGTGAGTCGTAGGTTTTTTATACGGGAGCGCGATAGTGCGTTTTTAGCACCTGGTATTTTGGTATATGCTCAAGAAATTCACGGTTATCCGTTTTCTGAGGGCAGATGTTTGAATTTAGTTATCATGTAATATGCCACGTAACGCCATAATAATGGGAACGCCAGGAAACAATGCCGGCGTCACGGATGGCTGGACGTCCCCCTATTTGCCGCCGCCGTCACTCCATTGTTTTAACGTGGACATACACTCAACACTTTAACTTGTACAGTTCATCGTAAATTTCGACTCTTCCAGATATCCATTTGCAAACATGCCCAACTTCGTATAGCCTACGAAAATTTTTTTCTCGAGGGGAAAATTGATGAACCGTTTTGTTGAAATTTGGATGATGTTTGTGCATATCTCTCTAAAACATAATTGAACAAATTAAAAAATTACACGTCATGTTTCAAAAATTCGGATAAATTCTCCATCACAACTCACAACTCGCAGCTCGTGATTAAGTGGACTTTTCCACGACTCGCTTATTACTGATACGGTAGAACAAATACAAATTTGAGTTAATTTACTAAACGTAAAATAATTTTTGGGTGCAAAACAAAAGTTAGATTTGAAATTAATTATTTTATTGCTTCATTAGAATTTTTGACTTGGCGGAAGTTTTGAGACGCCCCAATCGTAAGGTGGGGAAATTGTATCCTTGCCACGGTGTGGATTACAGATGAAGTGGATTGTATTAGATTATCGTGTAATTTAGAAAAGCTAAGATGTTCAATCCATTACTTAGGTGGATTAAGAAGAGCATTAAGGTAGCAAGTTAAGTGGAGTGCATTACACAAATGATGTCAGTACAAGAATATAATTAATAGTAAATAATTAAAGCTATGATATACTAAATTAATTTGAAGTTTACATAAAACGTTTAAATTTACTAATGCCGAGTTTACATTACGAATTGTAAACACGAATTAATTAATTTCTTGTCTCATTTTACTGACAAATGTGAACGTTAATATTGTTGATTTTGTAAAATTTGCGTTAAGAATAATTAATTACCCTTAAAATCGTTTTTAAATATTCATATTAATTAAATATTTTATTTTAATTGAGGAGACGAATAATAAAACTATTCGTTGTGTATCTGAATTATCGTCAAATGAAAGTAATAATTGTATTATGCCAATGTGTGCCAATTTTTTCATTAAAAAGTTGTTTAATTACGCATTTACAGTGAATGACTCCCTTTTTAGTAAAAGCTGTTTAAATTAATCGGTGGATATTAAATAATGAGAAGGGGGCATTTTTCGATAGCTGCAATTAGTCGCTTATTCATTACGTGTTTCATTATAAAATAAGTATGGTATTTCGTTAGCGTTTATGTAATGAACTTTTTGTAGCAAACCAGGTAATTTCATTGACAGTTGGGGTAATAATATGGGAATGAATTTAATGTCAATTAGTAGTTTTTACTTTTTACATAAGCAGAACATTGTATTGGTCGATACGCTGATTATGGAAGAAATAATAAAAAATTCGAAATTTCAAACATATCTATTCTTTTTTGAATGGGCATTTCTAAATATAAAATACTGACCGTAGTATTGCACGTCTTAGCATATTACGAACAGGCTTTTCGTGTATTTATTTAAGCGAAATGCTATTGATGAAACGATTCGAAAGAGTCACCCAATATAGAGCAAATTATTTTTCATTCTCTCTATGGGGGTCCCGCTCATTTTAAGAGTTGGCGAATCTGTTAGGCCCAGTTGTATAAACGAGCTAATCTGGGAGTCAGAGTTAACTCCACGATCTAAATATAAAGTTAAATCTTAGCGTAGATTTGATTAGGTTAACTCGTAGGCACTTAGTCCAGGGTTAATCCGTCAGGTTTCTAGAGTCAAATATATTTCAATTTAACTCATAATTAGTTGTTATTTATGTTGAATTTAGGTTAATCTCTGAGTTAACTCTGACTCCCAGATTAGCTCGTTTATACAACTGGGCCTTAATTGGAGAAAGTAGTGCAATTTTTGAATAGTAATTCACTGATGCTTTTAAATTTTTGGTGCGATGTTCAGCTGTTTAAATATGGCCGAAAAACTAAAATCCTTTGTCGAGAATTTGAAAATAATAGTAATCATTTTTTTATTGTAATAAAACAGCAAATCAAATTTTGAATTATTTAATTAAAACCGTATAATACGTTTCGCTACACTTTAGATGCGATCATTCGCATCTGAAGAGGCCACAGTGTAGCGAAACGAATTATGCGGTTTTAATTAAATAAGTGAAAATCTGATATTTATGTTTATTGATTTTAATCAAGTATCGGTCTCATCCATCGAATTTAAAACCATCAATGAAACCAAAACAGTTAACACACACACCAATAAAAATTTTTTGTTATTTCTGAAAAAAATGAAACAATATAATTACCCTGTATAATGAGTAATGAGTGTGCTATTATTGTTACTCTAATAAACATTTGGAGGACCTCGAATTATTATCCAGTCAAAATAGACATTCAACTTCGGAAAAATTTGCATAGAGCTGAAAATTGGTACAGACCTTAAATAATACATTATTATAAATGAACTGTTAAAAGTTCCCATCGATCCCACTTCTGCTAACAATTTTATTCAAAGTTAAAGATAAAAAAATCGTTTTTTCGCAAATATCTCTCAATATTAGTCCAGTCAAATTTGACAAACGGATGGCATTTGAGGGAAAACCATCTAGAAGTTTTAAAATTTGGTATGGTTGTTCGTTTCTCCGCTCTATCTTCTATCTTTCGAAAAGAGTTAAACTTAGGATAAAAATTCATATAACCAATCTTGTAGCTAATAATATTTTCTATAACTTTTATAAGAAGCATCATCAACGTAAGATCTATAGAAGGCGAGTTATTTGCACGAAATAGAAAATGTCGCTTTTAAACAGACCCGCCTCTTGCATCTCACTCTCCGGTACTTTTAGTATGTTGTAGTGCAGGCTGCAGGTTATAACAAACAACCATACCAATTTTCAAAATTCCTGGATGGTTTTCCCTAAAATGCTACCCGTTTGTCTAATTTGCATGGACTAATATTGAGAGATATTTGCGAAAAACCGATTTTTCGACTTTTGAATTTGAATAAAATATTTGGCAGAAATGGGACGATGGGGACTTTTGAATTTTCAGTAACAATAATGTATTTAAGGTCTGCACCAATTTTCAACTCTATGCGAGTTTTTCCGAACTTTCCACGAATTTTTACCTACTATTTTGACTGGATTATAATATAGGCTTCTCATGGAGCAAGCAAGTGAGCAACAAGAGTGGGCTAAAATATACAAGGTGAATTATTTTTCATTTTTCTACGGATAAATTTTTTTAACAAGATACAATAGTTTATTGGAGGCTATCGCGATTCAACAATGATTTCCTAACGTGAACGAAATGAAACTGTTAGGAAAATTGTTTTTGAACAAAATTATCAGTTGGCCTATTTTTACAACTTTTTAAATCTAATAATTTTAATTAACTTTATTTCATGTAGGTACTACCTACGTACATAATATATAAAATTATCTTTGCATCAAATCAAATTTAATGTTTAAATGATTTATCTCGGACCATCGCAACACATTCGTGTTTTAATTTGTTTTTATTAAAATTCTACTTTATTTTCATTTGTTTAAAAGTTAATTACCGACGTGATGACTATCATAGTGTGTAAATTTTTGATTAGTTCGTTATAAATTTTATATAACATTTTCTATACGTAGAAATGTGATTTGCTATATAAAATATTATTTTATTGGAGGTATATTACAAAGGTTTAATTTAAATAGATTGCACTCTCATATATTTATAGATGGCTTTACGTTAGTATTTATTTAATCATAAATATTCATTATATATTTATATGTTTTATATACGTATTTATGTAGAAATGAGCGAAGGAAATGTTCTATTCATTATATCGATAAACAACGAAATTGATTTGCCATGAGAATTCAACGTTGTTCAGTTTACAACAAATAGGTACATTAACATCCATTTAATCCACTCCCATTTTCTACAACGGTTTTCAAAACGTTAAAAATTTTCATTTCTTGCAACAAATCTATTGAATACGATTTCCTCTACATGACAAATGTTAATGCTAATGTAGACATTTGTGAATTAGACTAGCGTTTGTAATTAAATTCGAAACCAGTTCGGTTAATCGGATCTACATTTATGATTTACCGATTACACGAGATAATTAAATAAATAATTGGATTTCTCGATAATAACGTTTGTAATTTAATCTTAACACTATTGTTCATCAGTTACTTTGTATGTTTGATAATCCACTTTGCTACAATTTTGTGTTTGTTGTAATTAAACTGACTTTTTGAATAAATTACCTAAAATTTCAATTACAAAAGAACATTTGTTAGGAGCTTAATTGGACGCTTTAACTCGCACTCGAAAAATATTATATTATTTTTAATAGGTAATGGGTCCAAGGTTTTCATTTAGGATTTTAATTTAAATGTAATTTTAATTAAATCGCAAAGTAGAATGCGTTTTTATTCAAATTACTTTTTAGGCGCCAATAACGCACAAACTAAATGAAACTCCTGAAAATTGATATTGAGCCCGGCGTCTGTATCTGTCTGTGTCTGTCTGTGCATGTCTCTCTCTATCTGTATGTCTGCCTGTCTGTCTGTCTGCCTGCCTGTCTGTATCTGTCTGCCCATTCATGGATCTTCATGGGTACTGTCCTCACGCTCTTTTTACGCTCATCTGCTTGCTCACCTGCCTACATACGCATCTTCCACTATATCAGGTTGTATAGTACCTGCCAACTTATTGTGCGTGGTTTATAACAAGCTTTGAACCTGTCATATCTAATTTTTCTGTGATGACAGCTTGATTGATGGTATCCATTTCATAGTTTGTCCTATCTTGACAGGATCTAAGGCCTATCGATCTATTTGTCTGGACTGCCTTACTGCCAGCTTTTCTGGCTGTTTAATGGACTCTTCACTCTATTTAGGGACAATAAGAATGCTTGAACCCTAACAATTGGCGATAAACGACAAGCAGTTTGCTTAAGTGTCTCCGTTTGTCTCTCTGTCTGTTTATTTAGTTGTTTTCATTATAGCTTTCGTTGTATGGATACCATTTTACTCTAATATACACCCTGTATCTTAAGCTTATCTGTAAGCTTAAACTTTTAACGGTGGATGTGAGTTTCTGTCAGAAGCAACACATTTGCTCAATTCTGCCCCGTTGCTCAATCCTGTGCACATAGCGCTAGCGACGTTTCATTAGCTTCCAATCGAGCAGTCAATCGTTTAGAAGCTCGGTCTGTAGGGCTTTCTATAGAAGCAAGTCGTTTACACCCCTCACTTCTTTTGATTTGTTCCCATATGGGCTAAATGTACTCAGCGGTGATACTTTGGCCTTTTGTTCGTAAGGAGCTCCTGGTTTTAATTATAAATTCGATAGAGCATTATTTTTTGAAAAATTTACTATCGGGATTCATCTTTCAGAACAATCGCTCGATGTGTTGTATTGTTAAACGGAGGTTTAAAGATTAAAAAAGACCGTATATGAAACACTGGAATTAAAACGATGTGGGTGTATTTTTATAGCTTAATCTTGTGCATAGTTTAATCACAGCGATGGTGTCGTACTTGGCTGCTGTTTGTTGCAGAAGCAAGTTGTGCATACGAACATGGGTCATCGGTGAATGACCGTGAATGTCTGTTCCTGCAGGATTCCTTTCCCTCGCTTACATAAACTTCTCGGTGGGCATGGGCCATCGACCCAAATCAATTGCCGCATCACTTTCGTACGTGTTAAACGGGCCACTACCTGTGTTCTTCCATCTCGTCTGTTGATTTTCTTAATTAATGACGCTTTCAATTTCAAACGGTATTTTTTTTATAACCGTTAACTCGAAAATGTGAACTTGAAATTAAAGTCCGTCGAATCGAACATTTTAAATTTTACGAGCTCTTACCCTTTTAAAAACATTTTTTGGGCGTCTTTCTAATTTATTGATTAACCTTTTATAAAACTTTCTCTAAAGTATTATAAACAGATTTATTATAACGCAATTGTATGAACAAATATCGGCAATAAGTCGTGACTGGTTTTACACCCACCGGGGAATCGGTTAATTTAATTTCAATGTGGTCTCGGCCGTATTTGGTACTGGTTCCTTCATCGACTTATCGTGTTTTGGCATCCAAACAATTATTGTATGTAACTCGATAAGAACTTCACGCTCTCGAAATTACATTTTTGATTTTCTCGTACTGGACAAAAAAAATTATTAGTAGGTGACCAATTAAATTAACTGCCCAAGGCTTTAGTATTGTGTGACAGGTGAATAACAACAAAATTGTTAATATTCATTTTAATAGACCTTATAATTATGCATAAAATTATTGTGTTACTACACGGGACGGTTTAATTATTCGATTATGAAAACATCAAAGCATTAGATAATTAAAAAAATTGTATTTTAAGATGTTACGATAATGGAATGCTTCGATAATTTCTTTTGTTCTAATTCAAATTATATTTAATTGGTTTTCTGAAAAAAACAAAATTGAATTTTTAATTCGAAAATGGAATTTGATTTCGTGTCATTGTTAGCTTAACTAATTGTGTTTATCCACAGATTCTACTCACCTACGCTATTTGTACAAATTTTTTTCTGTTCCTAATAATATATGACTATATATTTTCGAATTCTATTTAAAAAAGGAGGAATGTGGGTGAACGAATGGATAATTGGATGGATAAATTTTACAAACTCAAAAACCGTGACGATTCAACTTAATAAGTTAATTTGAATGTAAAAAGTAAAACTTGGAAGAGAAGAAGAGGCATTATTTTGAATTATGAAAATTTAAAGGTTGTGGCGATTAAATAATTTTAAGAAAGATCGTGTAAACATTTTAAATTATGCAGGCAATATATTTAAAAGGCGGTGGTTCTCGATCGTCTCGGGGATTTAAAAACTGGCAACCGACTCCCAAACAGGAGCGATAATTAAATTTACAGTAGAACTCTGCGACATAGCAGCTGTGTGATTCCCCCGTGCGCGTATCTTCATAGCTACCCTAACACAAAATTTACAATGGTGACACCCCCCTTGTAGTATTTCATTAGAAGGTACTTTCAAAATGCTATTCATTGGGGCCAAATAAAATGTTGATCTATTTTTGTTCGTACCAATGAATAGCATTTTTAAAGAGCATGCTAGATTTTAAGGCGAGGGGTGGGGGGAATTTAGAACTTACAGTTCTTGATTTTGGGTTTGTCTTAATTTCCTAATGACTGTGTGCGGAATCTGTGGCTGGTGGTGTTTTACAACGAGATATAGCTCGTATTGCTTCCTTGGATGGTCCATGAGAATTTCTGCACGGTATTCGTTATTTTTTAACAGTTTCGTGGCATGCCATCAATTTAAAGAATATTTTTCGCACCTTTTATAAAAGGGACTTCGAGTAGGCGTTTCTTAAATTGTATATTTCGTGTGTGTAGTTTAGCAAAATAAGTAATTACATGTAGGTAAACCGCATACTACAAATGGATAATTGTAAGCCATTAGTTAAACGAATAGATGTAAAGTGTTGGCCATCGTAGTAAATTACACAAACATGCATTAATACGAGTTGCCTTTGAGAGCATCATTTATTTAAACAGCAATTTTATCGTCTTGGTCAGAGGTAATTGGTAGTGTTTCGGAATAAATTAACATTATTATTAATTTTATTGCCGTCGAATAACTCGTTTGTCGCAACATTTAACTCGTTATTATTATTGAAAAAATTGGCGAACCAAGATTTTGATACGAGATAAAGATTGTATTATCATCGAAACTGTTGCTTTCCAAATATGACCACGCAATTGTCGTAAAATTTTATATCCTACGCCATTGTTCTCGTCAATATTTTATACGATATATTGTGTTAGTCGTAAGTTTTTGTCGACGCTTTCTGAATTCGTCGTTCGATTTTGCCAACATAAATTTGTCATAATAAAGATCTACAACTTTCTCGACGATTCTCATTTTAGACGTCTCGCGATTTAATTTTATATTATCCGTATGAATACAAATAACAAAATTTTATAAAATAAAACTTGTTATTGATACAATCGAGTATCTTTAAACGATCGAATCGTAAAACTTTCCGATGCCAAACTAATATAATATTCTTCCTAACGATAAAAATAAGAATTTCCTCGTTGTTTAATAGCAGAACACAGACGTATTCGAACCAGACGCGCTCCAATAAAAACTATTTTAATCCAAACTCAATTAGTCGGAAGAGGTAAAAGTTGCCGAGGAAAAAGTTGAGACTAAAGTCGATATTTGGGGATAATGGAACTATTCGACATTGAAAAGTCACGAATTGACGCAAATTTTCTAATATTCCCAGAGTAAACTTGAAAGAGAGCAATTGAAATTTTATTTATGGAGATAGGCCAAACGGTATTCATGCTAACATTAAAAATGCTTTTAAACCTGGCAAATACCCAAATAGCTTTTGGATTTAGTCCAAGTTAGTTAAATTTATTCGATTTGGATTTTGTTTGTTCATCGTCAAAAACTTCGCCAGTTTAGTGTATCAAAGGGAAAAAATTCTTACGTTTATTCGAGTAAAATATATTTTGACATTTTAATGTAACCATTAAATTTTAAGCTCGTTTAAATGTTCCCTCTTTTCCTTCTTTTATTTTATGTATGGGAATAATTTCGGAATTTCAATTACATCGGTAATCAAATGGTCACGTTAATTTTCGTTTGTCAAATAAGTATTTCCTGGCCAATAATTTCAAACTGAACGAATACATTCAATTAAACGTAATTTAATTAACACAACAATCAAGTATTATTTTAGATTAAAAAAACAATTAGGGCAGTACATTATGGGGATGGTACATTTGAATTAATTTATATGCCGAAATTGGCTTACGTCACAATAATTTGTTGAAAAATTGATAAATGAGTTTGGTTTTAACGTCGTTATTTGTACGAAAATTATACTTGTCCAATCAAAATTATTCAATTAAACTCTTCGAAATATATGTCATAAATAAATTATCGAACGACTAATTAGTTATATTTTAACTTTAATCAAATAAATTTTCATTAATTGGCAGATGCGTCGCGACATTAACTTTTAATTTTGTGATTAAAATAACGACAAATTTCCTTAAATGATATAATCGATTAATTAGAATTTTAAATTTCTTAGAATAAATTTAAGCAATTCCCAACTTCAATTAATGTAATGTTTATTCACAGACTTTACGATGAAACGGAAGAAAAGAAGAATTGGCAGTCCTTACTCGGGCATTCCGGTCTCCCAAATTATATCACAGCGAGAAAAAGTTCCGATCAATCACCAAATAATTTGTAAAGACGCTTCTCTCAATCAACAATTTAGTAATCAAGTAAGCTCGCTTTCTATCTACGTGTAAATTTGTACCTAACCGTTTGTTTCTAATTCAGAGCTGGCCCGGTTCTCTTCCAAACCAACAACATCCCGCGAGCAGAGGCTACGGGGAAAATATTAGAAATTCTATCGTTCCTGGACCAAACGTACAATACTTCCGATATCAAAATCAAGATTCTCCTATGAACAGGGTAATAATGGATTCGTCGCAACACGCAAACGATGTTATGGTTTCTCATCCGTCACCTGCTTCCGCATCAAACATATCACAACATCAAAGCCAATCGGTTTTACAACATAACATTCCAAATTATCATATGCAAAACTGTGCCCCTCAAAATGCGGGTCAAGTTCAAATACACCAACAACACTTAATAAGTCCGAACGGCCAACTTATCAGCGTACAAGGTTCTGTGCATCAACAAAATCACGTAAATAATAATCAAATTATTAGTAACGGCGCAGTAATAGCAAACGGTTCGAATGGCATCATTATTCATGGACAAAACGTCGTGTCGAGTCAACCGCACCAACAAAAAGTTTTTATCAACAACCACGCGATGGCACCAAATGGAAGGCCAAATATACAAATGGTTCCCGTAATTTCGCCGAACCAACAAAAGCCAGAAATGCATCAAAGAGTTCAACAGGGCTTTTGCAACCAGCCCTTTCAATATCAAGGCGTTATGCAACCTTTCGATCCGAACAAAAATATCAGAACTCAGTTCAATCCAAATTGTAACATAAAGACGGATAGTCCGCAATATGGTGCCATAGTTCAACAAGGTAATCATTTAGCCGTGCAAAATTCTTCGGGGTCCGTTTTAATACCCCAACAAAAACCAAATTGGCAAAATCGTCCACAGTTGCACAATAATATACAAAACGACGAAAGAGTTCCTCCTCTTCATCAACACACGCCACCCACGACCGTTTGGACAGAAGACGTTAACAGAAAGAAAGTTAAAATCTCGAAAGGTATGAAGAAAAGATCTTTCAATATATACGAAAACGTTCATAGAAATATACAAATGGAATCTCCTGCGCCTTGTCCGAACATCGACGTCAGACAAATACCTAACGAGAACGAAAGGCCACTCATTATCAACCAGTCTCCTCAAATGACCCAAGACGCTTCGAGTCCTTCATTTTTGGAAGATCCGAGCGGATATTTAGCCCAACAAACGGCGTTACTCAATAGTACGATATCTAGACAAACTGGTGTTAATAATTGCGGAGGCTTTATTTGCAATAGTCCTGTAACATCGATGCGTAACGCCTCCTTACAGCACATGCCCGGTTCTGAACCTAACGAAGTGCCTTTGCCTAGTAATATTCTTGTAACTCAAAACAAACAATCTCCGAGCTTCAATAATCGCGTACAAAACGTAAAAAATGTTCCTTCAAATTCAGATATGTCGCAGCTTTATAACCAAACCATCTTGGCAAAAGGGCCTGCAGATAGCACCGGTATCAGTGAGACGATTCAGTGCCAAGGCTGTATTGCAGAAAGTGCGCAGTACCAACAACAAAATATAGAAAATTCCAATCAGTATATTACCAAAGATCACATACAGAACAGTCGCGTTTTTCAACAAAGTCATTCGCGACCGAACAGTCAACCAAATACGCCGAGCTCGTCGAATATGTTAGAGGACCCCGTAACGTCGTCGACGTCGGTGGACAAACAATTAAGCGTGGCCAATTCTCCAGACTCGCGACCTATTCAAGGCGGTACTATTAGCACTAGTAACGTGTCGCCAGCCGATGGTTCGCAATCGAATCCTTCGACTCCAAATCCACACATATCTACGACTCCTCAACCTCGTTGTTCCGAAATGCTACAAATTAATACTATAAACGTGTCGCACAATGGCAATTCTTTACAAAATCAACAATTTTCCAATTCTTATCAGTCTTCAAGAAATGACGATTTTTGCACTTACTCACAGTTAGAACAACAACCTCATCCAGGGTCCAGAATGAATAATCCTACCATACTAAGTTCGGGAATTGTTACAACTATGGCTAGTGGGCGTACCGTCGGTAGCAATACGATAACATCTGTTTTAGCAGGACGCGCTAATACTTCCACAGTCTCTGTTAATAATCCCGTCAATTTACCCATAACCACCGTACCATCGGTAATTTCTAATCAAAATAGTTCAATATTAACTGCATCTTCAATGCCATCGCATGCGATTAGTGTAAATGTTTCAAAATCGCCTTTGGAAATGGTGCAAAGTGTCGTTAGTAGCATCCAAGTACCTCAGTCGCAACACAATATTCCTAACTTACATCACAATCAACAAATATCGCCTTTGCAAATTATCAAACATTCTCCTACACAAGGCCTACCTCCGGGCCATATTTTAGTATCTTCTGGTGGTCAACTTATTATGGCAAATACTAGCAATGGACAACCAAACGTAATGCCGCCTCCACCTCCTAAACTAGTTTCAAATCAAAATTCGATGCCACCCATATCGGTATCGCCGATGATCACCAATGTTACAGCTTCGGTAGCTCAAGTTATACCAGCTGTTGCCCAACAAGTTCTCGGACAACAAACGGTTCTAGTAAACGCTCTACAAGCTCCATTCGTACTTCAACCCGGCGTTACGATGACTATGGACGGCATGACGATGGGTCAAAACGTACAGATTCCTCAATTAGTAACAGGAAATGTAATTCAACAACAATTACAAGTAGACGGATCCGATCATAATCGAGTCTTATCTCGAGCAAACGCAATGTTATCTCCCGAATCTAAAAAGAAAGGAAAGAAACGGAAGATGTCATCTCAAACAATTGCATCGATGTTGCAAATTGCTTCTCAACAAAATTCCGGAGTTGTTATGTCGCCACAAAACTTTCCTCAACAAATTCAAATGGCGCATAGTCCTCAAAGCTTAGCCACAGGTCCTGTTATGCAAGCTTTGACTATCGTTCCCGGAAAAGGAGGTGGACCACCACAACTTGTAATGAACGGTCAAGCCGTAGGTAGCACAGGTCAGTTTGGTACTCAACAACTCATTGCCAATTCTCAACAAGCTCAACACATTAATTTGTTACAACCTGTCAACTTAATTAACGGTAGTGCTGGAATGGTTCAAAACTTTCCCACAATACAACAGTTTATCGTACCTAACTTAGGCGGAATGGTGATGAATGCCGATGGCACTGCTACAATATTGCAAGACACTTCAAATTTGGGAATGCAACTTCAACTACAGAACGTTAATGGACAAAATGTTCTAACACCGGTTCAGAATAACAACGTGTTTAATGGAGGTCAAAGTATTTTAGCTGCCGGACCTGCCGGAATGGTAATTCGAGCGCCTAGTACGTCGCAAGGCAAAATTATTCAGCAACAACACAGTCCCGGAGCCCAATTTTTATCTCCTAACGGCAACCAATTTGTCGTAAACGGTACTCAGTTTAGTGGTCAACTCAGTCCACTGGTCGCCAATGTTAGCCCAACTCAAGTCACATTTAGCACTGCTCCACAACCTATTCGACCTAACGGACCAAGTCAACAGCAGAGTCCAGAATTCTTGCAGTGCGGTCAAATGGGTCAAACTTTAATGGTTCCCGCAGCTAATATTAGTGTTTCATCGGCCAACCAACAGAACACAACTTACGTTCAACAAAATACGACGATAGTCCAGCAACAAACTACTATGGTTTCTAACAATCAACAGCTGCAAAATATACAAGCAAACAACCAGCAAAATAATCAAAACTTAGCGAGTCGAACCACCACAGTTAATCTTGATCAAAATTTTATACTTAATTCGAGCGATAATCGACAGTTGCAGGCAGTGCTTGTACAGCGTCAAAGTCCTCACATTCCTGTTTCTTGTAGACATTCAGTTTCGACTCAGACCGCCGTTAATCAAAATACCCATGCTGTTACGACTAATACTTTTTGCCAAACTGCGTCTTCTGCTTCCACTAGTAGTCCTCCCGATACTACGACTCATAGTCCGCTCGCTTTGGAAGGACACAGTCCGCCGACTGCCGATACGACTACTCACAGCGGTAGCACGGACGATGGTATGTCGCCTGCACCATCCAACTGTTCTGGGTCTTTTAGTGATATTGTTACATTGCAAAACAACAGGCAACAATCTTGTTCTATGGTAAGTTTGTATAAATAAATGTGCGCGATTTGAAGATTACACTTGAATTTGTAGGCTATGGTTCATTGTATATCAAGTAGCGAGCCCGATTCGGGCGAAATAAGTATTCAAAGCCCAGAAGATTGGGCTCATCATCATATTCAACAGAAGGAATTTACGGATGTTACGAGTGCCGGTGGACACTTGCACATTAGTAAAAAGTCTGATAATCCCATTCACATGGCTTATGCCGAATCTTCGACCGTTGTTTCTGGAATACAGTTTGTAACGGATCATATGAAACCTCAAGAGGCCGTAGTTAGCTCGAGAAATTTTGAAAAAATGTCTAGTAAACGAAAGCATAGTGATACTTTGGTTGTTATGGAAAATAGGCACATGCAATTGTCGCTCGTTGAAGATGATGGTGGGTATAAATGAAATTGTGGATTTAAAAAATTTTTGCTTTTAGTTTGGATGCTATTTATTAGAATAAGGCTGTGCTTATTTACAATTTATTGTTTAAAAAAAATTTCTTTTTAAATAGAGTGGTTTTTGTAGGTCGCACATTTTATAGTCTGCTTTTTTTACAAACTTTTTTTTAAATTTTAATTAACGCTTGTCGCTATTATGCTTTTCTTTTAATGCTTAATCAATAACGTACATTGTACATTTTCATTCTATTTTGTATGAATGTTGTATTGTCATATTTGTATTATTGTTTTTAACTTCCAATAATGATTAATGGCCTTTCTTGTATTTATTAAATTAGCTTTTTGATGTCTTATTATTTATTAAACTTGATGATAGTCGTTTTTTAAATGGAAGTTACGTAAAAGGCTGATATTCTACTTGAAAATACGATTATACTAGAGTGGTTGTATTGTAAGGAATGAAGAACAAGTCCTATTTAGAGGCTTATCAGTCTTTTGTAAACTTTTTATATGTAGTTTTTTGTCATTAATTAACAAAGTAGTCATTGTATTATCAATTGTTTTGCATGAGGTACAGTTCCGGATTATAGAAAAAATAGCGTAAAAATGACAGATAGCTCCATTTCGGTATAGATGCCTAGCTAGTCAAATAGTTAACATACTAACAGTCCTCTTGGATACTGTGTGAGCTTGGATTTTTTACATACAGGATGAGTCCTTTGCTGTAGTAGACAAATTGTGGCTATTATTGTAGTTTTGCATCGCCTAAAAACGGCCCCTAAATTAAATTTCGTAAATATTGAGTTTGCAAATAGTCTATGTAATTGAAGAGACTTTACTCAACCTGTGAGTACTGGTCAAATACAAAACAGCCTGCATTTACACGTTGTGTAAGATCTCAACTTGAATTGCATCCCGTTTTTTACTTTAATTCGCCAAACCAACAAAAGACGATGCATATTTAATATTTAACAAAAGAAATTCAATTTGTTAGGGCATTGAATAGGGAAGAAAAACTACAATAACTGCATTTCAACCTGAGACTAGTTGCTACAATGAATTTATAAAAGCTTCTCTCATATTGGCTTTCCGAACAGAAGTACCCTGTAATGTACATAATATGACAATGAAAGTGAGATAAGTGTGTGATATTAACTGGTGTGGCTAACATTCTCATAAGTAAATCAACCAATGCATTTTAAAACGGTGTGTGTGACTACATTTATGTAAATAATTCATCACATCTTTTTTGCACTTCCATTACAAACACAAATCATATTTTTGCAACCAATTTCTTGTACAGTTTCATTTATAAAGCAAACAAAAAGCTTGGCACTCTTTTTTTTTAAATATCAAATCAAATTAAAATTATTCGTTTTTCTTAGAAAATGCAGAAAATCCTAAGAGTTCTCACACATTTATTACCGGAGATTTGGTTTGGGGACCGGCCAAAGGTCGCCCAGCCTGGCCTGGTAAATTGCTCGAGGTTTGCAATGATACCGTGTCTGTAAGATGGTTCGGCGGCGATAAATCTCTTACCAAAGTCGATCCTTGTACATTACAAACACTAACTGAAGGTCTTGATGCACATCATAGTGCTCGCAAGAATTGTAGGAAGTGAGTTTTGACTAGATATTAGCCACATCTTTAATATTACTCAATTATTATCGTTTCATCTACATTCACATCCTCGTTGCAATAAATTTATTTCCGGAATTTCTAAAGGTGCCAAGAAATTAAGTCAAGGTATTGACTATTTAATAAGCAGACTTTTTTAATACATCGGGTGGCATCGGTTAAATTTAGTAGTTGAAATAATCGTCGACCTTCCCTATTTTTAAATAAGTGTGGGACGAAATTGAAAATCCCATTGTTACCTCGTTCCGGTTACATTAATTTCCCCGCCTCGTGGTAGAAGTTTGGAAAAACCTTCCTTTAGATTTTTTGCAAATCAGTTTATTGCAGTAACCTTTTTATCTCCGTGTGTGACGTTAAAATTGGTTTGTAATACAAAACTTTTCCCACAGAAGTCGTAAATTAGATAGTCAACTTGAAAGAGCGATTCAAGAAGCCATGGCAGAATTAGACAAAATTGCGGAAGAAGAAGACTCGTCGGAAGAAAGAATTAAAATTTCTCCCGCAAAGCCCGATGGAACCGAGACTAAGAAGTCGTCTTCGGGCCGTTTGCGTAGTAGTCAGAGATGAATGATGGTAAATGACCGATTAGAAAAAAAAAAGTTAATCGAATTCGTAAGAATCTGCTGATTGGACCAACATCGAATAATAAAATTGTATAAATTTGTGTATTAACTTAGTCTGAGAGATTTTATTTATAGAAAAAAAAAACAATTTTTATGAACGCTTCTCATTGTTAGTAAGTTATTTTGTGCATAGATAAAAAATCCCTCTGTATTTAAATATTCGAATATTGGTAAAGTTTCCTAAACTGTATATCCTACGAGTATATACATCACAGTTATATAAGGAAAATATTTTTAAAATGCCTTTTTTAAATTAGTTGTAAGTGGGCACACGGACATAAAATAATAATGACGAAAAACATGGTGTTTGCCTAATGTTTAAAGTTTGTACTAATAAAATAATTAGTTTTATGTAAAATCATAACGTAAATTGGGCTTTCAATAATAATTGTCTAATTAGATATGTATTTAAAGTACATTCAAAGATGCGGGATGTTTTAAACAAATGAAGAAGTTTAAAATATTTCGCCTAATTTAGATTGACTATCTTATCGGCGGGTCGTATAATTTTTAAACTAATAGAGCAGGACCGTAATGATACATTTTTGTATTTTCTAGTCACGTTTCAGAGCTGACATTGTAACGACAATAAAGTTATTGTTGTGTTTAATAGATTTGATTGTTTTTTTATTTTGGTACTGTGATAAGAGGGCGGAAGTACATAAATTATTAATAATAATTGTGTTTTTCTAGTACTAATTAATTTGGAATGTCTGTCTAAAGTTTGAAAACTGATTATTTTGTTACGTAGCCATTATTTCTTGTCAAACATTTGTTGTTGATGATTTTAGCCATAATTTTGTAGGATTTTAAAATTAAGAATTTATTGTGCATTTATTAAGTACTACTAACTTCTTTCTTTTCCAAAAAAATCGCGAGTTCGACTCACGTCATGTTTTGCTTCGTTTTAGTTTATTATCGCGACGCGTTTGCACTCAATTTTTTGGAGAACCATAATCAAATTATGAAAACTATTGCTTAAATTTAATATAGTTATCGATTTATATCGAAATATTGTACTATATTTTTATAAATGTATTTATTGTTTATACATATTTAGTTATGTAGAGTTTTGCTTATTTATTTGTAGATTTCTATATATTATTATGGAGAAAAAGGTACAACATTTAGTTTCGAATCGTATTCGATTTTACTTTTTAATAAATACATCACGTGTGCGTCATTAAAAACCAAAATATGTAAAACAACCGTCCGCTGATTGTAAATTTTTTATATTTTAGTGGGCACGGTAATTTAATTAATGAGCGAAATGAAATGAATTACGCATTTTTTAATTTTGGCTCTTGCCTAACTTAAAAGATGCGAATTCTTTTGACGACAACTATTTAATTAATTTTTTTTGTAAATATTTTGGAGGTACCTGTTTCTATATGTCACTGATTTGGATTGTAACCCGGTGTCATTTGTATTATTGTTTTTGTGTTACAGTTGATGATCGTAAACTCGAATGTACTCGTAAGACTAATTACTGTAATGCAAAAATAATTTAATTATAATCCAGTGTTAGGGCTACTCATCACAGGCAGTTGGCTATGTGTGGTAGCACACCATGTACTGTTTGTAAATATAATATTGTATTAACATTTACTATTTGGCCTGCTATGTTGTGGTTGAACATTTTGTCAGCCCAATAAATACTGAATTAGTACTTGTGATTTTATGAACCTTTTTATCCACCTAGTAGGTCCGTACAAGAAATTTCTTTTAAACACCTACCCAATATATTAGGTTGACGTTTCCCAAAGACGAACAATCAATCGACAAGATAAGATTTTTCAATTTTTAATAGTAGGCGTTTCTGGAGGACTTGTGCAACAAAGTTTTCTCACTAAAACGCTCCAATCTTAAGTTTCAGTGTCCTAATGTGCAAGTACAGCTAGTAGAGAAGACCCGCTCTATTGGCACCAAGCGAGGATGCACAAGAAGAAACGGCCTGTACTGAAAATTTAGATCGAGTTTAGTAGATTGAACTACTGTATTATTAGCCGTACGATTTTTCTGTTTAAGTATAATTACATCAACTGTCTTTTTATGTATCGGTTGATGAAGTAGCACGATTTATAATACGAAAATTACAAAGTCCAGTCTTGTCATTTGTAACAACGGATGTGGATAATAAATCTTTCAGACCTTGGACTTTATGTATATTTTAAAAGTATTTAAATGAGCAAAGATTACCTTCAGTTATTGCTAAATTAACTTTTTTGCTAAATTTTTCATTTTGTAAAATAATACTATTAATTAGTCTGTGTTAGGGACCTTTTATCTTTTTTATTGTACACCTACCTATTACATATTATAACCCAATTAAAATCCTACTGGGTTGCAGCAGCAAGAAGATAATTACATTAGTTTCTCTACAACTTCTGTAAATTGTGATCTCTGTGCATAGTTTCATAGGATCATTGGAGATCTGCTGGTGTGTTATGTGCTCTTTTACAGAAGCACATGTACTTTTTGATCAGATCATCTTCAATGAAATACTCAGAGCTCAACTTTAAAGATGTGTAATAATTCTGTTCTTGATTAAGGTCTCTCTTGTAAATAGGTAGTCGACTTTTAAGACTTTTCGACTCACACTCGTCTAATGAATAATTATTTAAAATACGCACCTCGAGATTGCGAACATTCCACGTATTATACCCCACGTGTAAAAATCCAATAAGTATTTTTTGCTGTTGAATATTAATACGTACCTACAATAAGACATAGACGCTCTTATCAATTTAGTTAATACCTCATTAAAAAACCAAAACTTGACACTCAACTTGATAAATGTTTACTTTCTGTAGATTATATTGAATTATCAACATATTCTACATTTTTTTATGAACTAGACACCTAACGAAATATTTAGTATTACCGTATTACTCTATTAGGCACTCGTGAAGGTTTTTAGGCAACAAAGTGAAGGATGAAGACTGCGTTGATTTTAATTTTGGGCGTCATTTTTGTGCACGAGATCTCAGGTGATTTAACAATATTTTTATAATTTAAAATCACCCCCTCCCCCGCCCATTCACTAAACCAAAAATACGAATAAAACTAATATAATAATAATAATAATAATAATAATAATGACTTTATTCTCTTTTCAACAAATATACAAAAAAAAAATTATATAAAATTATATGGACACGTAAGCCATAGTCAGTATGGTAAAACAATGAGAGCGGGGGTTCCTCACTTGAATTTCCCATCAGTATAATCTTGACAGAAACGCGATACTCAATTTTGGAAGACACCACTCTTCGAAATTTCTTGCATTGTATAGAGTTCGTTTTGTTTTAAGGTGAACAAGAAGTCGAGTCGTACGTTGTGCGATCACCAACAACATATGTTCAAGATTTACCAAGCAGCATGATAAGCGATATTTTGACAATTTTATATAATGGAACAGTTCATTTACTTGGCAAGTGTACAACCGATAAACGAGCGTCTCATGTTCGATATTGGCTGTACACCAGAAAGGAACCGAAAGGACAACTGATATCGTTAAAAAGTACAAATTTTAAGCGGCCAACAGTCATTTTGCTGCACGGATGGGTGAGCAATAGAAACTCAGATTATATGGTTACTCTGCGAAAAGCCTACTTGAGACGATTCAACGCCAACGTGATAGTAGTCGATTATGGATACTACGTCCAAGGGGATTACTTAACATCTTGGTGCAATACAGCTATAGTTTCAAAAAATTTTGCACAATTTTTGTGCCAGTTAAATAAATATCGTCGACTGTCTCGTTTGCATCTTGTTGGGCACTCTTTGGGAGCTCAATTGGCAGCTATATCTGGATATTTGGCTAAACAACAAAAGTGTGGTACTATCGGAAGAATAACTGGATTGGATCCTGCAGGACCACTATTCCAAGATGCCAATACAGAACAACGTTTAGATCCGAGTGACGCCCATTTCGTCGACGTGGTTCATACGAGCCAAGGCCAATATGGTTACATTGGAAATATTGGAGATGTCGACTTTTATGGAAACTGCGGAACGTATCAACCGGGCTGTTTGAATACTGTTCTTCAAAATGTCACTTTAGAGAATATTCTTAGTTTCCCGTTAAATTACAGTGAGTATAAACTGGATCGCTTAGAGTTTGAATAAAAAAAGTTTGTTTCAGTTAATTGTAATCACGAGAGGAGCTGCTATTATTTTGCCGAAAGCATAATCAAGAACAGCTTTTACTCAACGGCAATTTTGAATCCTTTAATGTGCATTCCAAATGACCTAAATGGACCGGATCACACTTATATGGGGGAGTACTGTACGTCAAAGCAAAACTACAGATCGTATAACTTTAAAACTAACGGTGAACCACCATATGGTCAAGGTCCCGACGGACCATTACGTTAATTACATTATTGTACAACGAACCTACATTGAAATAAATGGTCACTAAGCACTTTTCAATATGAGTTTAGATTTTTCCCAACTGCCGCTTCCTAGTAATACCAAGAATTTTGCTATACTTCGGGTATAGAAGGAGTAGGGTGAATAAATATCACTCTCCCGAGCTAAAAACCTCACCCCACTGCGAATCTCTCCATATCTAGATGGTTGAATATCATCTTCTCTCTATGTTTCTATGTTAGAGACGTGTCAGGTGGGGCTAAGAGTGGATATACCCGAGGCGACCATCAACCACGCACGTTCAGAGCGAATCCCAATCTGACGTCCTCAACCGAGATCGATAACGGTTCGGTTTGGGTTACCAACATCCGTTTCTGAAAGAACGGGAGAAAATGTCCCATCGACCAAGCCTGACAAGCGACCCCATTCTCTTATCATCAAGTACTGCCAAGACGTCTATTACCGAGTACACGACCAGCGCATTGCGACTTTTGAAAAAATTGTTAGTCATCAATATGCAGCTCGTATACTATGACGTCACACAGTATTAAAATTAATAGTGACAGTAATCGGTTTTTGACTTATTGGTCAATGAGATTATTTTAAAAATTCGCGATTTAACCCACAAAAGGTGCATATATTTATTCTTATCAATTTCGGAAACGGGCCGAGTTGAAATATTTAGTAGTTCAAATGCTAATAGTGAACAATTACCTTACTATCATGAAGTCAGCGTTTGTTTTATTTTTGTCCACAATTCTAGTACCTACATCCTACATCAACTATTAGGTGATTTGCAAGTAGTAACTAAATTGTAAAAACCCCACCCCACTCCACTGAGTTTTCTTTATATTTTGAAATATTTCTCGAATTACTTATAAGTTGACTTTGTTTTAAGGTAAAAACCAAGTCCAACCGTACGCTTCACAACCATCCACCATCTCAGATTAAATATTGGCTGTACACTAGAAGAAGACCGAACGGGCAACTGATATCGTTGAAATGTACCAACTTTAAGTGAACAACAATGCTGTTATTGCTGGATGGTTTTACTCGAAAACGGTGGATCCTATCGATGTTTGACAAGGGTACCCTTTCTCCGTAATTAATTATGAATTTTTTAATATTTAATTTAATAATTTCATGTCAAAAACAAAAGAAACCTACGAACAAATAAGTTAGGGCGACTATTAGCACCTCTCGTCCAGATTTAACCTACTCTGAATTGGCATCTCAAAATCTTATTAAGGTGGTCCCGTTAAGCATGAAAAGTTGGTAGTTATGCCAAATTTCAACATTAATATCTTCAGGGATTCCAAGGGCTGTATCTCTCTTGGGAGACATCTTAGAGAAAAACTTTATTAAGCTTTTCGTCATAAATCGACTTGCTCTATATACACTGAAACGTCGAGTACGTATTTTAGAATCACCTTGTATTATAAATATATTAAACTGTAACTAGAAGTTATTATATTGCCCTATTTGCTTTTGAAGTATCATGTTCTTAATTAAATTTTATATAACAAGAAATCTACTCGACGCTTATACACTAATTACGTCTGCCGTGTGACTGGTTAAATCATTATCCTGCACAGAAACTAGTCTCTACGTTAAGGAAGAGCAAGTGTAATCAATTAATAGGAAATTGTAGATAAAGTTGAATAATGCATTTAGGATTTAATTGAGCATTATAGTATTTGAGACCGTTGACTTATTTAACAAGATGTTCGCTTCCAATAAATTAGCCTTTGCTTTGCCTCTCGCGTCAAAGCAATACCCCTAAACAAGCCTTTTTGTTTAAACAACATCGATTTACCCATTCACTAGATAGCTCGACGCTTGTCCTTACAGCCATTCGAAAACAATTGAAAAGTTGTAGTCTTTTTATTGGATCGGCTTAATTTGGAAGGAAAGTTTTGCGCTCTTTTTCGAAAAAATTTAACTACGCAGACGACAATATGTAATTATCTTAAAATGTTGAGAAAAGTTCGTGCCGCCGAGTCAATTTGAGTTTATTAACTTGACAAGTTTCAAGGTAAATGCGTAATTAGACCATCTTAAATGGTTTCTTAAACTTTTATAATTCAAGAAGAACTTTTTAAAGTAAATCTTTTTTTGATAGCTTTGGCAGAAGTTGAGCTCCAAAAATAATTTTTTAATTAAATTTTTGTTACATTTTAGAAGGAAGCCTCTCGCGAAAGAGCTAAAGAGCAATTTCGAGAACAGAGAAAAGGGTGTCGAATACGGTTCTGTCTATCATTTATTGTCTTGAGTGATCGCAAGAGGGAATCGGTAAGTATTTCCTTTCTTCTTTTTTTACCCCAATAATATGCTTTATAAATGTAACTAGATTCTTTTTATATATCGAGTTTGGGCGTTCACGTGTCATCTTGAATTTTGCGAAAAAACTATTTACCTCTTGTTGGTGCAACGTGCAGGTGTTTCATTTAAATCCCTCAATTTACATCAGCAATTGAAATATTTAATTTAGCAGACATTTGAATGCATTTTAATTAAGGCTCGATGCTTTATATGGAAAACGTATTATAAAATAAAGGCCATTGTGGTACGTAAATTGCTTTAATAATGTCTATTTTAGTGCAAACTCGACATCAAATCTATTCCCAGCTATGTTTATAAAAGCTCTGCGCTTCACAATCTCAGCTTAACGTAAAATAATTATTCACTAGACCATAACGTATAAAACGTTAATTTTAATTAAAATATTTTTTCGCAATAAAATAAAAGCTCTTTTTTTAGCAAATTTTAAAGAAACTTTTTAAAGAGAGTTTAAATACTTAAACATTTGCCAAGTAAACGAGAAGTTTTGTTCTAAATGTGGTTTTGGCCACCGACGTCGTTTAATTGGTATAAAACAAAGTTTAAAACTTTATTAAACTCTACATTACCATATATTAAGGTTCTTAAATGTTGCGCAGGGAGCACGAAAGAAACAAAAGCCACAGGAATGCAGTTGTATTTTCTAAATAAACGAAAAAGGAAGTTTTAACAGACAAATTGGTAGATTAAAACAGTTGGCTTTCACGAGAATGAATTAAGGATCCCACATCAAATTCCAGAGCTGCATCGGAGGTTGTTGAAACTAATTTTTGAACAATGGGGACCCATTTGGGTTCGTTGGGCTCTAAACCGTTTTTCATCATAGTGTATACTCTGTCTCGTCGGCCATTATCCCTTGTACATCTGTACAGTGCAGGAAGTAATTATTGGCCAGTATACCGGTAATCTGGTTGTCTGTGGGTATACATACGGGGCGATTACATGAAGAGCGACGACTAATCTAGCCTTCTAGGTTTCTAGGTTGAAGACTGAATTATTAGACGGGCACATTACACATCTAAAAAATATAAATCGCCGCAGGATGAAAGAGAAAAATCAGTTTACTATTTTTTGTCAAGCATTTACTCTTTTTGTGCATACCACCGTATGATCGTCGGTAGTGCGAAGCACACCTACTAGCCCACAGCTTTACCTAAGCTCACTCGCTTAGCTGTAAACTAGTAAACTTTTGACCTCACTTCGTATATCTTATTTAAATTAATGAAATTCGGTTTTATTATTCAGAACCAGGTCGTCTAAGTAATCCTTTAAAATGAGCAGTGAAAACCATCTCACGTACGTTTCGTAGAAAGGTTAAGGTATTGCTCGAAAATGTAGGTCTCTATACTATAGAAGGCCGTTCGAGATTTTATCACTTTATCGACAATCTTATTGCGCGAATGTAATTTCCACGTCAAAATGACCCTTATGCGCGTCGTGCGTTTATTAATTCATAAGTCCATCTTCCATCAACCGTATGAATTTCTATACCGAGTTCAGGGAGCACTTTATGTAAAAGTGGAGAAACAAAAGGGGTTATGCATCTAAATATAAAGGAAAAATTACGCTTTTTGTGACTTTTTTTTAGTAGGATGATAGTTAAGAACTAACGCGAAGGACGACGTAGTGAGAAAAGTTTGATTAGGGTTGAAAAGTTTGTTATGGTATAAAGGATGAAGTACAAGAATGTATTATAGGGCTTTAGTAAAGCAGAAGAAATATGAAGTAATAAAGCGAAAAGTACCTTCATGATTTGTGCCGAAAAGCGGGAAAGTAGGAAAATGAAAAATTATTCAAGTTTATAAAAGTACCCAATTAACCCCTCGTGTTTATGAAGTTACGAACCAAATAATGCGTTTGACGAAATTGCTATATTTACTGTTTATTTGTTTGTGCGGATAAACAGTTTAAAATAATTTATTTAAGTGCCCTTTTCTCTAAATTACACTTTTGACAATGAAATTTAACAACAACATCTAATAGAAGAAAAAGCAATCACATATTTTAAAAAGTTTTATGTTTTGAAAAAAATACATTTTGGCAGTAATCCAGCAAAACCATTGGGAATTTGATGAGTTCACGTTACGTATCCATGCTTTGTGCACCCGAGCCGAAGTAGGTAATAAAAGTCGCAGCAGATGAAAAGTTTCTCTGAGAGTTATACAAGTTATAGTAAAGATCGATCTTTTGTCATTTCCCGACCTACATCTCCAAAAGCGTTACATCGTGTCTCACCCTTATGTCTCACCTCAATGAAGAATAAACTCTAAAGAAAAACTGATACAAAAATTCAACACAAAGCCAACTTTTTTTTTGAAGTTTATTAAATACTTGAAATTTTTCAGTCGACGTAGAAAAATTACCAACTCCATTTTATTTCTCCCAATAGTCCCTCCCGGCTACTACAACAAATAAAACGCCCAAAATATTTTTTTACGATTTAATTTCTAATTTGCGCGTTATGTGGAATGCCAAAATTTCTTAATTGTTCGTTCTACAAGAGAATATTATTAAACTTAATGAGATGTCTTTTTGGTTGTTACTTCAAACCATCACCGTAACCAAACGCAATATTTGAGAGAAAATTACAAAACTTCCTAATGTTTAATTACACGAGAAGCCCTTTATTGTTTAATAAGAATAATTAAAAAGCAAACTACACGATGATTAGTTTGAAAATTACGTACAGTGCGAATAATTAGTTTTCCGTTCAGTTTACGCCGTCTATACTATACAAGAAGAGAAGGGTTAGTCAGTTAGTAGTTGTCGATGGACTAATAATTTTTAAAAAATTCAAAAATAGAACCCTTCGACGAACCACTCTTTGGAAAAGAAAGCGATACTGCAAACCAGTGCAAACCACAAAATTAATTTCTAATGTCGAAGTTTTATCAAGCGTCACCAGTTACCTTTTTGTCACCCGGTATGTGCGTCGATATTGTTCGTTCGTTAATGGATTTGACATTTATGAGACTTACGAAGCGAATGAAGTGGTGTAAACTACAAAATTTTAAAGCTCCCCTAAAGCCCTTCGATGTGATTAGAGCTTTGCTGTAGTGTAGGATTCGGTAATTACTTTTTTATAGCGTGCCACGTAATATGAGCAAATATGTCGTTTCCTATTGGGGGCTTTTCAGAAGACGTAGGTTGTAATGGTGTGGGGTTCGCGATTGTTAAATATGTGATCAATAAATTGATAATTCGCTCCAATACTGCTATAGAACGGTAGATAAAATAACCTCATGAATAGTAATTGATAAATTTTACAATTTGCGAGTTTTAGGGTACAAAGTGTTAACTTATTGATTAGATTATTACTCGTTGGGCGATTTTACAATTGGCATCTCTTTGTACCGCATATAGCGTGTCTTGGAAAGACTTTACCATTCGATTGCTTAATTAATTACATTATCCAGTTAAAAATTGCCCTAAATGTGGATAATTCGACTGAAATCCCTAATTCCTAAATAGTTGAAAAGTTTCGGTAAGATTTCGCAATTTAATGGAACTGAAATTCGCAGAAGCGCAGAAGCTTTGCATTAATTGTATTTTTGATAAATTAATAAACCTACTTTTATCAACTGTTTAATCAATATAATTATGAACGTTGTGAGAACAAAAGAAATTAGTAAACAGTCAAACAGTCTATCTACCTACTATTTACCGACTGTAAATGAGGTTTTGGAACAAAACTACCGATGCGGGCTTCGAAGTGATCGCGTTAATTATACATTTTTGGTGTATAAAAGGCCAAACGAATTAAATTTTCTGTTTAATTAAAATTTTAGTCGCACGAGCGTTGCGACGCCACTACATACTTTTTTTATCTTTAGCTAAAATCGCAGCGCTCTGGTGCCCAGTATTAGGGGATGGTTGAAAGTAAGTTCCAGAACAAGCCACCAATTGTTTAGGTTATCATGATCGGTTTGAATTTGGAACCGAGCAATAGTCAAACTTCTGAATTTCAACCCTTGGATATTCTGCCCCCCCCCCAAATTTTAGTCCTTGTCGTCTTCAACGGGGTGGGTTATGGTGTGAGGCATTGGACATTGGACAATGGACATGTCTTTCTTATGCACTTTCTCGCTGACTTCGTCTATTACTTTGAAAAAAAATTTTTTAATTTTAATTTATGGACGTTTTTGCTGTAGTTAGGGCACTAGTTAACAAGAACTAATTTAAGTTACAGGTTTTAATAAAAAGCAACATTTAAAAGTGTAATAATAGTCGTCAAAAGCAACATTTAAAAGTGTAATAATAGTCGCCAAAGAATATTTTTTAAATAAGTCATTTTTGGATTTCGAAAATTTGAAAATTTTCCCCGGGATATTTTTGCCAGTTTTATTTTGACCTCAAAATTTCAAATCTTTTTTTGAATTATTCGATAATATTTATTTAATTTAAATAAAACTTTTGATTTTCTTTCGTTTTGTCGTACCATTTGCTTTACTTCGATAAGAATTTTTGCAGGTGCGTCGCCAAGTGCGATAAGGTGTTAAAATGCTATACAAAATACCACCTAATTGACTCGAATTTTTAATATTTCAGTGTATTATTGAACTCGGTTTGGATAATATGTGCTCGTGCTCGCGTTTGGAATTACGTTTCGCCGTTTCGGGTTCAATTTCTGCTACTTCATCAAGGTAAGATTTTTTTACTTGCTACAAAATTTTAAGGGCTTTAAGTATGTACTTCTTTTTTACTACCAATACGCAATAAGACTGCGGAAGAAATATTTATGTCAAAAGGTGTACATGACCAATGTTGAACGGCATTATGATATTCGGGTTCGGTTGTTATTCCCGAATGAAGACTATGAGCTAATGAGGCCCATAACCTGTTATCAGTATTAAATTCGAAGATATAAAGTAACGATCTTTATTATTGAGTTATAAATAAAATACAACCACATAAGTCATAATGTTAATTCAATCTCTGGGGTATCACCTAGTTACATGTAACCGTGACGTTACATGTACCATTAACGCAACCTCTACAATGACATATTGATCTCAATAAATAGGTGATTTCTGATTCTTTTCAAATATACAGGGTGTTATTTATAATTATATTAATACGAATGGATCAACTTCACTAGAGCATTCCTCTTGTAAAAACAATTGGGGTATGTTTTTGACCCTTCGTTAGGAAATTACAGAGCGCCATGCCATTTTTATTTTCAAAAATTGCGAACTTTAAACTGAAATTCGACAAATACTGGAAAATACAGTGGTGTACCAGTGGTTCTACTTAAAAAAGCCAACTGAGCTCGTCCAATATCACACTATAGAGGCTATCGAAGGCCGCTCGTTTACCGGAGTTCGTATTTAATTTTCCAGTTTACCATTTCACATTTAGTAAATATGGATTGCTGTCAAGAAAACCATATTGAAGTCAAAAATGCTTATTTCAGTGATTTTTGGTCAAAACAATAAATTTAAACCTTCGAGGCGCTAAGAAAAAAAAATCGCAGCGCTTTGCAACTTTGAAGGTTTTTTAGGGACACCTTGAGGTTAAAAAATTACCGACAATATCCTTTTTTCATCCACTATATCCAAAGTTATACCAAATTTTCCAAATATCCTTAAATTTGCAAATTTTCAACTTTTTTTCGGACATCATCATCGCTTCAAAAAAATTTTTTTATCAATCGTCACCGATTGTGTCTTATAGAGAATGTTTTGCAGTTTCCAAAACTCTACCTTCATTTTCTGTATCTCGATCATTAGTTCTCGAGTAATCGATTGTCAAAGTTAAAATGGCCTTTTTGCTTTGATCGACGATTACTCCGCGGAAAAAAATCCTACGCAGCTCATTAAAAGGTCAAATTAAAGCTGATTAAATTGTCTAAAAAGAGCTTTATGGTCATATAATGAAAAACATTTTTTTGAAGTCCACAGCCTATTTCAAAGACGAGAAAAAATTTGGAATAATTATTTTTAGTTGGTTTTCGGATGATTACGTGAAAAGTGCTCACGCTAAAAAATTTTACTGAATCTGAAAACTGGAAACTGGCTATAATTTCCTTTTTTTAAATTTTCTATACCATCATTTTTCATCATTATTTTTTGTTGAAAATTGCCTTAAAATTTAGAATTTTATTACTGTCCCTTAATTTTTGTGACTAGTATATTAGTTCTACACTAGTTTGGTTTTAAAACACTTCCGTTTAAACCAGAATTTATCTAAGCAAAAAGAATATTTCAAAATACTCTGTATTGTATTTTACGATTAAAAAAAATATTGTAATATTATCTGTTTAATGATGCCAAACATAATATTATTCTTTTACTTCCGGTTTAAATGGAAATAGGGTTAGTTTTTCTATTTTGAATAATGTGTATATTTTTGAAGTTAAGGGTGGATTCTGATTATACTATTGTTTGCTACTATTTCCGATGTTTTTAAAATATTTTGAGAACTTGTAGAATTAGCTACAACACGTACGAACAGGTCCTGCTACGGCCACATCAGCCGTTTTTTATATTTATATGTTTTTACGCCCCCTTCAACTATTAAGGTTATACTTACAGACGGGACCTATAGATCTAAGTAGGTTTCGAACCGTCCTGACCAAGGTATTTCATACACAGAATATTCTAGAGGGGCCAACCGGACTCGAACCAAGAGCATTCAGAACTGAATCTGACGCTCTTAACAGCTCGGTCACTCTGGTCCGCGTGTTTCATGTTTTCCTAAAATTTGATTCAAGGGCTTCCGGTATAATTTTTTCAAGTTTTATCAACGTTGATGCTACTTTATTGTAGTAAAAGCATCCCTCGTGTAACCAAGGCCGGCCCAAGTATGTTCGGCTTTCAGTATCGGATATGATGGGTTTCAAATGGGGGAGGGGGGTTTCTAGAACCAACCAAAGCACCGGAGGCGCAAATTTTTGATTGTTCAAGGTCAAACGGGATAAAATGAAGTTTAGAAATTTTAGTAGCGGTTGATAATTTCTCCAGAAAAGGTATTTCACCAAAAACACTTAATTTCTACTACTCAGAAAAATTCAAAATTGCAATTTCAACAATTCAAACTTATGGTGGAACGTTGAGGTGTCAATTATGTTATAGTTAACCGAATATAGTAAACCCTAGATTTATTAATTAGTAACTTTAACCATTTTTCGTGCGTGAGATTATTTAACTCGTCTCGCGAAAATTTTATCTTAATGAAATAAACTGATGATTCATCTCTTGCTGTAAAATATACTTTTTTCGATTTTTTAATTTAACAAACTTTTTAAATTACAGAAATCTAAATTAGTAACGATTTCGTTTTCTATTGAGAGGGCCGCTAAATTAGAAAGGATATTTTGAGTCGTTCTCATCTTAGATACTACGTTTTTATCAGTTTTCATTTATAAAAACTGGGTTCGCCATAATGCTCTCCAGCGATACTCGATCTCACCCACTCGTTGGGCTAACCCTGCGTGTATCGTACACCTATTACTTATGTTCTGATGTTTTAAAATTTTCGAAGAAATGCCCACTTTTGGTTGAAGAGAAGTTCTTATTCTAATGCGAAGCTTTCGCAATTTTACGTTTGAATACGAATATGTAGGTACCTACTCTCTTTAATTTAAACGGAGTTCTGTTGAATTAATATTTTTTTATTTTTTAACTTCTAATTAATTAACTAACTATCCAATACTTTTAGGCTACGTCTTTGAGGTTGTCTCGAGTTTTTTACGGGATTATTGTCTCACAACTTACAATTCACAAATAAATATTAACAAATAATTGAAAACGCATAGGATAGAACTTCGTTTGCTATAAAATTTTGATTTGAAATAAATTTAAAATTAATCTCGATACATAAAATTTTATTAAAAGCATTTAAAATTTTGAATAAGTACATGTTTTTAATGCTTTTGATTCGTAAATTCCGTCTATCAAAATTTTAATCGTTTTCTGAATAACTTTACTATCAAAAATTGAAAACCGGAAAACGAAAAGTGCAAAAGATGGCGCCAGTAGTAGCTACTAAGTAAAAAAGATTTTTCTAAAGCTCACCTCGATTGTGTACGTGAAAATTTTCTCTCAAAAGTGTATTTTTAAAGAAATTATTTAATTTAATACTCGTATTTATTTATTTTAATTACTTTAATATTACGTTATTCGACTAAAGTTGAAAGCAAACAAAATATTAAATACATTAATTAAATATACGGGTGGGTAGCTATAAAATATTTATTTAAAATAATCATCGGAGCAATTAAAATTATAAGCGAAACGTATAAAAATTTTCCTTTTTTCCTGACACTCTATTAGTTAAAAGTTAGAAGACAAAGAGTAAAAATCTACTTAAATACGTTTATGCACAAAACATTTTAAAGAAGGAAGTAAAAGAATTCAAACTTTTCCCCAAGTTTATTCTGCGGTTACTTTACTAATGACAATTTTAATGAGAACGTTTTATCTGGATTTATTCTATAATGGTGGTTTGAAGAGAGCTTTACCAAAATGTAAACTTAATTATACAAAAATAATAGATAATTTACTATAAGAGAAAAGTATGGTTACGGTTATTTTGCTGCCTTTCAATGACGAATAATTTACGTAAATGTTTATCTTATCGCGAGGTTCTTAAACTTAAACTTAATTGAAATGTTTTAAATTGAAAAGAAATTGTCCATTTCGATAAATGCAAATTTATTTTAATTAAGTGCGGCTGTATAATTTATAAAATAACTCCAATGGCTAACTCCAGTTACTAACTGATGAGAACTGAGTGGAGTAAGTCGTAATCAGTCATCAGAAGGCGATCTTATAGGTACGGATGAAACCTAACGTGACTTTTGTCTTCAGAAATCTTTAATTACATCTTTATTTTACCTCATGCTGTGCCGGATCATTCATGAGTGGATAACTTTGGTGGATGATTCCTTTCATGTACCTTATGCGTCTTACTCCGCAGTTTGTACAGCGTCATCCTGTAAAAGAAGTCACTCTAATCTCTTCTCGGCGCTATATTTCGAAAAGGGTTAAACTTATAGGAAAATGCATATAACTAATCTTGTAGCTTATAATGTTTTCTATAACTTTCATAAGAACCTTCATCAATGTACGATCTACAGGTGGTGAGTAATTTGCAAAAAATGAAGAAAACTTACATTTAACCCTTATCTTGCTGACGGTGGTACCCGGATACTTTTTACGCATAAAATATGAAATATTTAATTTTTCGGAAACCGTATCGGTTTGAGCTTTTAGGACATCTTTAAGTAGATCGTTTTACGTCATTTTTGAAAATTTCATGTACGATGGGCGTATCAAGTAGCAGATTTTTGACCTTAAAGAAACACATTCTGGCGGTTGGTGGTACTCGGGTGCCACCATATCTTTTTAGCTCCAAAACAATAGACATTGTTTGTAATATTTTGGTAAATTGTTATTTTTATATCACAAATGTTAAAAATAATCGAAAATCATGAATAATTATTATTTATCTCAACATTGAAGGCATTTTATCCTTTGATTCTCGTGCTGAACGTATACGATATTCATACAAATGCTACATACACCCTATACAAATTTCTCGTTTTCTATTCTCGTTGTTGCCAAGGCCGTAACCAGAAAAGAGTTTGAGCAAGGGAGGGGGGCAAATACCCTTCTCCCCGGACTGAAATTAAGTCAAAAAATATTATTTTTAATGAATTTATATAGATAATTTTTTTCTTTTCTTGTGGATGTGCTTACTTACATGTACTGTCTTAGTGCCGTTTCCTAATAATGTATTGAGAAGATTCATTCTTCTTTCCGACGCCTTTACATAATACTATGCAGGATGTAAAGGACGCCTAATAGTATGCAGGATTTTGAGATAGGGGCCCCTCTATTGAGCTCTCATCGCCGAACTATAAGAATTTTGCTACTGATTCCATTTGCGGTTCTACCAGTCTCTAAGAGAAGATAGCTATTTACTACAGGAGTTAGTTAGGGGTACATAAAGCTGAAATATAATGGGGGGGGGGGGGTGCCGCCAAAAAAGTTTTGATTGTACTTAATTCACGTAGTCTGAGAGATCAAAAAAGACGTTGGACATGGATAAACCGTTTACGGTGTGTTCATTCTGCTTGAAAGCTTTTTACTTCTTCCAGGTTTAAAATATTAGGGCTATTCTCATTCCGAATCTTTACACGGGGGCTTACGCTGTTATATAATTATTACAACAGATCATTAAAGTCTTCGAATATCTTTAGAAAGCTGTTAAACTTTAAATGTTTTTTCTGAGACTATAGTGAAATTTTATTTAATTCAAGTGCGGCAAGGCATCTGTCTGTCTGTCTGTCTGTCTGTCTGTCTGTCTGTCTGTCTGTCTGTCTGTCTGTCTGTCTGTCTGTCTGTCTGTCTGTCTGTCTGTCTGTCTGTCTGTCTGTCTGTCTGTCTGTCTGTCTGTCTGTCTGTCTGTCTGTCTGTCTGTCTGTCTGTCTGTCTGTCTGTCTGTCTGTCTGTCTGTCTGTCTGTCTGTCTGTCTGTCTGTCTGTCTGTCTGTCTGCCTGCCTGCCTGCCTGCCTGCCTGCCTGCCTGCCTGCCTGCCTGCCTGCCTGCCTGCCTGCCTGCCTGCCTGCCTGCCTGCCTGCCTGCCTGCCTGCCTGCCTGCCTGCCTGCCTGCCTGCCTGCCTGCCTGCCTGTCTGTCTGTCTGTCTGTCTGTCTGTCTGTCTGTCGATGACAGTATGAAGCGACACACAGACAGCTACATAGCACAGCGAACACTAATCGCACTAAATTGCTAGAGAACAGCAATTATTTATTTTAAGGTACCTGCATTCAATGGAATTTTTGTTATACCTAGGCTTAATAATTGCCGCAATAGCACATTTTTCACAATAAAGTTAAATTTCTTTTTGTTTGGATTTTATAGCTGTTCAGTTTGTTTGTTTTTTATTTTTTTAATTAATAAGGGCGTTTTAATAATTATTTCATCAATTTAAATCGATTTTTTATTAGCATAAATGTTTACTATTTAGATGAACTTAAGAAATAGTTAAGTTTGCTTCAAATTTATGCCTAAAATAATGTAAAACACACGGTGGTACCCGGGTATCACCGCTCGCCGTGTATGTATGATTTTTTATGCCGCCATATAAGGGTTAAACAGCTTAATTTCAAAACTTTCGAATTTTGTTTACGTAAATGCCATATTTTTATCTCATATGACTTTATTCCTAAGAAAGCGGGTTAAAAGAGTGCCAAAATTAGCTCGCGTTGAGTCCCATCACAAATTGAAGCTTTTGTGTGAAGCCTTCTCGATGGCGGGTCGATTGTTTCGATGTTGGACGGTCGCTGAATGCTTTTCTGCTTAAGAGGGCACGATATTTTGATATTTACGTTTAGGCAATTATGAAGAGCACATTGGGAAAAATAAGCATTGATCTTGGTGCGCATTTTGAAAAAATTAACAGTTGGCGGAAGCTTTAATTTAATTGAAAGTCAGTTTTATGCGTCTCAAGGTATAGTTAAACTCTGAATGGCAAGCTCTAAATCTGAGAATACAATATATTAGAGGAATATACACAATAAACTTTATGGCGCGATAAATAAAATGCAGAGAAGTGAATGTATATAATATGGTCATTTTTCACGAGATGAAGTTTATGCACCTATGAGGCATAATATTTTACATTTAGCAACTTAGTTAAGGACGCGGTATACGTGTAAATTACAAGTGTAATAAAATGGCTGTTATCATTTCCACCCAGTTTCCTAATGGGACAATGCATTACGGCGTTAACTTTGCACTAGGGCGTGTAAACATGTATGATGTATGGTAACAATTGCTTTCATAAAGTTTATGTGTATCTACAATTAACCAAATTCTCCTTATATGTATGCGTTTTGGCATTAAAGGACGTAAAGTTAAGGCGAGAGATTCAAAAAGCTTTAATAATTTCAATTTAATTAAATTCCCCCTTTAGTAGAAATAACAAATAATAATCCTAATTTATTATTGCGGTGCCTATGTAATTATACCTTCCATTGTCAAAGTTGATTCACTTATCTATTTATGAAACGTAGCTTTCACGAGATGTTCCAACAAGCTTTATATCTCCCGACCAACGTTATAGTCTTGCCAAACAATACCACCCCTGAATCCACAGAAGCCAGAAATTATTCTCGAATAAAGAGAATTTAAATTATTTGACGTGCTTTTTATACTCCCTTTTAATTTTAGCTCAAATTTGAAATTTTAGCGTTAATTCTTTCTTCGGAGCACAAAGCTCGAGTATAATAAGATAGGAATAATTTAATTTGAAAATTATTTAACATTTTTATTTTTTATAAAGAAGAATACTAAAAGGAATCTTTTCAAATTTTCTAATTGAAATATACAAAATTTAATAAAAAGAACCCCATATTTGTACATCAATTTCTCCTCAAATTCTCATAAATACAATAAAAATGTGTAGGTTTAATAATTTTTTTTATATATCTAAAGCACATTCGTAATACGAATAGAAAATTGGAATTTTTGGAATGATTTTGAAGTCAATTTTATGCAAAGTGTTGAAGTCAAATAAAAATAAGTGCGATGCGCGAACTTCGAGATGTCAAATGGCTTTAACGTACAAAATAATCAATTTAATCAAATATACTTTATTACTCGACCTTTGTAGGACTTAAATATTTTCGTCAACAAAAAAGTCATCTTACTTTTCTTCTTGTATGTATGAGAATTTCCCTATCTGTAATAAATCGTCTACGGAAAAAGCATCCAATACTACGACTATACTAGCAAAAATAAAATTCTTTATCATCTCAATTCAAAGCATTTTCGTCGAGATCCACTATTTCATGTTATTTGCTAGCTTTTCCAATCGTAAATCTTGACCTCGAATAAATTGTTATTATTTTATTCTGTTGTATTTTTTTACGTATTACGAAAAACAAAATGTTTTTCAAAATAGTGCCAATCCACAGATTAAATTTAACCCCCGAGTGATTTTGTCTAAAAGTATTTTGATTTATTATACCTACCTACTCAAATCCTTGCGCTCTAACCCTACACCTACAGAGTCCTCGGAGCAATGTATCAAACGGCTCACAAAGTCCTGAGCTACATTGCTCTTTTTTCAGTTTGCAGAATGGCAACTGCGTTTTAAAAAACAACTTGGCTTCAAACAGTAATAGAATGAGGCACTCAGTTTGAGACGGTTTTTATAATTTCAATTTAAATAATTTTAGTGAAGGCTCAGAATATCTATTGATGTCCTGAGACATTAGGATATTTTTAATATAAAGGGGATGCCCGTGGATGAGTTTGAGATTGACTCTGAGACTGTTGGAGATAATTATTTTGGATTAATGGAAAGAAGAGGTCGATCTTCGGATCTACTAGACCTTTCTGGTGGCTGTCGAAGAGGACCACCAGGGGTTGCACCACCAGGACACTGACTGAAAACTTTAACATCGATCAATCTTGATTGTTCGTCACTCGAAAAAGTGTGGAAATTGGCCGAATGGGGTTCCGCATGATCTCTCAGACAACAATATGGCTGTCCGAGTTCAAATTTTTACCGATTCGCTCCAGAGAAATGAACAGAACTCGTTTCTAAGTAAACTCGTCACAGGAGATGAGTCTGGACTCTTCTACAAAAATGTGAAAAGAAAGTTTGCGTATTCATAAACGTATTCCAAAGGTTGTGCACTTCAAGAAGACTATGTGGTGGATCTCGTGAGATTTGAGCGAAGTTATTTACTGAAAGATCGTTTCCAACAGCCACTGCTACTGGTGGAACGACAATGATGAGCACCAAAAATGGTGAATTTCTGACAGAAATACCTGGCTCAGCTTGATCGCCTGTTGACTGCCATTCAGCTGAAAAGACCGCGCAAAATGTACCAAATCGGTTTCCAACACGACAATGGATCTTCCTCATATTAAATCTCGTGTGACTGACCCTATCGCTAGTAAGAGATGAAATTTGCTCTCCCTTTTTTCATCTTACAATTTATTGTAATTGTAATTCATAAGTTCTAACAAAGATGTTGGTTAGTAACTCTCTCTGGATGGGAACGGGTATCTGGGGACACCAAAAAGCGCAACTTTTAAACTGGTAGTGAGAGATCTTGAGCATTGGAAACGTACAACTTCTAGTCAAACCTTTTGAAAGCTGTCTACTCGGGAGCACGTGGTCACGTGGTCAGGGCAAAAACGTATTAACAATAAATATTTGATAACTTTTAAACCAGCGGTAGAGAGGGCTTGGAACAAACAAAAAACACAAATTCAAGCCAAGACCTCTTTGAACGATACATAACTTGTCAGATTCAGTTTTTGGCACGCATAGTCAGCGCAACTAACACAGCTCCCCCACTTTTCTTATTTTCAAAAATGTGGCTAGTTATAGCACTGAAAACCGCATGGCAGAGTTGGAGAACCTGAAATTTTTAAGTTTTTTCAGATGACGAAATAGAGAAATGCACGTAAGAGCTGTAAGAAACACCCAATTTTACAATTTTGCTAAATCCTCCTAAATATCAAGGCTGTAGGTAAAAAGCGTAAAAAAAAGGTTAAGTTCGGGAGAAAAATTTAGGCTCTGAAAAGGGAGAATCGAGAAGTTTGAAATTTTTTTGCGAGCAGCCCAACTTGAAAAGAGAAAATACTAATAATTTGTCAACTTAATGCGTTTGCTAAATTTTCATTTATTAAGCTAACTCCGTTAGCCTCTTTTTCTTTTGCCCAAACTTCTGTTCTTTAATATTATTACAATTGTTGCGTAATTCTTGTGAATTAATTAAGAAATTTCGACTAAAACCGAATGTACGTAATAACATCAAACGCCCTAAACGTATTTTAATACCAACATGTGAAAATAGAACATTGTCCAGACAGTTTGGTGAGATGTGTCTTGAGAGTTTTGTATGCAGATGATGTTGTGTTTCTAATTAAGACCGAAGACGAGCACCAAGAACGTTTTGTTATAGCAGTGGTGTGCTAAGACGTTGAAACTTTAGAATGAATGATTTTATTTGTCTAAGATGGCAAACTTAGAAAGTAAGCATAATTATAAATCTCGGAAAATTACTTACAAGATTTGCTTCTTCAACTCGACCCAGGATAATTGCTTTAAAATAATTTTAACCCGTTGTTTTAATGTGACATTGTTTAATATGTAAGCGCTCCGAGCATCTCGAGTTTCGCTATTTTTCGTAACAAGAGCCGCCTGTAGGAAGCTTCTCATGCTTTTATACAGGGTGTCAATACAAAAACTAATAGTTGGGCGAAGAAAGTTCACTAAATATCATTTTTAAGAGCTTTCAAACGAGTTATCCATTATTGAAATTTTTTAGGCCCTTTTTTACTACCAGAGATATAACGCGTTGCACGCTTTCAAATTGACACCCTGTATACCTGTTCTAATTTCAATAACTTAGGTGTGCATTAATAATCACCTATGTTCTATGATATTTACAAGCAGAAGGCGTTACCAATACTTATGTCATGCTTATGTAGGTACTATTTGATTGATAGAGAGCTTGCAGCGAGGATAATTTGCGTAATAGTCGTGTAAACGAAAATTGGATTTTAACATTTAAAGCACCTGGATCGTTACGTAGTTGTAAGATGCAAAGCGGCGACCGGATGTCTTGGCAGAGTTAGGGCAGGAACTACGCTCTGTTCATTAGCGGAGAATTGGTAAACGAAGCCATGTTATCTTAAGTGCATTTTAATTTGTTTTTTACTCGTTTTGTGGGAGGTACCTAGTTTAAGAAGATACATTTACGTATTTAAAGCAGACGCTGAGCTTTTGTAACATCAAAGCATAATACCTTGAATTCAGATTATTTGGGATCAGTGGGCGTACAGAAGATCTATCTATGCGGACTTGTAGCCTTTTTTGAGCAGACCGGATAAGTAGACGAAAACTTTTGGTGACAAAGGTGTAGTTTATTGATTGTCGAAATAATGCTTTTCCAAAGGGTCCCCATGGCAATGCCCACGGTAAGAATCTATAAAAGTTGGTATAATATGGTGGATACTGGTAAAATCGGCCTATTTATAGAAGAAAGGCAGAAAGAAGAAAGTAGTTCGGGAGGGAGCGAGCACTTTCACTAAACGATAAAGTACAAAATGTTTAACGATTCAGGCTGAAAGAACAAAGTGGCAGCATTAACTTAGAAGTCGCTTGAGAAGGGTCGGTTTTTGATTTTTTTGGTTTTTCGCTTACAATTCAAAAACTACGCATCTTACGAGCAAAGCTCTTAGATATAAATATAAACTAAATCAAATTTGTGACAAATTAGTTTTCTTAGGTTTTTGGCCACAGATGAGCGGTTTAGGAACTAGAGAGCGTTAAAGTTTGATAAAAATGTCAAAATCGGCCAAGAAACTTTCTTTTTGGTTTATCGCTTATAACTCAAAAAGTACGCATTTTTAGAAAAAAGTGGTACTATACAAAAATAAAGTAAATTAAATTTTCTACAAATTATTTTTCTTAGATTTTTTTTGTCAGACAAACAGTTTAGGTGATAGAGTGCGTTAAAGTTTGACAAAAATTATCAAAAATTTTTTATTTATTTATTGGTTATAACTCAAAAACTACGCACTTTTAGAAAAAAATGTTTCTATACAAATATAAAGTTCACTCAATTTGCTACAAATTATATCTCTTAGCTTTTTTTGTCAAATGAACAGTTTACGTGCTAGAGCGCGTTGAAGTTTGTTAGGTTTTTTTAAGTAGATTGTCTGCTTCTTAAAAGTTTCAGCATTAACTAGGGGGCGGCTCGAGGAGGGTGGGTGAGCACTAAAAGTGCTCGTTGTCTCCTAGACGGAATTCTTATTTTGGGAGCACAAAAGAGCGCATATGCGCGCACTTAAGTTAGATCAGCAAACAATAATTAGAGAGGATCAATTAGACGAGGATGAAGCTTAAATAAATAAATATTCAAGGCACATAGGTAGGTTCACACAAAGAGAGTAAATACTAAATAGTTTAAGCAAGATTAAATTAGTTAGAATGAATACTAATTTAACCAAGCCTTAATTAAATTATAAAATGGTTGATTGAAATTAGGGGAGTAAATAAAGACAATGTAAATAAATAAAAGATCGTTTGTCGTTATTTTAAAGGAGAGAAAGGAAGAGATAGAAATGTAAAGCGCCAAATTATTAAATTTGTAACTTCGTAGAGAACGCGAATCAGAGCAGAAATAATCAGGTAAATTTCACTCGACCCGGGTGTCACTAATGCTACAAACACATCCGGTTACTCACATCAAAGGGGGTTATCACCCACCCTCGTCTCATCACGCTTCCTTAGACATCTATATAAAGAGGATACATTTGCTTTAAATCTTATCAGTTTTATTCCGCTCCGAAAATATTAAATTCGATAATCCTTTTACGTAAAAGTTGATGGTAAGCGATTCTTTATGAAATGGAACAAAAAAAGCGCAAGCCTCCCTTACTTTTATTAAAATTTTCCAACATTTTATTTAGCAAGGGAAATATTTAAATTTCGAAATTGCCATGTTAGTTGCAGTCGAGACGCTATTTAATTAAGGCGTAAATTTATAGAATTGATGTTGCAACATCACTTTGCAGCGTTACATTAAAACAAGAAGAAACAAGACGAGAGTATGATGTTGCGAATTTCTGTAATTTAACCGATGACTACCTACTTTGATATAATTGAAGACGAGTAACAAAACTCGAGTTGTTCGGAAGAGCAGCGTTTTCAGACTCCCGACCTCCCACGAGACGTACAAACATCAGCGGCAATAATGAAGGTGATCGTTACATATTGTAACCAGCTTCACTAATAAAATTATACCACATTACCGGACAAGGTCCCCCTTTTTTCCACTCAAGTCAAAGAGACAAAACTAATGTAACGTAATTTATTTCACTAAAGCTATAACAATTCACAAACCTCACGAAAGAGCGTAGATTTATATGTTTGAGGACACATAAACGAGCATTACTATAGACATTTTAGTGCTGAAAAAACATTTGAAGTAAATTGATGACGTACAATTAACAGGACGTAACCTTTGGCGTTTCCGCACAGGGCCCCGAACTAATCACGTTTAAATCTACGATTAAAACAGGAGTCGGTCTTCTTCCATGCTGGCTTTGTATTACCGATAATAATTGGTTGCTCTTAAGGCCACTTCTCTTAAGCATAACTACTTTAGAAATTAGGGTTGATGGATTAAGTTACTAGTTCTACACTTTGCTTTTAAATAGCGCCACTAGTGGCCATAGTCAGGGACAATTTGGGTCCGTGAAGTTGTAATACTCAAATTGGAATTGGAGCACTACCATTAAATTATGGGGTATTTAAAAATCAAAAATTTCAATGCGGGTACCTATTACAACTACACGGACCTGAACAATTTTACGTTCGCCGAATTTCATTACATTACCCAACAATCATTTAAATTTGGTTGTGCAAGCAATTAATTAGGGCTTGTGGACTTTTGAAAACGATTGAAATAAATAAATGTGTCACAAATTGGATTGCTCGTACTTTTTCCGCAGGAAATTGTTATTGCGGATTAGCAAGCTTTCACAGAAACCCATTCTGCTTGGCACGCCGTCGCGTGCTATTTTTTCACCCTACTTTAACTTTTTGAGTTTGTGCTGTTCTCTCTCCAGACTCTGGACCTCCTTATAGTCTGTAGACATTGTTTTCGATGTCTTCAACTTACAATACTTTTTAAAAATTAAAATTAAATGACTTTAAGTTTCATTGGTATGTTACACATTTTTAAAATCAGGACCTTTTTATCTATCCAATGGAATAAAATTTTAAAATGGCCCCGATATAAAAAACAAAAGTTGGTATCGATATACAATAAACTAAGGATGGTAACGAACATTTTTTGGCTTCGTCTGAAAGTACGGAAAGAGTTTCTTTTAGAAAGGCTTCAGTTTTGAGCATCAAAAATGAAAAAGGCCAGTTTTGGTATTTTTCCTCGTATTTCAGAAAATAATGCCTGATAGTACGTCAGTGATATTTCAGTAACGTTACGGAGGGGACAAATATTGTTTTTATATTTTATTTAGGCTTAAGTCAGAGATCATTTTTGTTCATTTAACCAAGTTTCTATATCTTATGATAAGCGAGATTCCTGTACCTGCTTATAGTACAGTGCAATTAGCGCAAAAAATTTGGTTGCGATCGGAATTATTCCGGTGGTCTCAATTTTTTAAATTTGTTTTATAGAATGGTCTCCTAATGTTAAATCCAAAATCTCGACCTCCGAGACCCTGTGCTCGAGTCGCCATCTTGAAAAAAGCAACCGAAATCAAGCCAATGACTAGTTTTTGTCAATTTTGACCCGGAAGGACTACATTTTCGGCAAAGGCCGTTTTGTACGTTTTAAAAGTAGGCTAAATTTTCTAGAGTTGATGACCAAAATGGTCTATGTAGACCGTTGGATCTTTGTCAAAAATCCAAAACTAAAACGATTTAGTTTTGTTAATTTTTGATTTTTGACAATGATCCGCATTATTTACCTTACATCAAATGGGGTAGTTATGAATTTTTGGTATGTTATACATGATGGATGCCTAATAATGAATTCAAGTTTTCGACCTCGACGGACCTCCGGACCTTTGTCAAAAATCCAAAACTAAATCGCTAGCGAATGTTCCAACAAAAGTGTTTTTTAACTTCCTCATAAAAGCCAAAGATAAAACCTGGCACCACTTTGGTTATTAAAAATCTTCAACTACGTCCTTATTCTATGTGATGTGATATAAGAAATCTTTGTTGTACCTTCAAGTTGTAAATAAGAAGCTTCTTAAGTTCAATACATCGCTAACAAATATTACAATTTTGAACAAAAGTTTTTTTTAACTTCTTCGTAAAGCCAGAGGTGAAACCTGGCACCACTTTGGTTTTAAAAAATCTGCAACTACGTCCTTATTCTATGTGCTGTAATATGAAAAATCTTTATCGCGCCTCCAAGTTATGAGTAAGAAGCTTCTTAAGGTCAATAAATCTTATAATTTCGAACAAAAGTGTTATTAACTTCTTCATAAAAGGTGAAGGCGAAACCTAGCACCACTTTTGTTTTAAGAAATCCTTACTTACATTTTTATTCTACCTTATGCAGTGCAGGATTATCCATGACAGAATAACTTTGGTGGTTGATTCCGTTTATGAAACTTACGCGTCTCATTGCTCAGTTATCCAGTACGTGAATTCATTGTTACCCTTTCCCCGTCTTATATTTCGAAAAGGGTTAACTTAGTGAAAAAAAATAATATGACCAATCTTGTAGCTAATAATGTTTCCTGAAACTTTTATAATCGCTTTTATTTACGTACGATGGATAGGAGCAAGTTATTCTCAAAAAACTAGATGTTCCCGTGATTTCGGTTGCTTTTTGCAAGATGGCGACTCGAGCACAAGGTCTCGGAGGTCGAGAATTTGGATTTACCATTAGGAGACCTTTCTATAAAACAAATTAAAAAAATTAGGAGTACCGGAATTATTCCGATCGCGGATCACTAATTGCACTGGACTATTAGTAGAGTTCCCAGAGTAGTAAATTGTGATTTCTGTTTTCACTTTGAGATTAAAAGCTAGAACCTTTTTAAAATTATTCCATACCTTCTGGAGTACCAAAACCCGTTGGTCGTCAAAAGGTCGTCCTGTACGGGGTGGGTGTAGGGGGGTTAATGTGAAAAATTCCAAAAAACATAGTTTGTCCAATTTGAATCTACAAAACATTGGGCAAATTTTGGTCGAAGCACAATTTTTATTAGAGTAAAGATAACATTAGCAAATCAAAAGAAAACAATTCGGAAAGCACGCTTTTAGATGGGCGACCTTAATGTTTAAACTGCTCTGGTTAAATTTCCTTATTGCAAGGCAATGTTTCCGTTTAAAACCTCTACAGTTTCTTTATTCGTCATATAATCCAAAAAAACCCATTAATAACGTTGCAGATTGGAATTTCAGGATGCGTTTTCATTTATTATTTTTTCGTCAGGACTGCTCCTTAATTTTTAAATGGTTTTTCTAGCAACGCCCGCAGGGTATCGGTTAAGGTCGATTTTCCCTTGCTGTCGAGCGTTACCATGGTATGTTTGTTCAAAATCGTCTGTTCTCTCAATAAATAAACACAAGCACTTGTATAATTTTAAACATCCTACCTTGCATCGAATGGGGTAGTTCCGATTTTTTGGTATGTTGTCTATGACGGAGACCTACAAATAAATCCACGTTTTTAGTCTCGACAGACCTCCGTATCTACGTCAAATATCAAAGAAACTGTGAATATCTTTACCTTGCTTCAGTTTTTGTCAATTTTGACCACAAAGGACTTATTTTTCGGCAAAGGCAATTCTATACTTTTAAAAAGTACACTAAATTTTCTACCATTTTAGGCCAATACGGTCTCTGTAGACTTCATGGTGTCCGAGATACAAGTGTACAAAATTTGCTAATCTATCATATTGCACCATACATGCGATACATCCATGACATGAGACAATATCTTAAAGAAGTGGCCCCATATCATAAGGTAGTAGATGGGTAGTTATGATTTTTTGGCATGGTATACAATGAATGCCTAATGAGTCATTCCACATCATGAGCTCGTAATAAAATTTTTTTATCCTTGCTCCACTATTTTAGACTCTGCTCAAACTTTGTGAGAATCTTCATTAGGGATCCAAAGAAGGTAATCCACCGTCATTTAATTTTCGCATGCGTCAGTTCTCCCCTTCCCTTACCGTGTGTAACTTTTTATTAGTCATTAATCATGCCTGTACACGCATAAACGATAACAATAACCAAACGATATTATAGGCTCTTGAAGTTCAAGGTATGAACTCATTATCCTGTAAATTTTAAATTTCTAGCTTGTAGTCCACATGCTCATATTATGGCCTAAATAATGCAATTTTTGAGAATTTTAAAATTTCACGTAGTGATTTTTTTAAATTAAGAGTAGGTCCAACGAGTTAATTGTAGGTTCAACGTCTTCCACGAGATGTGCACTTGATCTCTGAGAAATATTAGCTGTTTGCATTCAACATTCGAGACACTGGAGTCAATTAAAAATCACGAAAAGCAGTAAAATTCACGGATTTTCACTACCGTGTTATTTTTTTACGGTATCTATTGTGTGTATTTTAATTTTTTGTACAAAACTACTATCTTTTAGCTCTGAAGTGCCACCTTGAACGTGTAGGTATCTACAAGAGAAAAATTTTTACAGCTCAAAATCTTAAAACATAAAAATTAGGTTCTTTAAATGCTTTAATAAGGGAAGGGGAGAACTGACGCATGCGAAAATTAAATGACGGTGGATTTCCTTCTTTGGATCCCTAATGAAGATTCTCACAAAGTTTGGGCAGAATCTAAAATAGTGAAGCAAGAATAAAAAATTTTTATTACGAGCTCATGATGTGGAATGACTCATTAGGCATTCATTGTATACCATGCCAAAAAATCATAACTACCCATCTACTACCTTATGATATGGGGCCACTTCTTTAAGATATTGTCTCATGTCATGGATGTATCGCATGTATGGTGCAATATGATAGATTAGCAAATTTTGTACACTTGTATCTCGGACACCATGAAGTCTACAGAGACCGTATTGGCCTAAAATGGTAGAAAATTTAGTGTACTTTTTAAAAGTATAGAATTGCCTTTGCCGAAAAATAAGTCCTTTGTGGTCAAAATTGACAAAAACTGAAGCAAGGTAAAGATATTCACAGTTTCTTTGATATTTGACGTAGATACGGAGGTCTGTTGAGACTAAAAACGTGGATTTATTTGTAGGTCTCCGTCATAGACAACATACCAAAAAATCGGAACTACCCCATTCGATGCAAGGTAGGATGTTAAAAATTATACAAGTGCTTGTGTTTATTTATTGAGAGAACAGACGATTTTGAACAAACATACCATGGTAACGCTCGACAGCAAGGGAAAATCGACCTTAACCGATACCCTGCGGGCGTTGCTAGAAAAACCATTTAAAAATTAAGGAGCAGTCCTGACGAAAAAATAATAAATGAAAACGCATCCTGAAATTCCAATCTGCAACGTTATTACTGGTTTTTTTTGGATTATATGACGAATAAAGAAACTGTAGAGGTTTTAAACGGAAACATTGCCTTGCAATAAGGAAATTTAACCAGAGCAGTTTAAACATTAAGGTCGTCCATCTAAAAGCGTGCTTTCCGAATTGTTTTCTTTTGATTTGCTAATGTTATCTTTACTCTAATAAAAATTGTGCTTCGACCAAAATTTGCCCAATGTTTTGTAGATTCAAATTGGACAAACTATGTTTTTTGGAATTTTTCACATTAACCCCCCTACATCCACCCCGTACAGGACGACCTTTTGACGACCAACGGGTTTTGGTACTCCAGAAGGTATGGAATAATTTTAAAAAGGTTCTAGCTTTTAATCTCAAAGTGAAAACAGAAATCATTTCTAGACGACTTTTATGCGACTGGGCACCCTACTTAATAGTTTCAAAATACATTCATTTGCAGTTAAAAATCTAAATTTTTTAAAATGACCAACATTTTCAAGTTGTAAATAATTGTAGTTTTGATCTCAATATTTAGAACTATAACTATTCGATGCGTAATAACTTTGTGTCTCTATTGGTATCGTTCCTTTTCCTGTGGATTTAATTGGCAGACGGAATCCGCAAAAACATCTACAGCATTAACAATCCCTATGTTCACCTTTGATGGTTTACACCCGGCGTAATGATCACCACGCCATGTTTAATTGATACGACTGTATAAATATCACTGATGCGAAAATGATTTCACTGAAAAAGAAAAAAACTTTATAATAGATTAAAGCAAATTTTCTGTTAAAACAAAAAATAAGTAGAAAATGTGCACGACACTCACGTTCGCACGTACGACGTGTTTTAAATTAGCTTATATGTTATAAAATTACGTGAAAATAACAAATAAGAAAACTGAAATAAATAGTCGTAGGCAAAAGTTTACGCTGTGTATACAGAACAAAATATAGTATAAATAACAAACACATTCTGTTGTATCTTTTGAGCTTTTGCTACTAGCTCGTACATTGTTTCCAGTAAAAATTGAACAACAATATTATGTTTTCACTTCTATTCTTGCTTGAGTGTGGCTTACATTGTATCACATCTGGATTTTGCAAATAATAAAGTTTTACTCTTTTTTGGATTGTATAAACGAATTTTTTTAATATCGCGAATGTAAATGTTTATTGTTCAACATAAAAAGATGCTTTTATGAATTCGGGCATACTTTTCAAAAATATCACAAATACAAGATGTCTGTCTACATGTAAATGTAGCTAAGTTAAACACCACTGCCTTCAGTTATACCTCAAAATAAATGCTTTTCATGAATTGTGGCGCAACAGTGAAAGTCGCTTATTTAGGGTAGTAAAATTTTTCAGAGTTGAACGATATGGCACCTTAACTATTTTAGTAAGGAATCTCAGGGGTACTAAAATCTCGTTTTACGACATTTTGCCGTGATAGAGGCAAAAGCTATGAGCTTTCGAATCAGAAATGTGGGTATTTTAACTTACGCGTTAAATCATTCAAAAACATTAATTATTGTCTCCGCGATTTTCTGAAGTTTTTGAATTACTAATGGGGAACAAAAAACTATTTATAGTCCAGTCAATAAATATCAAATATGAGTTTCACCTTCAAACAATTCCAATAGTTTTGAAATTTCACACACTTCGTTTGGAGATACCTAATGATTAAGCGGCGTGAGCTCTGTCACGACAATGGCCAAAGACATGTCACTTTTTTCGGTTTTTCGTTAATATCTCGAAAACTATGGGTCAGACCTAAAACATGATGATGTATAAAATTAAAGCTGATAAAATTTGCTATAAAATTGGATATGTGCATTTGTTTTGTATTTCTAAAGTTTACGAGTTATAAGGCGTTGAAACTTGGTGTTTTTTTTCAAAACTACTTTAGCGCTGCATAGGGTAATGTTTAGTAAGAGTTTGCAAGAATCACCCTTAAAATTATTCTAATGGTTTCCAAACTTCACACTCTTATTTATAGATGTCTAGTAATTTACAAAACCCAAATTTTTGATGGGCTTGAGGCCATGTCTATAGGTAATGACCGGAAGTGTGATACTTCCTATCTTTTTGTTTCAAAATGATTCTAATTAAATTAGGGAAAATCGAACCTAATAGAGAGAAATCTAGATCTCTAGTGATGAATATACTAAAAGTCCTGATGAGTCAGAGATGAGCTTCAGCGGTAATAGTCGAAGACATGTCACGTTTTTCAGTTTTTTTTAATATCCCAAAAAGTATTGGTCAGAGCTAAAATGTGACTATAAAGAAATAAACCTGAAGAAAATTGCTACAAAATCCATCAGGTGTTATTGTTTCGTATTTCTGGTATTTATCGAGTTGTAGGGTTTTGAACATGATTCTTTTTTCAAAAAACTGTCGCAACTCGACAAAGGATCTAGCTAAACGTCCGCGATGTTACTGCCGGAGACGCAGAAGACGAAGAAGTAAGTATAGTGTTATAATCTGATGGTAGGGAGTTGATAAAGGAAATAGGAATAATTATAGTTTTTTGACTGCTTAGTTCTTTTGCAACCGAATGCATAAAGCCTCTCCATGCAGGAATGGTTGTGGGCGCACAAGCAACCTTCTTTCAAGAAGTTACTGCCTGGCGGGTTGATGGATGTATCGTACAATTTATTTTGAATATCCTGCCGCACTGTTTCTGCAGCTGCATTTACGATTTTTAGTCGTTCCTCACTTTCATCAGCTTTTCTGACGAGTTCAAGGTTTTAAAAACCTAACGTCATTGAAGCAGACAGTCGCATTCTTCCATCTAGTTTCTATTACAATTTTAATACGTTCTCCATATTTGTCTTCAAGCATTTTTTATTATTTTTTATTATCTCATTCGAAGGAACTTGCTCAGTTACTGCAGAACGCATATCAGCAAAAAACAGTTGGGCACTCCTTACAATTTTCAATAAAGGAATAAATTTCATCCATGGACTGTGAATTGTAATCCGATCGAGGACGTTCACATTTTTGAACATTCTGTAAAGATATATGGGTGAAAAATCGACGATAGCAATTCACGAAGTTTAACTTTTTCTGTCTACCGATCCTTTCTTTTGTTTACAGTTTCGATTACTTCATCTTTCATCTCTCCAGTTCGACCGTAAAACACCTTCTTGCGCCTTTTAATTGATTTCTTCAGTTATTTAAAAAAACTCATCATGAATGACTTTGGTGCAGAGGATACATTTTGATTTGAAATTAAATTTGGACACTGAAGACCTTATAAGAGGCACATAGCAATTGTCGCCTTGTGATGATGAAAAGGCCCCTGCCTGAGATTTCTTTACTAGATCAGCCTCTATAGTGTTCACTCGGGTGTAATTTCAAAAAATCAAAAATAAACTGGCAAGAATTTTTAATTATTTTTTAACCTAACCTACTTAGGGTACTTAGTCAGATCAGTGAACCTACATACGAATTGGTTTTCCGGCAGTACCATCGCGGACGTTTAGCTAGAACTAGAACCTTTGGCGAGCTGCGACAGTTTTTGGAAAAAAGAACCATGTTCTAAACCCTACAACTCGGTAATTACCAGAAATACGAAACAATAACATTGATGGATTCTGTGGCAATTTTCTTCAGCTTTATTTCTTTATAGTCACATTTTAGCTCTGACCAATACGTTTTGGGATACGAGTATTAACAAAAAATGTGACATGTCTTAGGCCATTGCCGCTGAAGCTCACCTCTGGCTCATCAGGACTTTTAGTAGATTCATTACTAGAGATCTACATAGATCTCTTTTTATTAGGTACAATTTTCTCTAATTTAGTTATTGTAGATAATAATTACAATTATTACTTTATTTTTTTGAAACAAAAATATCAGAAGTATCACACTTTTGGTCATTGCCTACAGACATGACCAAGTTTCAACGTTATATAACGTAAACTTTAAAAATACAAAACAAATGCACTTATTCAATTTTATAGCAAATTTTATCAGCTTTAATTTTAATCATCGTTATGGTTAAGGTTTGACCCATAGTTTTCGAGATATTAACGAAAAACCGAAAAAAGTGACATGCCTTTGGCCATTGCCGCGACAGCTCACCGCCGATTCTTCAGGACTTTTGGTATACTCACTTTATACGCTTGTTATTTTATACAAATTATCATTAGGCATGTACGCGTACGCGTACATCGACAAAGCATTAATGCATATTGAATGTAATTATGTGTTTAATTGAGTTGGAGCTAGTGAATTATATTGTAACTAGCTATGTTGAAATAATCAAATCAGAAATGAGCGCTTAATTGGGTATCAAATTTTCCAAAGGTCATATTGTTTGTTAAACGTTCAATAATTTGTTTCTTTTTCTATTATATCGTAATGTACCTACTCAAACATTGCTATTTTGTTTACCTAAACTATACACAATTGCTGTTAAATACTATTTTCTTTAGGGGCAAAATGATCGATATTTAACGTGTTACTTTGATCCTTTGATATACTGATTCAAACAAGAATGTTTTTGCTTTTAAACCAATTTCAGACCTTTCTTGATTTTTTACCGTCTCCCGGTTGCGTTGCACTACGTTAACTGAATCGTTGCAGTATTAAACGAAATCAAGCAACTTCAAACGTCGAATTAATTAGTCTTAGAATCAATCAAGTGCATGGATAATTTCGACATAAATGTACATGTTATGTATACAAGGCGAGTTAATGTGGCTCGCTTTATAATTCATTTTCTGTTGTATTAAGATAATCACGCGTTATTGCAAAAAGGCTGGGTGCCTTTTCATGTAGAAACTCAAAACTTTTCGTATTTCAAGAGCAGCGAGAGTATATTTATTACAAGGGCCAATTAAAGACGTCCTTCTAAGATACAAGAAAGGAAAACTGGCACTTGAAAGTGGTCGAATGAACTTAATTTTGAAACTGAGCTAATGGCGGTTATCGATTTATTCACAACATTAGCTACTCTTGTAAAGATGGCTTTGATCCTTAACTGCTCGGGCACTATTTAGTGCGCGGTGGATTTTAAACATATTAATTGAGACGTGAAAGCGTCCACATTACCTAGTATAGGTACGAACAAACTTGAAAAGCGCCAGTCGAAATTGTTATATTAATATGTTATGTGTCTATTTCGTTATTGCTACTCAACTGCAGACGTATTATACTAACAAACTAGAATGCGCTTGTCGTTTAAAGTGAGAACTAACTTCTTTTCTTTTTAAAAGCTCCCTATACCGAACTACATCGCCGTTTTAAATGAAAACTGAAAAATGTTATTTTACTATCATAAATAGGACTAATACGTAAGCCATTGTTTGTCCACATGATATATTGGACTCATCTCGTACGTTATAAAAGTAGCCATTACATAAAATATAATATTGTCCGATTCCCTTTAGAAACGTTAGATGACAGGTGGTCTATTCTCGGGGGAAATTACAAAATTTGCTTTCAATGTTTGAAACCAACTTAGAAAACCTTAACACTTTTTCAATCTCTTAACACAATTTTTTTCGTTTTATTTAGTCCAAACAGCTTTAGTTTCTCCACACCTGGATCTTAAAGCTGTATCAAATGCTCTTTGGTGGTTAGGAATAATTCGGCCATCGTAAATCCCTTACGAGATGGAACAGATGTCAAAGGTTGGAAATAAAGCAACTTGTACACGTTTCAAATGTAACGACGCCATTTGAGATTTTAGTAGCTTTTGCAAAATTAATGATATATATGTTTATGTATTAGTTGGGAGAAATGCAAAGATGCGCATTTTTAAAGAGGAAAAATTTTACGTACGTACTCAAAGCCGCATAACTTAAACTTGAAGCATTTTCTTTAACACAACGCCGGCTCTCGTATAAAGAAAACTATTAAAATTTAAGTTATGAAGAATATTAAGTACGCGAACGAAATTTACATAAGTATTGGTTTATACAGGGTTGGTGTAAGTTTCAAATAAAATTTCAAATTTGTATTTTGTTATCTACTCAATTTGTGTCCTATAGTGCCTGGGCTTAGAAAAACGAGAAAATACCTAACGTTAGTGCCACCTACTGAAATAGTTCAAAAAGCTGCAACTTAGCTCCAGTCCCCAGTCCATCTTATATAATAATTTCTCTTATACCTATCTCATGTTTGTATTAACAAACAGTTTTTTCATTATTTATTTATCTTGGATCTTGGCGGCTTACAGCCCTTCATTAAAGTTCTCTTAATTAAAACTTGAACGTATTTTAATACGTATTCTTATTTAAACGCCGAGAAAACTTATTTTAAATATTTCGAGTAATATAGAAACTGTTAAAATCGTTAGAAAATTTCAAAACTTTTAATTAAATGTTGCATTTAGCTCTTAAATAGTCTACACAATTAGAATAGCAAACAAAAAGTTTGAAAAAGCTTTTCTACACTTTACATTGTGTTAATTTTGCTCGGATTTAAAACGTCAGGTGTATTTTCCACAATTTAACGATTTTATTTTTTAAAATCACAATTAAAAATTTTAAATAACAAACATAATTGGCTAAAATACACAAAAAAGTTTATTTAACAATTGTTAAGAGCACGGTTTAGTGGCTAATTGTAATAATTATTTTGTTATTTATATTTTACTAACAATTTTATACTCTTTACATTATGAGTATCGTTAAATAAGGTTTTATTAAAATTTTAATTAGAATTAGTGTGCTCTCAAATATGTTTAGGAGATTACTTAGTAATCAGGTTAATATTAAATTAATCGGAGCTTTTCCTTAAACCATTGTTTTAAGTTGTTTAATATTAAGTACAGAATTCGCCAGAAATTGTCAAAAAGATTAGGAAAATGACGTCACAAACAATGCCATTGAAAAAGTTTAAACGTAAATCAATTACAAAAAATTCGAGCAATTACAGGGTGTCTCAGGTAGAATGGGACACCGCGTGGCCGTAGATTCTTTAGACTAGACTAGGGCTAGCTTTTCAATCATGGTTTAACCTAAGTTCAGAGTTTAAACTAAGTTTACTATAGTAAACTAAGGCCCAGTTGTATAAACGAGCTAATCTGGGAGTCAGAGTTAACTCAGAGATTAACCTAAATTCAACATAAATAACAACTAATTCTGAGTTAAATTGAAATATATTAGACTCTAGAAAATTGATGGATTAACCCTGGACTAAGTGCCTAAGAGTTAACCTAATCAAATCTACGCTAAGATTTAACTTTATATTTAGATCGTGGGGTTAACTCTGACTCCAAGATTAGCTCGTTTATACAACTGGGCCTAAGTAAACTAACATCATAACTCATAACGAAGTTTACTATAAACAGTTACCTAGTTGAGCGGTGTAAATGGTAAATTTCGTTATGATCTAAGTTTACGAGTTAAACGATATTTGAAAAACGATAATTTTTTTAAAACTTAGTCTAAACCAGGATTGAAAAACTGGCCCTAAGTAGTTAAAATATTACCTAATATTATACCATCGTTTGAAAAGTAGGGTAAATTTCTACGAGATGGCGCTACTATTCAATTGGAACTGTCACGGCTCTCACTGTTTAGTAACCTCTTTAAACTAGCTCAGGCCAAATTTCAGCAAAAAGCGACGAATTGTTTACGTTTTCGCAAAGTTTTGAGAGGACACTGTACCAGTTTTTGCAAAAATGGAAAAAAGTGAGTTCCGTGCAGCAGTAGTCAAACGTTTTCATTTAAAAAAGTGCCTCACAAATCAAAACGGAGTTGGATGGGAGTTTTGCATCATCATTAAAGACCATTTATTTTTGGTTAAACCTGCACCAAAGATAAAGTGCGCTCTAGACTCTCAATTCTAGTTACTACGACGGATAATGTTGAAAAAATTCCTTATATCGTGATGCAAAGTGTCGAGTGAAATTAAGAAAGATTGTCGAGATAATGAACATCTCAATCAACGGAAAGAGTACACAGTATCCACGAAACATTGCTTTTAAAGCGGGCTGCACACATGCAGGCGGTCTGTTCGGCTCACCTTCGCAAGCCAAAACTGGGCAGACGAAGCGAACTCAACAGTAACCTTTACACGTTCAGTTTTGGATAGACCATTCAGTTCAGCTTAGGCCGGTTATCCATTTATACGACATGTCTGAAACATTTTTGATACGACATGTAGTCGACACGTCGTATAAGACAAAATATATCACACAAACAGGGAACCTCGTTCATTCATGTAAAACATGTCGCCTGATGAATATACACTTCTATTACATTAGTGGCGTTTGTACAAAACAGAAGAGTTCACACTGCACATCAAACAACGAATGTCGCTTCAAATTCGAACATGCAGTGTCGTATAAAACTTGTCGTCGACAAAAAATAACTTGTTTACGGCACGTCTGTCAAGTGTACGAATCTCAATTAATAAACACAGGTTTAAAAATGATAAAGACATGTCGTATAAATGGATGACCGGCCTTAGTGCAATTTTGTAAGGAGCTCCTCTCCACACGTGCAGGTAGTCTGTCCGGCTTACCTTCGTAGGCTAAAACTGTTCAGGCGAACTGAACTAAACGCAAACCTCTACACGTTCAGTTTTTGAATAACCATTCAGTTCAGTTTAGTGCAATTTCGGAAGGAGCTCCTTAAAGCATGCTCTACATTGTAGGCAGTCTGCCCGGCTTACCTTCGTGGACTAAAACTGTTCCGGCGAACTGAACTCAACGGAAACCTCTACACGTTCAGTTTTTGATAGACCATTCAGTTCAACGGAAATCTCTACACGTTTTTGAAAGACTATTTTTGAAGGAGCTTCTTAAATTATTAATTTTTTTTTACTTTTTCTTTAAATTTAAATTTCTTCTTAAATTCTTTAAATTTATCTACTAATTTCTCATATTTCATGCTCTATTTGTTTCTGCCACTATATTAGTCTTTCAATTTAATTTTCCACAAACATGGATTTTCTCGATATAATTGAATGAACTCTTTTACAAAAAGATCCCCTCTTTTTGCCATTTGAAAATGCTTTGGATAGTGAGTTAGGATTAATGGTTTATTATTTAGCTAAAGAACAAGGAACTGGCTTGAATGACCGTCTACACGTACAGTTCGCTCCGCCTCTCAGTCCAAATTTCAAACAATGCGAGAAATAATTCAGTTCAGTCCGACGGATTTTAATTGCTTGTACAGGCCGTCGGTTTGTGTTACACATACTCAGATTTTCCTGTATAGGTATGAACTGTAAAGGCCTGCAGGAGGGCCGGGCTTAACGTGGAGCTAGTTTAGCTGCGTGCGCGATGAATGCCTCGATTGTTGACAGTGGAGCAAAAATCCATGCGTAAGAACATTTCAACACAGTACTTAGCGATGTTTTGCATCGGCATACCCACTATACATGAAGCATGAATCCATCATTACACATTGGAATCGAAAAAACGATCAAAGCAGTGGATAGAGGCAGATAAAACTGCGTCAAGGAAGGCAAACATTCTTTTGCCTGCTGAAAAGGTGATTTCTACTGTTTTTTGTAATTCTAAGGAAGCAGCCTCGTCGACTACTTGGAAAAGGGGAAAACAATAATGGGAGTCTATTAAGCCACGTTCTTGAACTGTTTCGACCAAGTTCTGAAATAAAAACGGCCACGATTGGATACGAAAAGCGCTATTTCACCAAGACCTAGTGCCGGCTCACAATCGGCGACATTTCATGAATTAGGTTTCGAGTTAATTTCTTTATCCATTGCGTATCTTCGTGATGTTCTTCTTCCTGCTCTCAAATTGATCGATGCCGTCAATATGTATTTTTCAGCATTTCTAATTCAAAATTAGAAAGTCGTTGGACGAAGTGTGTGGTTTTGAATGGAGGCATGTTGAATAATAAAAACGATTTATCTTTAATTTGCTTCTTTACCACTCTGATCAAACGACCCTATATCTCGGTGGAAAGTATAACCGTTGAAGTTAAGAGGACATTTTAAATAAATATTTTTCCTTTTGTGGAAATGACGATAAAAATAAAAAATTTAACTTTAAGGCCCTATAACTTCTTAACGGTTATACTTTATACCGAGACATTATACTCTAACCTAAGGAAGCTATACCTATAGTTTCTTATTCTTTCTGATACCTGGATACCTCATATGACACCATTTCCATATACCTAGGAGGAAATATAAATTATTAGTCAATTTTTAGGACGATTTTTGGTTTTGCGAACGGTCGGCCGTTGCGAGTAAGCCCCGTTTAAAATCATTCGTAATTAGTAAAAATTTAAAAGTGGCTCAACTAAAATTAGATTTTGAACTATTTAATTATTAACTTTAGAACTTGAGCTCGGTTTAATAGTGAATTAAAAGAGTCCTTTTTGGTTTGTAATTAAGACTTTATTAAAGCGTATTACTTGGTTGAACATCTTTTTTTAGATATTTGTCAAGTTTTTAAAATTAGGGCAAATTTTATAATCTTCCTCTTCTTGATCACAAATTTTTACCAGTTTTATATTGAAAACGTTGAACAGTTTTCATTACATTTTGTTCTCTTTCTGCAAATAATGTTAATGGATTTTCCTAGTCCTAGAGAGCAATTATTTTTAAATGAAGAACCTTATATAAAGTATTTTCTCTTGTGCTCAGGAAAATCTTGGTCGTTTTTTTGTTAATTCTTTCAACGATAATTAATACATTTTCATCAAATTAAACTATTTCGCATCTACTCTTTATCCTAATATGTTTGCTTCTGATACTGATCGATTTTTGTATTATCAAAACAGAACGCAATTAAACCCAATTTTACACTAATTATTCAATCGCACGTAATTGATTGGAAATGTGCACGATAGATCTATATGCAGGGGTTAACCGTACAAGAAAATCGAATTTGTTTCTATCTCTATTTTCCAATTAAATGACTTCCATTTTCCGGATATATAAGTTCTTGATCGAAAGGGTTGTAATTATTACGAGGCGTTTTGAAATTGAAACCTAAAAGTGCTGTAAAAAAGCCCTCTTGCGATCAGAGTTCTTTAACTCTTTAACCAGTGGCGTACTTAACACGCGGTTAAAGTGAAATATGGTAGAGCCTAACCGTAATGACTCCGCGTCTTCTTAGTGCCGTCTCCCCAGACCCTTTTCTCCTTTTGCATCGAGCATTTAGTGCTACTTTCTCTGTGTGTTTTCTTTACAATTTCTTTCTAGTCTTTCAGAGGATTATTGGGATGCCTAATGCTGCCGAATGCTGCCGATTTAACAAACTAAATGAAATTCATAACGCGCGAGGCACAAAACGCAATGAAACGAATCGGGTAGGGAAATTTAACGTGAGGGGTGACTTCAACCTCAAGACATTTATGTTTGTCGGTCCCAGCCATTTGTATCGTATTATCGGTGGTAACTGGACAAATTCAAATGTAGTGTGAAGCCACAACAGCCGTTGGTTGTGGCTACTAACAGCCAGGAGCAACAAGCTTAGTGTGGCTGTGTCTTGAGTGACTAATCTCTTCTTGGGCCTTAGGCACATAAAAGACTGTTGAATTTTCACTAGTAAAAACCGTGCCTAGATTCATAAATAGTTTTCCCGTTTATACGAATTTCAAATATGATGAACGCGTTACATCGTCTGTAAACTAAAGTTATTCCAATGTTTCGTTTGTTAATTTAAGTAAACTAGGAGCAAACTGCAACAATTTATAAAGTGTGTACTTTATTAGATTAGTTGAAGTTTAACACTATTTAGCGTTTGCCTTTTGCAAAATACGTTAAAGCACTTTTGTAATCTTTTCCTGACGTCGTACCAACAGGAATAACTAATGGGCATTATAATAAGCTTAAAGTTTTAATAACATACATAAGTAAACACGAGTAAAATTATTTGGTTAAAACAAACCTCGCCGCTTGTATACCTGTTATATTTAACTGATTTATATAGCTTAATTCGCAACAGGTACATTTTCACGCTCGCTGACAGCTATCGGAATTCAAAGCTTCCCTTTGAAAGGACTAACGTGTTATGTTTAAGCTTCCAACTGAGAGAAGGTAATATTATGCATTCCGAGTCTGTCCACAATTTAGGGTGTTATTTAAATCGTCACTTCATTATAAAGCGCGCGTAAATAACAACTATAAAAGTGTTCGGATTAAAATTTTTTTATTCCCTTTGTTTCGTAACCGAACGTGTGCGGTATATAGAAAATCCTATCTGCTCTTTGTTGCAATAACCCACCCACTACCGATACCGACAACCTATGATAATAGGTATCTCATTTGGAAAATTTCTCGCCGACTTGTAAAATGTAAAATAATATAGGGCGCTTCATTTAAAATTTAAATTCCGCCCTCATTTTCGCGTGAAATCGGAAGTGGCTTGAGTTTCAATTTATACCAAGAGTACGCCTTTTTATGTTCATATATTTATTTTATAGTCATCTTTAAGTTTCTCGATTAAGTTATTTTATAAAATTACACAAATCGGCGACTCACCCTGTAACGCCGAGTGCAATTTTTTGAGAATAAAAATTTCAGTGCTCTCTTGTCGTTCCGTTTCATCGTATTTATAAGGCATTAATACAAAATTATTTACATCCAGCAAGTTGCTGCTGTTTCAGACTTATTAACGAAGGTTGTATTTCCTTTGAAATACTAAAATAATTAATGTTGAGTTGAAGTAAGAAAATTCGGCGTGGGAAACGTTTATAATTTATACTAAAATTGGTATTCACATTGCAAATTAATAAACTGATTTAGCGAAAATTTACGAAAGGTGGGTAATTGACGTTTTGTGTGAATTGAACTTTAATTAACCATTTGACGCATTTTAATAAAATAAACACGACAGTTTTCAATAAGTGTTAATTTTTTCTCTCTATTGAAACGCGACTTCTGTTTATTACCGAATATTGAAACGTTTGGATTTAAAATGTGGTTTAAAAGTCGAAATCTGGACTTACAAACTTTTTTCCCAGCACGTTATTTAGGTTCAGCTTTGGATTTGTACAGTTTTCCAGTTAAATAATGAATTGCTTGTAATTTTAACAACTTCAATGTTTGAATATTTTGTTGGTAAATTCTTTATATATAGAAAAGTTTAAGCTTAAACCGATTGATACAGAAAGAATGGATTAAATATACGAAGGGATATAATAAAAGAGGATTGCATTTTCTACTTGTACTTCAATAAATGCAATAGGATTCGATTATGTCGTGACAAAAATTTTTCCCATACAATAAGAAATACAGCGCACTTGGGTAGTTTAAATTAAAGTGCGAAATTTCACATTCATCGGTCGACTACTAGGGAGCTTTTCAAGTTAAAAAAATTCCTATTAACATCTAGTTGGCCTAGCACAAAAATAAAATCCGTTGCGACCTATGCGAAATGTCAGTGTGTAACTTGATTTTTAAAAACGTATAGAATTATCTTCAGGTGAGCGATTTCGGCTCTAGCGCGCGTTAAACTTAAAAAATTTTCAAAATCGGCCCAAAAAAATTTGTATCGCTTATAACTCGAAAAATACGCACTTTTTGAGAAAAGTGTGTCTATAAAAAAATAAGACAAATTAAATTTCCTACAAATTATGCCTCTTAAATATTTTACTTCAAACAAATAGTTGAGGCGGTAGAGCGTGTTGAAGTTTAAGGAATAACGGACATAGCGTGAAAAGCTCGAAAAGGGTGGGGTTTTGCTCCTTTTAGTCAGTTTTACGGTTATAACTTCGAAACTGCACACTTTTTGAGAATAGTGCATTTGTATAAAAGTAAATTAAACATAATTTTCTCTAATATGTGTTCAAAATGGTTTTTCCTCAGACGAACGGTTTAGTCGCTAGAGTGCGTTAAAGTTCGACAAAAGTTACAAAAACATTGTTTGTTTTGTTTATCGCTTATAAATCAAAAACTAGACACCTTTTGAGAAAATTGCGCTTATTTAATATTAACTAAGTGATATTATCTACAAATTGTATTGTTCCTGGCTTTTCTTCAGATGAACGGTTTAGGCACTAGAGCGCGTTAAAGTTTAACAAAAATTTTCAAATCGGTCAAATAACTGTTTCATCGCTTATAACTCAAAAACTACCCACTTTATGAGAAAAGTCCATATGTATAAAAGTAAACTAACTGTAATTTTCTACAATCTGTGTCCAAAATGGTTTTTTCTCAGACAAACGGTTTAGTTGCTAGAGTGCGTTAATGTTTGACAAAAATTACAAAAACACTGTTTGTTTTGTTTATCGCTTATAAATCAAAAACTAGACACCTTTTGAGAAAATTGCGCTTATTTAATATTAACTAAGTGATATTATCTACAAATTATATTGTTTGGGGCTTTTCTTCAGATGAACGGTTTAGGCACTAGAGCGCGTTTAAGTTTAACAAAAATTCTCAAATCGGTCAAATAACTGTTTCATCACTTATAACTCAAAAACTACCCACTTTATGAGAAAAGTCCATATGTATAAAAGTAAACTAACTGTAATTTTCTACAATCTGTGTCCAAAATGGTTTTTTCTCAGACAAACGGTTTAGTTGCTAGAGTGCGTTAATGTTTGACAAAAATTACAAAAACATTGTTTGTTTTGTTTATCGCTTATAAATCAAAAACTAGACACCTTTTGAGAAAATTGCGCTTATTTAATATTAACTAAGTGATATTATCTACAAATTATATTGTTTGGGGCTTTTCTTCAGATGAACGGTTTAGGCACTAGAGCGCGTTTAAGTTTAACAAAAATTCTCAAATCGGTCAAATAACTGTTTCATCACTTATAACTCAAAAACTACCCACTTTATGAGAAAAGTCCATATGTATAAAAGTAAACTAACTGTAATTTTCTACAATCTGTGTCCAAAATGGTTTTTTCTCAGACAAACGGTTTAGTTGCTAGAGTGCGTTAATGTTTGACAAAAATTACAAAAACACTGTTTGTTTTGTTTATCGCTTATAAATCAAAAACTAGACACCTTTTGAGAAAATTGCGCTTATTTAATATTAACTAAGTGATATTATCTACAAATTATATTGTTTGGGGCTTTTCTTCAGATGAACGGTTTAGGCACTAGAGCGCGTTTAAGTTTAACAAAAATTCTCAAATCGGTCAAATAACTGTTTCATCACTTATAACTCAAAAACTACCCACTTTATGAGAAAAGTCCATATGTATAAAAGTAAACTAACTGTAATTTTCTACAATCTGTGTCCAAAATGGTTTTTCCTCAGACAAACGGTTTAGTTGCTAGAGTGCGTTAAAGTTTGACAAAAATTACAGAAACATTGTTTTTTTTGTTTATCGCTTATAAATCAAAAACTAGACACCTTTTGAGAAAATTGCGCTTATTTAATATTAACCAAGTGATATTATCTACAAATTATATTGTTTGGGGCTTTTCTTCAGATGAACGGTTTAGGCACTAGAGCACGTTTAGGTTTAACAAAAATTCTCAAATCGGTCAAATAACTGTTTCATCACTTATAACTCAAAAACTACCCACTTTATGAGAAAAGTCCATATGTATAAAAGTAAACTAACTGTAATTTTCTACAATCTGTGTCCAAAATGGTTTTTTCTCAGACAAACGGTTTAGTTGCTAGAGTGCGTTAATGTTTGACAAAAATTACAGAAACATTGTTTTTTTTGTTTATCGCTTATAAATCAAAAACTAGACACCTTTTGAGAAAATTGCGCTTATTTAATATTAACCAAGTGATATTATCTACAAATTATATTGTTTGGGGCTTTTCTTCAGATGAACGGTTTAGGCACTAGAGCGCGTTTAAGTTTAACAAAAATTCTCAAATCGGTCAAATAACTGTTTCATCACTTATAACTCAAAAACTACCCACTTTATGAGAAAAGTCCATATGTATAAAAGTAAACTAACTGTAATTTTCTACAATCTGTGTCCAAAATGGTTTTTCCTCAGACAAACGGTTTAGTTGCTAGAGTGCGTTAAAGTTTGACAAAAATTACAGAAACATTGTTTTTTTTGTTTATCGCTTATAAATCAAAAACTAGACACCTTTTGAGAAAATTGCGCTTATTTAATATTAACCAAGTGATATTATCTACAAATTATATTGTTTGGGGCTTTTCTTCAGATGAACGGTTTAGGCACTAGAGCACGTTTAGGTTTAACAAAAATTCTCAAATCGGTCAAATAACTGTTTCATCACTTATAACTCAAAAACTACCCACTTTATGAGAAAAGTCCATATGTATAAAAGTAAACTAACTGTAATTTTCTACAATCTGTGTTTAAAATGGTTTTTCCTCAGACAAACGGTTTAGTCGCTAGAGTGCATTAAAGTTTGACAAAAATAAAAACAAACTGTTTTTTTGTTTATTGTGTATAACTCAAAAACTACGCACTTTTAGTAAATAGCGTTTCTATACAAAAATAAAGTACGTTAAATTTTCTACAAATTATGTGTCTCAGATTTTTTTGTTCAATGAACAGTTTACGTGCTAGAGCGCGTTGAAGTAGGTACGTAAGGGTGGTTTTAGAAGGTAAAACTAAACCATAATAGGGTATAGGAAAAATTGTTATACTAAAAAATTACATCTTTTGTTTAGATTGTCTGGCTGTTAAAAGTGACAGCAATAACTAGGGGGTGGAGGCGGTTCGAGAAGGGTGGGTTTTTACCCCTTTCTCGGTGTTTTGCTTATAACTTCAAAACTTCATACTTTTTGAGAAAAGTGCATCTATGTAAAAGTTCTATGTAAAAGGTTCATTCCTTTTTTGCTGCCTCTCAGACTATTAAGGAGGATTCAATAATGTGGTTCTTTTTATCCAAAAATATGTATAATTATACAATGTAAAGTTTTCCCCAAGTAGACTAAGCCATATTGTAGTAATCGTAGTGCTAACCACAGTACCTTCCTTGTATGCCTGGCTCACACTAACCATCCGTGCTGTAACTAATCTTCAAACTGTTTCCAAATTTTATAAAATGGGGCTACTAACCTAAGTAGGCAATTTAAAATTGTATTGAGTACCTACAAGAGTTTTTTAGAAAGAGGCCTCAGACCTTTTGAAATATTGACGTTTAAAAGGAAACCTAATACTTTTCTTACTTTTTACGGGAAAGTTATATTTTCTCCTAATATTCAATATTATATAGGAACGAGTAATGTTTCATATTTGCAAAGTTAATCTTTACTTCTACAAAGAAACTTGAGCCGCGTATATACTTGAAGATATTAGGAATTTCATAGTTAATGAGTTCTTAATAACGTTTTTTTATGAAACTAATTTGTTTGCTTTGAGCAGCAGCATACTATACCTATATTTTATCAATAAGGGTCTCACGTCAAGAGGTACCTACCTATATAAAATACCTTTCAAACTTTTCTCGACAATTTCGCAAAAACAAATTTGAACTTAATGAAAATTCCACTAACTAATTTATGTTAATAAGGAGTAAATAGTCGAGTAAAGTTTAGCTTTATGTACATAAAATAACGAAATTTCAAAATCATCCCTAAAATATTAGGTAGTATTAAATAAGTTTTATGATTTATTAAAAATGTTTTATAAGTAAATTGAGTAGTAAATATTTTATTTATGACCTCTAAACGAAAAAGCGAATCAAAAGTCAAAATGTGTAACGTCAATTTAAAAAAAGAAAATATGTAGTAGTTGGTTGGATTTGGCTTGTGTCCAAAACCTAACTAAATCAACTCGTCAAACCGGGAAATTGAATAGTTTGATTTGAGGATTTAGTTTTCTATAAATAGAAAGAATAAACACATTACTAAGTTCCATTTGGAAATTATTAAGAAGTTATTTGGAGAATAGTTATAGTACCTGATTGCCCAGCATTAAAAAGTGGGTAGCACTCGTACCATAAATATAGTCCTGGAGGCGCGAGAACTTTTATTAAACGATAAAGTAAAAAATTTTGAACGATGCTTCCGGAAAGAACAATGCAAGTGAAAAATAAAACCAACCGTTTGCTACTCCAAAGCGGCAGCATTTATTTGAGGGTGGCTCGAGAATGGTTTTGCTCGTTTTCGGTTATTTGGTTATAACTTGAAACCTATGCACTTTATGAGAAAACTGCTTCCATATGAAAATAAACTACATCAAATTTTCTACAAATTACATTGCTTAGCTATGTTTCCTAAAGCAAGCGGTTAAGCCGCTGTAGAGCGATAAAGTTTGTAAACATTCCAAAATCAGCCAAAAATTTACAGTATAAAAATCTGAGGTACGTGCTGTTAGATAATTAAGAAAGCATGAAGATACTCAACTTAAGTTCAAATCAAAATGCCTGGAAAAGTACTCGTCAACGAAAAATCGCAAAGGAACTTTTGATGCAGTTCTTTTTGTAGATCGAAGTGCTACTGTATCCACGAAATTCAAAACATCCTGTATACTAAAGTATAAAATTTTTAACGTTGACGATGCAAGCTGAAAAACAGCAAAGGAGTAATGAGACGGAACGTCTGACAGTCCTAAGTGGCAGCTATAGCTTGGGGACGGCTGAGAAAGATGGGTTTTTGTACTTTTTTCAGTTTTTTGCTTCTAACTTCAAAACTATACACTTTATGAAAAACGTGATTTTATATAAAAGAAAACTACATCAAATTTCCCACAAATCATATTTAAAAGATTTTTTTCTCCTACAATCGGTTTCGGCGCTAGAGTGCGTTGAAGTTCGACAAGAATTTCAAAATCTGTCAAAAAACAGTTTTTTTTGTTTGTCGCGTATAACTCGAAAACTACGCATTCTATAAGAAAAATTCTTGTATACAAATATAAACTAAGTACATTAAATTACCTACAAATTATTTTTAAAAGATTTTTTTGTCGGACAATCGGTTTTGGCGCTAGAGTGCGTCGAAGTTCGACAAGAATTTCAAAATCTGTCAAAAAACTGTTTTTTTTTTGTTTTTCGCCTATAACTCAAAAACTCCGCATTTTATAAGAAAAATACTTCTATACGAATATAAACTACATTAAATTACCTACAAATTATAGTTGAAAGATTTCTTTCTTGAACAATCGGTTTAGACGCTAGAGTGTGTTGAAGTTAGACAATAATTCCAAGATCTGTCAAAAAACTGTTTTTTTTGTTTGTCGCCTATAACTCAACAACTACGTATTTTAGAAGAAAAATGCTTTTATAAAAATATAAACTACATTAAATTGCCTACAAATTGTATTTGAAAGATTATTTCCTCGGACAAAAGGTTTAGGCGCTAGAGCGCGTTTAAGTTCAACAAGAATTTAAAAATCAGTTAAAAATCTGTTTTTTTTGTTTGTCGCTTATAACTCGAAAACTACACACTTTTGAGAATAAAGCTGTGATATAAAAATAAATTACATTAAGTTTTCTACAAATTATATATTCTAGGTTTTTTTTTAAGGCAAACGGTTTATGCTCGAGAGCGCGTTAAAATTTGACAAAAATTCCAAAATCAGTCAAAAAACTGACTATTTTGTTTCTTGCTAATAACTCGAAAACTATGCACTTTTTGGGAAGAAAGCGTTGATGTAAAAATAAAACACATTAAGTTCCATACAAATTACGTCTATTAGGCGTTTTCTTCAGACCAACGGTTTTTGCTCTAGAGCGCGTTAAAGTTTGACAAAAATTGAAAATATGCCAATTAAACCGTTTTTTTGTTTATCAGTTATGACTCAAAAATTACTTACTTTTAGCAAAAAGCGATAAAAATAAAGCGCATTCAGTTTTCTAGAAGTTATGTTTCTTAAATTTTTTTCGTGAAGTGAACAGTTTAGGTGTTAGAGCGCGTTACGTATAGCGCATCGAGAAGAGTGGTTTTTAAGGGCCTAACTAAACCATAAGGAACGCCTTTGAAGTCCAAAGATGCGAACTGGCAATTATTGAGCAATTAGGTAACTAACACTCCTTACTTTATCGTATAAGGATTTCACTTCTCCTTGGAAGCTATAGTAGGTACGCTTAGTCGTTTAGGGCAAACGATAAATCACAGTGAACCGCGCTCTGATTTTTTAAAAATTAATTAAATGTAACCGTAGTTTTTGTGTTTTAAAAGCGTTTTTGCTACTCACTACGGCAAGTCTCCTCTAAAAAAAAACTAAAAAAATATTTTTGCTCGTTACTCGAGCGTTGAATTTGAAATGAAAAACGAGTTAATTAAAGTAATATGTAATTTTTAAATAATTAAAGAAGATAAAAGTTGGCCTTTTCGCTAAATGAATTGCGTATTTAAAAACATTTTTAAAGAAGAATAAGTATAAGAAGAAGTTGAGGAAATGTGTTAGCTTTTCTTAATTTACGAGTTGGAACAGGTTGTGTAGTGAAATGAATTATTACTTAATAATTTTGTATTTTTTTATGCTTTAAGGCAATGTGAGAAAAACAGAACTTTTAAATTAGTAAATTATTAAGATAAATGTGGCCATATTAAAGCTTTATCTTGAAAGCTTTTATATTTATATAACAAGGGGTCAATAGGAAGAAGACTACCGTGAAACGATGATAGCTTACTCTTTAACCTCATCCTTGATTTGACTCTTCTTAATAATTTTTGAGTAAACAAAATGGGGTGTCAGATGAAGTTAAACCAACTTGATCGATTTAAAGCAGTTGCAACTCGATTACTCAGGAGTATATTAAACTTTAATTTAATTTAAGGCGTACACGGAATGTTTGGAGTTTGGATCGTGTTATTTTGGTCTTATGGGTACTTAGGTTTACTCTTTAAAAATAAGAACCACCCTGTGAAGAATTAGATAAGTGTTGGTCTGTCAACGTGATGGTAATAGTAATAAAATTACCATCGTATATACAGTTGGCTGTTATTATTTAAGAATCGCCTAGCGTGATGTACTTGTCTGGTTCGAAAAGCTCGCAAAAGCATAAAGGAAGAGTAACGTTTGACACAAATTTCAACTTTTGTAAGTTTTCACAAAAGACTTATGATTGTGTAAAAGGCAAGTTACGTAATACTTCCTTCAACATTTTCTAAAAAGTCTACGACACCTTTTTTTATTTTTTCAAAAAATTTTTGTAGCGTCCTGACGTGAATCGCTAGAGAGCCGACTTTGCTTTTTCGTTTTCTGTAAAGTTACATTTTTTTGCATATTTGCAACTATTCAGTATTCAGACTATCATAGTACATTATAGAATACAAAGCAACACACATTCTTCAAATTCAAAATATCTCAACAATTCTCTTTCAGCGCAGGATTTTATACAAATTTTTATCTCGTTGCACGGTTCTCCATTTTTATGTGCATGCGAAAATTTAAATTTTGGTGTAATTCTAAAATTATTAACGCTTTAAAATGAGCGACTATACGTTTTGTGCAAAATGGCAAAATGCAACCGAAACTAATTAATTAAAACTACCACAAATAAATAAAAAAAGAGGCGCACAAAAATTAAATTTGCGGCATTAAAAAGTTTGAGTTTATTTTGTCGTTTTAAATTACACGTTCGAGCTAATAAAAATACATAAATTAGTGATTTTAAGTGTCACGATCTTTCCTCCTCTTGTTGTATACGCATAATAAACCGAAGTAGTGAATTACTGATTTCGAGTCGAACTGCTTTTCGGCGGACTAAGGGCCTACCCTGAATCCTAATTTGTTTATTATGATAAAATTCGGGGTCTCTTCAAAGTAAACTGTCACAAAAGACACCTTTGTAATATTGAGTAACATCTCGAGGGAATGTTTAAGTAGATTGGAATCTTTTTGATCTTTGTAAACTTCTTAATACATTTTAAAATTTTTCTCTTTTCGCCTTACGCAAATTTTAGTCATTATTAAAATATATCCGCTTTAATCAAGTTAACAAAAATAATACGAGGTAAATTATAAACAATTTGTGCAATATTGAATTTTTGTGACGTCGTAAGTTATAAGCAAATAACATATAGACGATGTTGAATAAAATTGGAATTTTTCTCATAACTTCAAATCAATTTATGTTAATACGATTATACATCACTTGATGCTTCTTTTTCAATAAGCTCACAATTTTTATTTTTCGTATAGAAAATAAATTTTTTTATGAGTTTCCGAATCGTCTCGAACGTGAATTATGCAGAATCAAATAAAATTTGCGCTTTTTTCTGTGCGTTTGCACTTAATCGTTTGGGTTTGGGACGTAAAAAATAGCAAAGCTGCTTAGACTTCTCTCCCTAGCCCTTTAATTACTATTGCGACATCATTAGCCAGAATACAAGGCATTTGCGAAATTTTGACCACAAGTTTTCGTTTATTAGCAACCCTCCATAGTGTGGTTTGAAGTCCTCTACGTTTGTTTTTCACTTATACCCCGCCACTTATCAGACCATTTTCCGACGAATTATGGCCAAATATTTTTAGTTTATTTTTCAGGAAAATTCGTAAGGCTCCTAAGCAACTTATCGAAAGTTCTCTAAAGTCCCAAATGTTAGTTTCGATTTTTCATGGCTACAGAAGACCTTGCGAATTTATACCCCTGAACTATAGGCTACGTATACACACAAACATACTTTTGGGTAAAATTCGACTAATTTTTAACCGAGAACCTACTTTATTGAAGAGGAAGAGAAAAACTATGGGGTTGCCATCATCATTAGTTTATTATTCACTTGCGTAATTGCATTTCATTTGAAAGTTAATCGAACTTTGTTGCCATCAAAATGCAATATCAGAGTCAATTTGACTAATTTTATTTATTCAACGGCACTAATCAACAATTAACCAATTTTCATTCTGCTGATAGGAATTATTTTGTTAAACTCTGGTTCGCTTCAATTTATAAATGTTGTTGAATAGTTGGATTATTAGTTTCCCCATTTTCTAATAATCAGAAATTTGTACCCTATCTATAGGGCATACCGAATGCCGGCAGTTCTAATATGAAATTTAAAAACTGTTGGACTTTGAGTCTTTTATATCCGGTAGTAAGAGGCAGTTCAGCAGCTCAGTTTCCGTTCTGTTGCAGTTCAAAAATTTTTTGCAAGAAATTCTGATATCGAAATATAAGGCTTGGCTTACAATAATTACCTCCTTCCCTCTCCTCCTAAAAATGACATTAATTTGACGTAATATCCAATGTAGCAATTACATGTTGGTTTTGTATGTCTCGAAATTAATTTTCCGCACTGTATAGACGTTCTAATTTTATTTTTCAAAAATTAACATTAATTCTAAAGGGGTGAATAATTAGCCAATTTCGAGTTAGAAAAAGTAGGCTCTGTATTGAATCTAAATTTTATCCCTTACTTTCTTACCACCCTCCTCAACATAAAGAGAAAATAAAGTACGCTTAAGTACATTGTACGTCGAATAGGTAATTCAAAATTTTACCAAATATCGTTTTGAATGGTGCGTTTACTTAGTTGCTAACCCCTAAAATTTATTCGTGCCTATTTATTTAATAAGATGTTATCTTTTCAGTTGTAAGTCGTCGTCTTAGTGAAGCTTTCGTCCATAATGGTCAAAGGTGCACTTAGGATGTCCACATCATCTCCTAAAGCTGCTGAAAATAATGGGGTAAGTTTTTATCTCTACTTCATTGCTTTAGTAATTTTAGAAGCTTTGATCAAATTTGACCTCTTTTTGTTCTTTTACCCGTATTAAAAAACATTTTCAGTCGAGCACAAATATTATATTTTATATAAAAGTAAAACAAAAAGTAATTAACTGCAAATTTTACGAACGAAAAATTAAAAACTCGATAGAAGTTACAAAAAATAAGTTGAAATTTCGACCACATTTTATTACAAAAATAAGTTCGTTTAATAATAAAATTAAGTCTTATAAACGAAGACACTGAATATTATTATAATCCTTTTCCTTGAGTAAATATTTATGCAAAACTTGAGCCAACTTAAAGTAACTCGATTCAAACTTTGTTGAGGTGCTCAGTGTTTAGAAAACGAAAAGTTCTATATAAACTTATACGTTTATAAAGCGGTATTAATTTTCTCACAGTTAGCTGAAGATTACATAAGTTGGAAAACTTACGTAATCATAAATTCCTGCGTTCAATTTTAAACCGAAGATTTAACTTTTTTCTGAGCGAGATGGTTTTGAAAAGAATCCTCTCACTACCTACCACAAAAAGCAAATCTTGAATTGCGACTGGTTTTAATTTGAATTATTAAAAAGGATTGTTAAATTCGCTTATGCTGTATGTTTCTCTAGTAGTAATCAAAGTGGTCTACCAAAAAACCGTAAAAGTGCGTAGTTTCGAGTCATAAGTAATAAAACAGCTTTTTGGAAGATTTCGTAATTTTTGACAAATTTTAAGGCGCTCTAGCGCGTTAATCATTTACCCGAGGAAAAAATCTGAGAAAGATAATTTGTGATAAATTTGATGTAGTTTAGTTTTGTATAGGAACACTTTTTTCAGAAGTGCTTAGTTTTTGAGTTATAAGCGATAATATTAAAAAGATATTTTTGGATAGTTTTGGAATTTTTGTCAAAGTTTAACGCGCCCTAGTGTCGAAGCTGTTTATCTGAAATAAAAACTTTAAAAACCTAATTGGTAGAAAATTTTATATAGTTTAGTTTTGTATACAAACACTTTTTTACTAAAGTGCGTGGTTTGTGAATTATAACCGATGCACTGAAAAAAAGATTTTTAAACTATTTTAGAATTTTTGCCAGTTTAACGCGCTCTAGCTCATTAATCGTTTATCTAAGGAAAAAACCTGAAAGGTATAGTTTGTAGAAAATTTGATGTAGTTTATGTTTGTATAAGAACACTTTTTTTTAAAGGGCGTGGTTGTAGAGTTATAAGCCATTAACTGAAAAGAAATAGTTCAGACGATTGTGGAATTTTGATCAAAGTTTAACGCCGTCTAGCGTCTAAACTGTGTATTTGAGAAAAAATCTAACAAATGTAATTAGCAGTAAATTTGATATAATTTAATTTTGCGTAGGACCACTTTTCTCTTCAAGTGCGTGATTTTTGAGTTACAAGCGATAAACTGAAGAAAGTTTTTTGGTTGATTTTGTAATTTTTGTCAAAGTTTAACGCGCTCCTGTGACGAAACTGTTTATCTGAGAAAAAAACTTTACAAACTTTGTAGAAAATTTGAAATAGTTTATTTTTGTGTAGCTACACTGTTCTCCTAAAGGGCGTAGTTTTTGAGTTATAAGCGATAAACTGAAAATTAGTTTTTTGGCAGATGGTGGAATTTTTGTAAAACTGAACGCGCTTTAGCGTGTAAACGGTTTATCTGAAGATAGAACCTTAAGACACAATGCGTAGAAAATTTCATGTAGTTTAGTTTTGTATAGAAATACTTTTCTATTAAAGTGCGTGGGTTTTGAGTTAGAAGCGATAAACTGAAAATTACTTTTTTGGCAGATGGTGGAGTTTGTGTAAAACTTTAACGCACTCTAGAGTGTAAACCGTTTATTTACGGAGAAAACCCGAAAGGCATAGTTTGTAGAAAATTTAATTTAGTTTATTTTTGAATAGGAACACTTTTCTCTCAAAGTGCGTGGATGTAGAGTTATAAGCCATTAACTGAAAAAAGTATTTCAGCCGATTCTAGAATTTTTATAAAAGTTTAACGCCCTCTAGCGTCTAAACCGTTTATCTGAGGAAAAAACCTAACGGAAGATAATTTGTAGAAAATTTAATGTAGTTTATTTATGTATAGAAGACCTTTTCTCTTAAAGTGCGTGGTTTTTGAGTTATAAGCAATAAACTGAAAAAAATTTTTTGGGCCAATTTTGTAATTTTTTCAAAGTTAACTCGCTATAGCATCTAAGCTGTTTGTCTTAAGGAAAAAGTTTATCAGGCATAGTTTGTAGAAAATTTGATGAGCTTTATTTTATGTAGAAACACTTTTCTCTTAATAAAGTGTAGTTTTTGAGTTATAAACGATAAATTGAAAAAAAGGTTTTTGGCTGATTTTACCTTAGCTCTCTAGCGTGATTGCTTCACAAAATTATTTATTTTTTTGAATCGAAATAAGTATTGTATCTAGTGATTTTATCTCTCATTTACACCGTGCAAGTTCGAGGATATACATAAATGTACTTATGTGAAAAATATTACAGCATCATTATGCTGTTTTCACTTTTCAATGCCTACATTATGCCCCAAACAGTATAGTGCTATAATATAATAGATTATTAAAAAACTCAACGCATTTTTTATTAAATTTATTACACCCTGTATTAAAAAACGAATATACTTATTGTTATCGATTTTGATTAAATTTGTTTGTAAATAATTGAATGTAACGTATTAAATTTGATTTGCTTTGAAATATTTATAGTTTCTCGAGTCGATTTTATGGAATAGAAGAAAACGTCGTGAAATTTTCGAGTGTATACAATAAAATTGATAGAATTGGTATAAAAAAAACATGAAATCAAAAACATTTCTTAAGTGATTGAGTTGTCTTGTAGATTGCAAATTTAAGAATTTTTCTCGACATCAATTTTTGTTGTGTCAAAATAAAAAAGAGAGAATCTATCAAATTTTGTAGTCACGTCAGTAACATAAAAAACCGTGGGTTTTCAATTTGAATAAAATAAAATAATCATTATTGATTTTAACTTTACATTTGAATTGCTAAGATTATTTTCTTTTCATTCTCATTCGTGCTCATTTAAAATCTTAAAATATATTCAAAATTTAAATTTTTATAGCTCCAACCAAACCTAAAGTAGCTAAATTACATATTTCATATTTTTTCTCCATGTTGGAGGTTACAAAAAAAGAATATTTGAAATTGCTAATTTTATAGTTGTTTTAAAGTTCTAAGCTTGTCTTCGTGAAAACTTTTTATCGAAATTTGGCACTCATGTTAATTACATCGGCTTTGTGTATTTCTAAGCTTATCTTTGCTTGTACTCCAAGCGAACTAACGGGAGTTGTATAGTATTTGTGCATGCCTGTGAAATGTTAAGGCAAATTTATTACTTTAAGTAAATCCAACAAAATTCCCCATGTACTAGAAGTGGAGGAATTAAAAGCTTTCTGTTGATTTTTTTCTTTTCATTCCTTCTTTTTTCATCGGTTTCCAAATGTTTCGAGCTTTTTAATATTTTGTAGCTCACAATAGGCACAGCCACCAGCTTTTCGTTCGAGACGATTTGCATTATAATCAATGTTTATAATACCGCAGGACGCCGACGGTCTTTGCTAAAGGATTTAGGTAGATGAATCCTAATTGAAATCAAAGGATTTAAAGGCTCCATGTAGAATACAATTAAACTGTCATTTTGAGCGCGTGTCTGCTTATATAGCGATAATGCGGAATCAATTAATTATAGCGCATCTATAACTTTCTATATAATATTAATTAAACTTTATAACAATAAACCGTTTAAGCGAGAAATTCATTACTACGATTTAAACATTTGCTCTTTAGATAGCTTACGCCAAAGTGATTATTACAAAATTGAAAACGTGAGTAATTGAATAAAACCATTATGTTTGGATAACAAAATGGCTAATATTAAAATTTTGTTTTGTTAACAAATTTATAATAATGAATTTAATCTTATCCTCTTAAGCGAGTACGCAGGGACGGTGTTGTGCGTGCACGAACACGGGAGACCAAATTCTATGCGTTGTCGCACGTTTCCTATTTCGACTTTTATTTTATCCACGAATACGTTATTAAAAAGTCGTTGCATATATTTCAACCAATATGTGGACACAACGTGGTAAAGAAATGGCTTCTGAGCATGCCATTGTTTGGTACTAGTTTAGATATCGGTTTTACGCGTACGATAAGTTCTGTTATGGCCAGATCGGTCGTTTTTAATTTAAAAACGCCGTAGAGAGTACAGACTAATTACAATTTTAGGGTATATTTGAGAGTACTACCATACTTCTTTTTTCAAAAGATTTTTGCGTTCTTATTAGGTAGGTACAGGAAATATTACAAAATAATTTTTAGTTTTTCAAAGTTACAATTTTCACACTCAACTAGTGAAAGTACTGCAATGAGAGCAGTATTTAACAAAAACTGATTTCTGTTAATGGATTTGATAAGGGCACAGTTTAGAGTAGCAAACTGGAGTTTCAAAAAAAAGTGTGCCCCCAGAATGGGCGTGAAGAAGCATCCAAAATAATTGTTTTTGTATAAGTTTCAAATTTTCACACTTTTCAAAACCGAAAGTGCTATTATATCGTTAGGACACTATTTTATATAAATTAAGCTGCGACCCTGTGTGCATTGATAATGGCACATTGAAAACTATTTTTTTTTAATTTACCAAACATTTTTGCGCTCTAACTGGGCGTAAGAAATTTTTCAAAATTAATTGGAATTTTAAAAAAATCTTATTTTTACACTTTTCAACACTGAAAGTGCTGCAGTTGGGGCACTATTTAATATAAACTAAGTTTAGTTACAGGGCTCGATAATGGCACATTGGAAAATATTTTCCTTAAATTTACAAAACAATTTTGCGCTCTAATTGGAAGTAAGATATTTTTAAAAATTAATTGAAATTATAAAAAAAATCTTTTTTTTACACCTTTCAATACCGAAAGTGCTGTAGTTGGGGCACTATTTAATATAAACTAAGTTTAGTTACAGGGCTCGATAATGGCACATTGGAAAATATTTTCCTCAAATTTACAAAAGAATTTTGCGCTCTAATAGGACGTAAGAAATTTTTAAAAATTATTTGAAATTAAAAAAAATCTTTTTTTTACACTTTTCAATACTGAAAGTGCTGTAGCTAGGGCCCTATTTTATATAAACTAAGTTTAGTTACAGGGCTCGATAATGGCACATTGGGAAATATTTTCCTCAAATTTACAAAAGAATTTTGCGCTCTAATTGGACGTAAGAAATTTTTCAAAATTAATTGGAATTAAAAAAAATCTTTTTTTTACACTTTTCAATACTGAAAGTGCTGTAGCTAGGGCCCTATTTTATATAAACTAAGTTTAGTTACAGGGCTCGATAATGGCACATTGGGAACTATTTTCCTTAAATTTACAAAACAATTTTGCGCTCTAATTGGGCGTAAGGAATTTTTCAAAATTAATTGGAATTAAAAAAAAATCTTTTTTTAAAACGTTCAATACTGAAAGTGCTGTTAGTCGGGGCACTATTTAATATAAACTAAGTTTAGTTACAGGGTTTGATAATAGCACATTGTAAACTAGTCTCCTTAAATTTGCAAAACATTTTTGTGCTTTAATTGGGCGTAAGCAATTTTTAAAAATAAGTGTATAGTATAATGTTTGGTGTTCAAAAATTGGAAAATTCACTACTTTCCGCTGTAGTTAGGGCAGAATTGACCCGCAGAAATCGAGATAATTTTACCAGTAATAATTTTGACCTCAAATTAAAAATTTGAAATCAAGTTTGTAATATTGACGTATTCGAGGTTTCGTTTTATCGTACCATTTGCTTTAACTTCGATAAGAATAAGGTATTGCAGGTGCGTCGCCATATTATGAGATAAAATTTAAATTTGCTATACAAAATATCACCTAATTGACTCGAATTTTTAATATTTCAGTCTATCATTGAACTCGGTTTGGTTATGTGCTCGTTCTCGCGTTTGGAATTACGTTTTGCCGTTTGGGTCTTGGGACATTTTGGTAGAAGTTTTAAGTTCAATTTTCACTGATTCAACAAGGTTAGATTTTTTAAATTTATATTACAAAATTTTAAGGGTTACCTACTTCTTTTTTGACTACCTACGTCAGTAACCATTATTAAAGCATTACCGTCATCTTTATTTTTAAGAATCTCGAGATTTAAAATTTGTCAAATGCTGTAAACTACAGTGGCGTACCTATTTTTACCTAAAAAAGCTAATATTGGACAATTGTCTAATATTACTACAGCGACCATCGACAGCTTGCTTACCATAACACCCTGTATTTAATTTTAGAGTTTACCCCATCTTTTTTTTAAATTAATATGTAATAATAACGAATTTCAATATTAGACAAAGATGATGCGCTTGTGACATCTTTGTGACAAATTTTTAACTTCTTGTGTAATTCAAATTTATAATTGCAAGTTAATGCGTCACTTTATGCTCTAAAGTTCTATTATTTGTTACAATATTGGTTTAAAAATCACTTCCTGTTAAACCAGAAGTTATCGAATCTAAAGAAGTTTTTAAAAATGATTTTTAAATTATCGTGAGATTAGCTGTTCAGTGATATCAAACGTGTTAAATTTTAACTTCCAGTTTAACCGGAAATGGGGCTAGCTTTTCTATTTTAAACACAACACTCCGTATAATTTTAGATTTTTGGAATCAGGGAGAGCTTTTGAGCATTTCTGATTTATTTTTAAATATTTTAAGAACTTGTAGAATTAGCTTCATCAGATACGAACAATCCTGTCTGGCCACATTAGCCGCTTTTTTTTACATTCGTTTGATATTTCTTATAGTATAAAAATTAATAGTTCTACCAGAGTTAAGGGTTCTCCTTAAAAAATGCGCTGGTATAATAATAATGAAATTTGCGTTCGGAAAGTTTTGATAAGATTTTTCTTTGTACTTTTTAAGAGCGTTATAAAACAATTCTGTAAAAGCTAAAAAAAGCTACTAAAATGTTAGATACGGCCCTGCCGTGGCGTTTTATGCGTAACTGAAAGTGACGAAAAAGTCGACGCTCGGGAAAAACATATTTTTTTAATTAACGCTACGTGTTTTATCACAAATTTAACAAATAAGATGTAACTTTTGATACAAAAGTTGTAAGCGTGCGAAATACAGATGGTGAGAAGCGCCAGCACTAATGAACCGCATTGTTCATTCGAGATAATTTAGAGAAAATCCCTTGTAATAGGTTTCGGTATAATAAGTAAAGCACCCCTTGTATGGGGTCCTTCTATATGCGACTATATACATATATAACTCCTAAGTTTCAAGCTGCTTTTCTTCATTTTATAACCTCAAAGACCTTTCTACTTCCTAATCCTTTTGAGTTTTAGGACCCACTATAATCGCTATCCCGGTTAAAATCTTATACTCTCTATTATCCCGGAACCGAGCCTAAGTAAACACGAAACGAGAGTAGGTTTTAATAAAACTTTTACACTACTAACATAGCATGCATGAATAACTTTTAAACCAGAAATAATACGAGGGAGTACAGTTTGGCGTGCCAGCAAATCATTTTATAAGATAATAAAATTTTACATTGTTACAACGTTTATAAGCTTAATACCTTTCTTGTTTAATTAATTTAATGTTTACGGAAGGCGCTTTTTTGTGATTATTTTTATTAAAGTGCAACATTACACCCTCGCGACGCTAACTTTTAAAAACTGATCAAATTTCGTGGCTCGCGCATTTGCATATTCTTTTATGCATTTTTATCAAAACATTTTCACCCGTTCGCCTTTTAGTTACAATTAAAAAAAGTTATCGAACCAAAATGTAAGACTGACGTGGGTATCGAAGAAAAAATTCTTTTGGTACGGCGGAAGAGAGCGGTATAATTTTGAGAGAAGTTTAAACTTGCGCCCCAATTGGCAAATTAACATCATTGACAATCGTAAAAGTTTTCAAAGGGGTTATGCTCGTCCCTTAATAACCCTTAAATAATGGTATTCTTAAATCTAATGTTACTGTTATGGGGGAAGGCGGCTTGTTCTTCCTTCACAGTTAAAGTTAACATTTTGGAGCATAAATTAAAAAGAAATAAGAGCAGTTTGCTAAATCCCAGTTTGGCAACTTCTTAATGAATTTTTCAAAAACTAATTTTTTACGGAGATCGAAAATATTTTATGGTACCGACTGCGCCGATTATGCATTTTTTTAATCGAAAAGGTTTACGTTTACGTCATTAGTATAAGAGGTTTCTGGACTAACGGGTCGTGGGCGAGAGAGCTGACGTTTCGTCTACTACCATCGTAGACACCTTTAGAGGATCATTCCTGTGCAGTCAAATCTTCTAAGCCTTCACGATCCGGTTTTCTTTTCACGGTTTTGTGTGTTTCGAACAAATTATTTCTTTGGCACGCAATAATTTTCTATCGTTCGTCTGTAATTTATTGGAAAGTGGAGATAATTTGAGAAAATTAATGGCAACGTTGATACGTTATAAATTAATCGATTGAAGTGAAACACAATTACAACTAATAATTTATATAATAGCATAGACATTGTAATTAAAATCGCATGTTTTAGGTACCAAAATTTGTCTATTTATAAAATTTATGAGCAGTTCTTGTGATTTTATAGTTATCGTTATCATTAATTAGTTAGCATTCGCCATATTTAATTCTGACGCCATCGAACAGTCAAATATGCTAAAGGTTAGGGGTGATTTGTGGCAGATATGCATTAATAGCATCAAAAAATACATTTATGAGATTTTTTAATATTTATTTATTTATTTATTTTTTAACTTGTGGCTAACAGGCTAAAGCCTAATTAGAAGCTGCAATAATACAAAAAACAAGAATAAATGGTCTTTTAACAAAGAACAGAGCCAGATATTTTCGATACTTCGATGGAATCCCCTTTCTGTTCATCTGATATTAATTTTCTGGTGGTTGATATTTCTAATCTATAGTAGATTTGAATAAGTGAACCTTTTTAAATTATTTCAACCACCACCTACTCAAAAAGCCGGGCTTTACACGCCTTCTAGACCGTAACCCTCTATAACTTCGTTTTAAAATATTATTTTCTTTTGAAATTTGATGGACTTTGTTGTCTGCGGCGATATTTTTATATTTTTATTTGTTTCTTAAAGATTCTACTGTATTTGTTATGACGCCGACAATATGAATTATCAAAAGCTTTGACGTGTGCCACGTAAAGGAAATATGTTCTTTGTACTCAACCGACTTTTTTAGTCGTAGAACTATAATAAACAGCGCGCCCTGTTGCTCTTCGCATATTATGTCTACTTCAAGTTGTATTTTTTGCGCTATTATTTTTCTGAAGATTCTTCTTTCTAGAAAACTTTCTGAAAAGCTTCATTAATTTTTCCACTAGAGGTGTTTTTCGTGATTCATCATTTCAGTGCAGATATAGATATTGTCTGCGCCTGGCGCACTTCTGTTTTTTAGTGTCTCGCAGACGATGGCACTTTGTCTAACGTTTATTTGAAGTGGTGGGTCGTTTTATTATTCATTCTATTTCTTCTTTCGGTCGAGTTCGTCTTCAGTGTGATAGTTATATATTTATTTCATATTTAAAGTAGTTTGTCAATTTTCCTGGGTTCATTGCCACCACGATCGAGACGTTCTCTCATCATTGTTCCTTCAGTTCTTGGATAGCTTAATTTTTGAACTTTTTTACTTAAAGAGTTTTCTAAATGCCTTCTGGTTTCACTATTTATAGTACGCTTTCCTCTTTCATTATTTATGCCGTTCTCCTTTTGTCTAAACTATAGTCACAAAAAGTAAAGCTATTAAAAAAATTCCAAATTCTAGGGCGATTTTCAACAAAGGATAACTCGGAGAAAAATGATCGTATAGAAAATCAAAAAAAAGGAAATTGTAGCCTCAAGTGTCTAGTTTTTAGACCTGGGCTATAAATTTTTTTAGCGTGGGCGCTTTTCACGTAATCATTCTAAAACCAACTAAAAATAATTTTTCCAAATTTTTTTTCGTCTTTGAAATAGTCTGTGGACTTCAAAAATTTTTTTTCATTATGCGACCATAAAACTCTTTTAGACAATTTAATCAGCTTTAATTTGACCTTTAAATGAGCTGCGTACGATTTTTTGGCACGAAGTAATCGTCGATCCTTTGTTGAAAATTCCCCTAAAATTTGGAATTTTTAAAATTCCATGTGACTAGTGTATGTTAGCTTTCATAGTTTCATTGCTTCAGTTGCACTTAGAAGTCCCAAATAAATTAATTTTTATTTAGACGAGTTCGTAGGTACAAAAAATACTAATAAAGTTTTATAACTTTAACGTTACAACTCTTTGTACAATAACAACAAGTAACAAAAATAACAGTTCAAATTGAAGTAATTATGTGAAAAGCGTAGAGAGAGATAAAATCCAAGTTATTCCGAACAATTGTTACTGATCATTTGTACTTCCATTTTCGCGTTTCTGTAATTTAAAATTTAAATAATTGCGCAAACGTGCCCATTAACAAATAGAAATTTTTTAAAAAGATATTCATGGTAATTGTTTTAAAGTCGAAAATCACGGATGGAAAAGATTCGGATAAATTGAAGGGCAAAAACAAATTGTATCAAATATCGGATTCTTTCAGTTTTTACTTATTCCCGTTCTTCATCGATAAATTTCCACGACCTGCTCTGCTTCAACTCATCCCGATTTTTAGTTTCTCGTATCGAAATTTTTCTGTATCTTTGTGAAAAAATGTAGTCCGTTTTATTGTAAGCGTTTAAAACTTGGAGAACTTAAATTATTCAATAACTTTGATTAAACTTGCCGGATATTTCATTTTATAAAGCTTTAATGTTACATTGATTTGTTTTTAGAAAAAAAAAGTAATACATTTTTAAAATTGAATCTCCTTTTAATTTAAAACGGTTTCAATGTTTCAGAGTCTCTTTTTCTGATAGATTGGAAATAATGTACAGGGTGTCCCAAATTCTGACTCATTATTTACAAAAGCGCATAAAGGGACAGATTTTAGGGAACTTCAGGAAGGCATCAGTAAAGTAAAACGTTTTCATGGAAAACGTTGAAAGCTCTTTTAGTTGTATAGGACTGAAATTATCAAGCCCACACATAACTTAAGCTAAATTTACACGATGCCAGTACCTCGCAGAGGCACTAAAACCATAAAACCGTGCACTACACGATTTTACAAAGTACTCGTTCCGTCTAAACTAGTGTTTTAGTGTTCCATGTACAGGGTGGGCAAAATTCGGTGGTTGCGTCGCGCATTCTCGTTCTCGTCTTTAGAGAGAAACTTAATGGCGAATATCGGAATTTGCGATCTTCTTTTGTTTTGGAGCTATAAGCAAAAGTGTGATTTTTTTTGAACTTTTCGCTAAATGTCGATATCTCGGTTGTTGTAAAGTAACAGAAAACAATATTAGCGCGTTCTTCGGGCACTTTTTAAAGAAAAACCAAACCTTTGCTTATAGCTACAAAACAAAAGAAGATCGTGAATTCAGATTTTTGCCAAGTTCCTTTCAAATAAAAAGAACGAGGTAGCGCCACCTATTTTTTCACAGCTCTTCTAGTTACCGATTTCTCCATAAGAACTATTGAATTTTACCCACCCTGTACAGTACAGTCGCATGATGTAAGACTCTATCCTACGTTAGGAAATAGAAAATTTGTGGAAGCTCCCACAAATTTGTAAAAAAAAAAATTATAAAGCCTGGGAAGCAGTTGACTTTGCTTAAAGAAAATGAGACGAGCTAATTTTCATCACTTAGCTAGGGCCCACGCTGTTTGTATTTACATCAAATAGGAAACTCAATATTTTTTTATTTACTTTCGAAAATTAGAATTGATATTAAGCGAGTAATCATTTTAACTCGTATTGATTCAATTTAAAATTTATTAAAAAGAAACTAAGAAAATAGCGAACGAGGGTAGAAAACGCAACAGTAGAAGAATTAGTGTTTTTGTTAAAAAAAAAGGCTGAACGTTCAACTACGAGATTTTTATAATTTGTTCAAGTTTTTTCTTGTAAAACAAATGTACAAAACGGCAGTTTAAAAATTTAAATTTTCGCCAACTTTTTTTTTCGTATTATAGAGAACAAGAGAAAAGTAAATTTTGAAACAACCTCGGGCGAACCCTAAAAATGTGACCACTGTAAAAATGAATAAATAAAGTGGTATAACTCTGATGTTGGTGTGGCGTTGGAGTTAGAATATGCAAATACTTTTCTATCCTATACATTTATAAGTAGATATGGAGTTGTTTCGATTTTCCTATTTTCTTTTTTCATCTTTCCCTTTTATTTATAATGATTTATTTTATTGCTCCTCTTAACAACGCTTGTGTTTTCTATCGAGTTAAAATTCTTACTTTTTTTCTTTTAAAAAACATTTGTGTTTGCTATAAATTGATGTTATGTAAGAAAAGTTACGAGCTTTCGGAAAATACGACTTGAAGATTTGTTCAATTAAGAAAATTAGTTTTACTTTATCATTTAAAGTAAAGGAACGAATTCTTCTCAGTTTTGTTAATTCGTTGCCTTCTTTCTACAGTGCTCTAAAAATTTTCTTTATTCAAACAACCGACTTATTTTAAAATAGCCTTATTAGATTAGATTCTAGTCTACATCCGCCAAAACTAAAAATAAAAGGCCGGTGGACTTACTAAGGATATGAAAGTGCGAGTTCAGCGCGCACTACAATAAGAAAACTCATGCCAGCACTGATGGGTATGTACATTGTACAATGTAGTACAAGGGGTAACAAGTGGTACTTCATTTTTTTACTTTTGTAAATTTACCTAAACAAGGCAAATGCTGGAGCATTATTTAACTGAGGTGTATTTTACAATTTGTAGATCTTTGTGAGGTCACATAGTAGAAACTGCAGTGCATGGTGCTCAAAATTACAAATTTAGTAGGCAAATAATCTAGTACTCACATTAAACATAATTTTGACTGAAATGCCCATTTTTTCATTTTTGAGAAGAGGCTGCTAGAGTAATAGTTAACCAAAATGAATTTTTCTTAAGTTCGCAACAATATTATTTATGTAAATGGGAAAGTTGTTTACAGACACACATAAGTTTTTAGGCGAAATTGAGTAATTCTTAACAGTTGAATTATGTTCTTATTTTTGTGAAAATTGGAAACGACTTTATCTCGGATAAACAAAAGTTTTTCAGCGCACTGAACTATAACGTTCGGATAGTGACCACTTTGTTCAACTTTGTGATGGGCAGATCATTTTACGATCCTTTGTTTGGTTAAAGGTTTTATTCAAAAACTTTCAACTATCTTAAAAGATTTTCATTCTTGTTGGTATCGCAAATTTTTATGCTTTATACTGCTTTATGGGATGATAATCGTAAAACGCAATCTCGTAATATCTTTACACTAAATTTTTACGAGAATGCATAATTGGTTCTGTTATGCAAATTATTTGTTATGTAAAGAGACCATACTATAAAGTTTTCTCTTGGGCTATAAAATTTAATACTCCAGAACAGTGATTTTTGGATACCGTCTTCTTGTTTATATTTTCTAAGTTTTTGAGAGATAATAAAATTTTATTTCAATAAAAGTTTAAGCTCTCCTCTCCACACAACAAACTCTTTCAACGACCACGGCCGTTACTTCAACAAAAGTAGAACATATGCTTATTATTGGTTTTCGTTAAACACGGTCTGATTAGTACCCCAGTTGTAATTTTTTTGGGTAGCTTCGCAAAAATTTCTTTGGCTATTTAATGATTTGCGGAGATTTACCTAAAAAAATGAGGGTTTTACCTTCGAAAAAATTTAATTGTTTTGAAACTATTGTGGCCGAAAACATGTCCTGTTTTCGGGTTTTCGTTAATATCTCGAAAAATGTTGGTTTTAGAGAGAATATTATTATAAACAAAATTAAAGCTGATAAAATTTGCTACAAAATTAAATTTATTCATATTTTTTGTATTCTCAAAGTTGGGAGAGTTATAGGGCGTTTAAAATTAGTGTTATTTGTGCCGGAACCATCAGGGCAACTGTCTGCTTAAATGACGTTGGATTAAATAGAAAATCAGATGAAAGAGACTTAAAATCGCAACAGCTGCTTAAATAGTGCAACGGGATATCCAGGACAATTTTACGATACATCCACCAAAAAGCGGCTGGTTGTGTGCCCACAACCTTTTACGTTTTTCTGGACACTTTGATTATGAGGAAATGCATTGCAATTGCCCACAGTATTATTTCTGCGATGCGGCCAAGGTTACTCATACCCTCCATAATGAACTTTATTCTTATGATGTTTTAAACTCTTTGAAGGAAATTCTTGCAGATATTTTATATGCAAACTCTTACTATACTACTACGAGGGCGGATTGATATATTTCTGGAAAAACAATGAAGGCGCAACATTTTTGCAAATTTTATTTTTTATTTTTTGACATAGTCTCTTTCTAGCTCAATACACTTATTCCAGCGATGCTCCAACTTTTTGATGTCATCCGAATAATAAATCTGGTCAAACCTTTCAAAATAGGCATTTGTTGCATCGATTACTTCAGCATTCGAAGCAAATTTCCGCCCACCAAACTATTTTTTAAGATTTGGAAACAGAAAGTAATAGTAGGTGGTCCAATCTAAAAGATATGGTGGATCTGCCAGAAATTCGAAACGTCGTTCAACCAATTTTGCCATCGCAATCTCGATGAATGCGGCCGTACATTTTCATGATAAAACTGGACTGTTTTCTTTTTTAAATGTGGTCGATTCTTCTTTATTTCGTCACTCAATCGATCTAATAACGATGCATACTATTGTCATGTTATTGTTTTTCTTGTTTCAAGATTGACAATCAATATTATGTCACGCGCATCCCAAAAACAGTTGCCATAACCTTTCATGGCGATTTAATCGTTTTCGCTTTCTTAGGGACTCTTTCACCATCTTCTATCCATTCTTTAGTTTCGGGTGTATAGTAATGAATCTATGTCTCGTCAACAGTTATGAATCTTTACAAAAATTTATTAGGATTACGCCGGAACTAATCCAAAATCCAAACAAAGTTGTCAAACGCGTGAGTTTTTGATCGAGTTTAAGCAAACGCGGCACCCATCTTGCTGATAGCTTTTTCATTTTCAAATGTTCGTGTATGATGTTGAAAACGCATTTATATGAGATGCTCACAATGTCAGCAATCTCGCTTAACTTTACTCGACAATCTTGTAATACAATATCATGGATTTTTTCGATTATTTCTTCGGTAGGAACCTCTTTTGATCGACCCGAACGTTCGACATGATTTGTGCTTGTACGACCACGTCTAAACTCAGCAAACCAAAATAAATCATAGATTTCGATAGAGCAGAGTCGCCAAAAACATTAGTGAGCTCAGTAAAAATTTCTTGTTTTGCTAAGCCTTTCAAAAATAAATATTTAATCACTGCACGGTGCTAAACTTTTTCCATTTCAATAAAAAATGTAAGATACCTTCCTTCAAATGAGTGTAGCGGGCAAATTAATAGAAAAAATGATTTGTAATTTTGAGAGCAGTCGACTTAAAGATTATACTTGTCAACTGTCATATTAGTATTTCGTTTTTGCTGCCATTTTTTTCAATTCCTGAAACTTATCAATTAGCCCTCGTATACAGCGATAACGTGGTTTTGAAAAAAATACCAATTTTCAAAGCCGTATAACTCGGTAAACTTTAGGAAAACAAAAAACATGCATATATGCAATTTTGTAGCAAATTTTATCGGCTTTAATTTTCTTTATAGTTACATTTTAGCTTTAACCCATAGTTTTCGGGATATTAAGGAAAAACTAAAAAAAGTGAGACGTTTTCGGTCACTGTTGCTGTTGCTCAACCTCACTTCTGATTCATCAGAACTTTTAGGAGAAACTTAAAAACTATTGGCAATATTGATTAATGATTATTATTCAAAATAATCGTAATTAATCACTAATCATTGATTTGAATATAGCAAATATTTTAGTTTTTCCACAGAAGCGGGATAATGCCCCAAAGCTCAATTAATCGAATTCTCAACAGATATCGATGAGTTTCTGCTTGTTTTTTTCTTCTTATTATTTTACCTTATATATACGTGTCTAACTTATTATTATGAGGTCATTGCAAGCAACAAACCCTATCCCGGTCCCTGTTTGGAAATGTTGTTTTGAAGTTGAAGGTATGAAACCACCACTTTCTCAGAGCGGTAACTCGACGGACATTTGATTTCGAGGTACTCACTATGAGTACCTACCCACTACCCGTGTCAAATTCCAAACTTTATAATGTAGTTTACTCAGACCATCCCAGACTGACGTTTTCGATCTAATTTTACTAAACTATCTGCGGTATTTGATGTAGAATCATTTTATAAAAATTTTGTTTTTTTTATAGTCTGCCAATAAATAAAGGAATTATGGCTCACGTCGTTTTTACTTGGGAGTCATCCTCCCACAACAACCGTAGTATGTAAAAAATTTAGCAATATCGAAATAACAATTTATAACTAACGTTTAGTGTATTATTTAAACTTGACAGAGGTAGTTGCAAGTGGAAATCTAAGAGAAAAGCAAGAGAAGCAACCTTTGGTAAAGTGAAAACCACAAAAGTGGTAAACTAACGAGAAATTGAGGATAATTAGTGCGTCAGCTGCTCTTAGCATGGCACCTACTCACAATTTGACATTTTACGTTGAGAATTTCTAATTACTAACTGGTTCTATTGTGAACACACTAAGATTAAGACATCGATGTTTTTTTAATTATAAATTACTTTCACAAAAGAGGCGAAGAAAATTTGAAAATAACTTTTAATTCTAAAAATTGAAAAGAAAAAACAAAAGCCCTAACCAATTTGTTTTTAATTACGAGTTGGAATTCTACTAATTAAAAAATAACAATCTTTTAATTAATCGCTAAGCGGACTTAAAACGGTTTAATGGATATTTTTCTTCTTTTTTCATTCGAAATCTATTGTGCGATATTTATATCTCGTAATTAATTTTTAGAATATCCTGGTTTAATTACTTTATTAACTTGGGAGAGATGTAAGAATCCTTATTAAATTTCTTCGGGAACAAAAACAACTCTCGAGGCCTATTTTTGAACATGTTTTTACGTCTTGCGACTCGGAAATTCTGTATTTTGGTGTTTCGGACACGATAAACCCCAACTAAATTCGCATAGCAATAAACCGCAACACGAGTCAAAATCTTAAGATCCCTTGCACCCTAAAACTATCGAAATCAATAATTAACGTTTGCAATAGATCTCGAACCTTACCACTACTACTTCAATATTAGTAAACATTAAACTTTAAGCCCCTCTTCAATTCCAGTGGGGCAGTTTGCTATCTTTTATTTATTTTTCATTTTATATTCAAATGAAAGTTAAAAAAGCATCTCAAAATCTGCAATTTAAAGCTGGAAAAAATCACTAGTTGTTTAATATTTAAATAAATTTATTACCGGATTAGAACTCCAACGCATAGAAAATATATTTGAAAGCATTCTTTTTTAAATTTGAAATTGAATGATTTTTGGAAAGAGTGTGAGCTCAAAAAGGAAATTTAATTTTTTTTCCTACGTGAAAGAGTCAAAATGTTTTTGAGTTGCTTGCAGGTGTATAGAAATGTTTTAATAAAGAGTATTATTCTTCTTGAAATATTTAAAATCTTAATTTTAGAAAAAATTCCAAGCGAATAATATACGTTATTAAAACGAAATTATTTCTTTTGGAAATTTTATTAAAAAATTGTTTTTTCTTCACTTTTTTTCCGAGGTTTTTTTCGCTTAGAATAAATTTCAATTTTCGGATAGAGAAAATACGCACATTTTAAGTGAATTAAAATGCAGTCATTTGTTAATTAGAAAATAGATGATGTGTCATCACATAATTTTCTCTTGTATTTGTTAGCCTCAAGGTATTATAATTAGGTTGGGATTCAAACTTACCAGAGCGTACAATCTGTTATGGATTTCGACAGTTAACATGGAGAAATAAATATACGCATAATACGCAGTCGGACCTATAAACAAATACATCATATTTGTCTAGTATCGCATTATACAGGGTGTCAATTTCAAAACTTTTTACTTCCAAAATCTTCGCCTTAGCGGAAAATATTTCAATTCCGCTAGAGAGAGAGAGAGAGAGAGAGAGAGAGAAAGTTTTATAACCGAGGAGGGCACTTTTATCGAGTGTTGCTTTTCAACTTCCAAAGGGGGGTTGAATTAACCCCTTAAATCTTAAATAAGAAGAAAGGGGGTCGAGTAGCATCTTTTTTGAAAGCCCTTTAAATTGTCTTTGCAACGATTTTGGGGGAGGGGGGGAGTGTTCATGATATTGTCTTCTAGAAGGTAAAAAATGTGTTCTAATAGGTAAATAATGAAATAACTGTAGAGAGGAAAATAATTAACGAATTGTTGAAAAAGTTCTCCATTATGTTCTATAAATACTGTGTGGAGACTTTTCTGTAAGATTTTTAAATGCTTTAACTATACCTACTGTATGTAGTGCTGTAATTCGCTCTTTTGCACCATTTTTTGAAACTATTCTAGAAATAATAAATTAGCAAATCGTTGTAAAGACAATTAAAGCGGCCACTTGACCCCCTTCTATTTAAGATTTAAGGGGTTTACTCTACCCCACTTTGGTAGTTGGTCAAGGGAGAACGCTAACACTCGATTAAGGTGCCCTTCCCAGTAATAAAATTGACGGGTCTCGCGGAATTTTGATACTTTATACTAAGGCGAAGATATTGAAGAAGGGATGTTTGCAAACTGACTACACCATTTTTTGAAACTACTCCAGAAATAATAAATTAGCAAATCGTTATAAAGACAATTAAAGGGGTCACTTGACTCCCTTCTATTTAATATTTAAGGGGTTTACTCTACTCCACTTTGGGAGTTTATCAAGAGAGAACGCAAGCACTCGATTAAAGTGCCCTTCTCAGTAATAAAATTGACGGGTGTCGCGGAATTTCGATATTTTACACTAATGCGAAGATATTGGAGAAGGGATGTTTGCAAAATGACAACGGCATCTTTCGAGACTACTCCAAAAATAACAAATTAGCAAATCGTTGTGAAAACAATTTAAGGGGCCACTTGACCCCTACTTCTATTTAAGATTTAAGGGGTGTACTCTGCCTTACTTTGTGAGTTGATTAAGGGAGAAGGTTTTAAATTGACACTCCGTATAGTATTCTAGCGAAGTAGGTCTATTAACAGCAATTTTTTACAAAAATGACAATGAAAAATTTCTGATTCTCATCACGATACGATAGTCATTGCTTAATGTTCCATCGTTATTTTAACAACTGGTATCGAATACTACGAGTTGATTCGTTCTATTTCGGACACACTGTATACCAATAAGGAAATTCAAGCGAAAAGAGCAAGTCGGATGTACCTAAATTGTAAATTGTAGACAGCTGGAAATAACTAATTGCATAACTACTGTTCTGGTTTGTTTTACTGATGAATTGCCCAACAGACTATATAGTAGCAAGTCTGAAAATTTTTTCATCCCCTTTCCCACAAATTTTTAATTACTTCAAAATTACAAGACACCTTTACTGCGTGCTGTGCTCTTCTTTCTACTTCTGCATTTATTATCAAGTAAGTCAAATTGAGCATCCCACTTCTTTGGGTTAGAATTGGACACTCCGTACTCTCATGCTTAGTTTTAAAGTTCTAATTAGAAATTTTTGTTCATTTTCACCAACCAGCCCCAATCAATTAGTGAACGTAAGTATTTGTACGTAATGGTTAAATCAATTACTTTATACGGAAGGTTTTTGCCAAGATCCTAGTACCTACACATTTTATAAGCATCATTTTCGCGTATTGTAAGAATTTTGATAAAATCGAACGTATAGCCGCGTGCTAAG